>OU026145.1:91238763-91432488 GCA_907269125.1 Eristalis pertinax
ACAACTTCCATTCCACACCCTTCAACTATACAAATAGGGAGATCCAGAATCGAATCGGATCAGGAATATAATAGTAAGCAGTATGAGGCACATTATCCACATTGTCATAAAAAACGTTGATATGACAGCCGGAGTAAACAAAAAAATTATATGCAAGTATAAGGGACCACAAGGTATTACCCTATGACCAGTACGTGGTACGCAATGTTAAGAAAAATGAGAATTGCCCCATCGGTTATGGAAATATCGCAAAGCTTGACATTTCAGAGAAGAGGAGGGCTATTAAAGTAATGTCGTCTATCAAATTGCCAGATCGGCCGAGTTGTAGTATCGTGTGAACGAATACAAATATTGTATCAGACTGTCAAAGGCATGAAATTAGTGTGGAAAGAAATCCTTTTTCATCTCTGGAATCGAAACGAGGTTAGACGAACAAAGAAAAAGTGTAACAAAATTGTGAAAGAATTAAAAAGGAAATAAAGAAAATTATAAAGGAAAAGGGTTTTACAATATATATTATGTGTGTATTCTTATCTAATGAATTTTGCATGTTTTGCAACTAATAAATTCTATTTCATTTGCAATTTTTTGCACTACTAATAACATAAACAAATAAAACATGCAAGTCCCTTATCCATATTGGTAATGTTTCCATGCAGTCACGATTTTATTCTCCTTTTCATTTGTGAGAATACTCCTGTTGGGGCTTGAAACTTTCGTTTGTGCAACCTAATTTGAAGTGTAGGTCTTGGAATATTATTTTTTGTTGAGACTGGTTTTTTTTGTTCTTTCTTTTCTATAAGTTTTGAATGAATAAGGCTCGTTCCAATATATCCATTCACACATAATAAAATATCCCACCAAGTCGTTAAGTGAAACTTGCACAAATGATATCTGCACACTTCGCTCAAAAATGTTGATAGGCAAACATCTCAAAATAAAAAAATATGAGATTTGCTCATATAGGTAGGTAGGTATAGTTTGGAGTAGGCACTAGAATTAATTTGTATGTATCTCTTTCTTGATATGAATGCTCTCATCATATCATTCTGGACTGGCACGCATATTTTTCGACAAATGAGAAGAATTTACTATGTATGCGTTTGCTGTAGACTGCAAGTAAAAAAAACAATTCCGTTGCCAAAATATGCTTCGGATGACATGTTCTTGCTTTAGTGTCCACCTAACAGAGCTGTAAAAGACTGCAATCTTTTGAGAATGCAATCTCTGAATTCAAGGAAAGAATTATCTGTCTTGTGATTCAATCAATTGACTTCATTTGGGACTTCTGGACTTCGGCATCGAAGTCACCATTCTATTTGAAGTCTTGATTGGATCAATCTTTACGACC
Source organism: Eristalis pertinax (assembly GCA_907269125.1). Classification (NCBI taxonomy): domain Eukaryota; kingdom Metazoa; phylum Arthropoda; class Insecta; order Diptera; family Syrphidae; genus Eristalis; species Eristalis pertinax. Next base: position 91,240,115 of record OU026145.1, read on the forward strand.
AGTCTTTTGATTTGAAATCAATTGAATGCAAGTCTATCGACTGACAGTGCATTCACTGAAGTCACTTTGAAGTCTTTACCATTCACTTTAAGCCACCAGAATTCAGTCTTTGGGATTTCAAACATTTTCGATGCAGTCTTCGGGACTTCAAAGTTGGCACCTAAGAGAATTAATTTTATTATTTATATGCGTAAGTGCTATCCGCCAAGGGAAAGCCCGTCAAAGGGAAATTGTAAACTAGTTTTTTAGACTTGGACAGTGACTCGCACGAAAGAACCGTGTCCACGATGTCAGACCATCAATAGTTTGGTGATTAAGTTAATTGGTGCCGTGGTGAAAAGTACTTGTTAGGGTGATGGTTTTTCATCCATGTTAGTAACACCCATTAGTAACACTGAGAGCTTTGTGTTGGGCCAAAGTTTACGTGTCAGCGAAAGTTATAAGGGATGATTAACTAAGAGTGCTGGTGATACTCTTCGTGAGTCGCAGTCATAGTGTTAAATTCCGATGAAATGTGCTGCCAGGCATAGCGGCGGTCAGAATAACCGTCGTTGTTATTAGGCGGCAGAGAAGTATGGCTTCACAAAGTTTTAGTCGAGGAGTCCAGATAGGTTAGGGTTGTGCAACATATGGTTTGCATTCGACAATAACGACCTGGAATTGATGCGGAGAAACTTCATAGTGAGCATACACAACGGCGGAACATGCTGATACCGAGGCATCCGAGAACCCGTGGAGTTCAATTTCTCCATTTGAATCAAAAATCGTTCGCGGCCCCTGAATTTGTTAAAGGTAATGTTACTTGAACTTGATAACGTATCCATTTTTCTGCAAGCTGGGATATTAATGATTAGTAATGAAATAGTAAATTGACCACCTACCTCTCGAACCCAAATGTAAACGTGAGTATGATTAGAACTTGTATTACAAAAATAAATAAAGTCGATGATCTAGAGGAAACAGCAAATGTTCTCACTGCTTTCTGTAAGGAATCCTTTGAGAAAGCATGTCCTCTACGTACCTAATCAAATAGAAAGTCCTCCCTATAAGGAACAAATCAAGAACTCTTTTCAGCGCAGCCAAGGCTAGCTGACGATTAGACTGCCTACAAAGATTTAAAAAAAGCATTGGCCACTGCCAAGCGGGTCTCATGGCAAGATCTCGGAAACAGCGAAACTACTTTCAAAAAGTGCTGGGATTCTAATGGTAAATGGATACAGTCATCATCATCTTATGGTCATCAATTGAATGCAAGTCTATCGACTGACAGTGCATTCACTGAAGTCACTTTGAAGTCTTTACCATTCACTTTAAGCCACCAGAATTCAGTCTTTGGGATTTCAAACATTTTCGATGCAGTCTTCGGGACTTCAAAGTTGGCACCTAAGAGAATTAATTTTATTATTTATATGCGTAAGTGCTATCCGCCAAGGGAAAGCCCGTCAAAGGGAAATTGTAAACTAGTTTTTTAGACTTGGACAGTGACTCGCACGAAAGAACCGTGTCCACGATGTCAGACCATCAATAGTTTGGTGATTAAGTTAATTGGTGCCGTGGTGAAAAGTACTTGTTAGGGTGATGGTTTTTCATCCATGTTAGTAACACCCATTAGTAACACTGAGAGCTTTGTGTTGGGCCAAAGTTTACGTGTCAGCGAAAGTTATAAGGGATGATTAACTAAGAGTGCTGGTGATACTCTTCGTGAGTCGCAGTCATAGTGTTAAATTCCGATGAAATGTGCTGCCAGGCATAGCGGCGGTCAGAATAACCGTCGTTGTTATTAGGCGGCAGAGAAGTATGGCTTCACAAAGTTTTAGTCGAGGAGTCCAGATAGGTTAGGGTTGTGCAACATATGGTTTGCATTCGACAATAACGACCTGGAATTGATGCGGAGAAACTTCATAGTGAGCATACACAACGGCGGAACATGCTGATACCGAGGCATCCGAGAACCCGTGGAGTTCAATTTCTCCATTTGAATCAAAAATCGTTCGCGGCCCCTGAATTTGTTAAAGGTAATGTTACTTGAACTTGATAACGTATCCATTTTTCTGCAAGCTGGGATATTAATGATTAGTAATGAAATAGTAAATTGACCACCTACCTCTCGAACCCAAATGTAAACGTGAGTATGATTAGAACTTGTATTACAAAAATAAATAAAGTCGATGATCTAGAGGAAACAGCAAATGTTCTCACTGCTTTCTGTAAGGAATCCTTTGAGAAAGCATGTCCTCTACGTACCTAATCAAATAGAAAGTCCGCCCTATAAGGAACAAATCAAGAACTCTTTTCAGCGCAGCCAAGGCTAGCTGACGATTAGACTGCCTACAAAGATTTAAAAAAAGCATTGGCCACTGCCAAGCGGGTCTCATGGCAAGATCTCGGAAACAGCGAAACTACTTTCAAAAAGTGCTGGGATTCTAATGGTAAATGGATACAGTCATCATCATCTTATGGTAACCCATTTTCCTAGGTGCTCGCAAAGTGGACTCTCAACGGCTGTGGCAATCTCAGACAACGAACTCAACGTTCAGAGTGATAATGTCAGCGAATGCAGGATCAGGTGGGGCCATTGACCCCTTCGATCCATACAAATCACCGGGAGTCGATGGCATTGCATTCATCCCCAAGGCAGTTAAGACTAGACACCGCACGGCGAAAGTCTTATAAGCCTTTCCTCCTTCTTCTTAAAGACGTTCTAAAAGCTCATTAACATATGCACATACACACAACAGCTTCTCTTAAATCACTATTTCCTGTGCATAACATGCGTATATGAAGGGCAAAGGTGTAGAAACCGCACGACACGAGGTGGTTAGTGTGATTCAAAAGTTCCTGAATGTCAAAGAATATGAACTTGCAGCATTTCTAAATTCATCCCGACTCTCAGTGGACCAATTGAAAACGCGATAGAAACCCTCCTCAAATGACATAAACCTTGCGGTCTAGGCATTAACCCACAAAAAACTGAGTCAACCAACAAAATGATCATTCCGCGATTTGATCTTCCAACAATTGAAGGTATAACCCTCAAATTAATGGATAATGTGAATTACATGGTGGCTACCCTAGACAGAAAACTTAAGTGGAAATTAAGAGTCACTATACCTGAGCAACAGGAAACTCGGCAAAAGGTGAGGCCTAAACCCCGAGACAATCGTCTGGATATATGCAGCGATTGTAAGTCCAATCTTGACATACGGCAGTATATGTCAGGCCGCCGGGCATAGAGGTACTAATAAAGCTTCTACCACTCGATCTCTACATGGAAGAAACTGCGGCAAAAAGTGCCATCTGAAGCATTCGATCTAAATGCTTGCTCTCAAGCCCTATTGGTCATGCTAGCATATTGAATAGACATTCTCGTTTTTCCCTTCGGATGTCCCGTCGGAATTTTTCGTAAGACATTCACATTTCCATAAGTTTTCGAGGGGAGAGACAAAACCGTCTGAATATAAGTCAGAACAACAGTGTAGTAAGTGACATGTACAAGTGGTAGACGTTTCTTTTCCTTTGTCTGATTCAACTCTCGAGTCTCCTATTATACACAAGTTTCTAACGGTCAAGAATATAACTTCCGCTTAGAAGACACAAAACCTTAATTGTTAAATTCATAAAGTGATTCTCCTCGATAAGCTTAAGTTCAGTATTTAGCATTTTTGTTTTTGCTCCGATTCGGCTAACTCTCCCCATATTGAAACAATGCCTCTGGAAACAAGACGTGGTCGCTCACAACAACAACCAAAACATTGCTCACCCAAAGGGAGCGACTCCTCCCTCATCGAGCTGAGTGAGCAAAACAGTGCGAACATCGCTGACAAACTGTGGGTTCGTATTGCGAGCAAATTAGAGAAATGGGCGGAGAACTTTACCATACAACTGGATACAAAGCTTGCGGCTCTCGAAGATCGGGTAAATTTGCAGATCGCCGAAACAAATAAGGTGCTTGAACAACATGCTAAGCAAAGCACCGAATGTGTTGTCCGGCTTGAACATCGCGTAGATGCCATGGAGAGAGAGCAAATATGCTCTGATGCTGTTATATACGGAGTGCCTGAAACTCCGAACGAGAGCCTGGAGACTCTCTTCAGCACCATTTGCTCCAGCATTAACATCCCGCCTCCAAAGCTGAATAGGATTTTTCGAGCGAAGACACGCCCCTCCGACACCACACAGCCGGTTGATGCTAGCATTATAGTGAAGCTATCGGACAAGCGAGAGAGGCAACATCTGATGAGAGCGGCAGCCTTTTACCGCAAAAACAAAAATATCCCGCTGAAACTCTCCGATACAGGTTTCAGCTCATCGAAAAGCTTCTATATTAACGAAAGCTAAACTAAAAATAATTACCAGCTGCAGAGAGAAGCATTAAAGTTCAAACGCAATCATCTCTTAACAACCGTCTTCACCAACAATGGACAAATTCACGTACGGAAATCACCTGAGCAATCGCCTATTTTGATTCGAAACATGGAGGACTTCAAAAATGTAGCCGGACTAAGGAGTGATGAACAACATGGAACGTAAAGGCACAACAATTATTTTATATATTTTATTAGGTTTATTTATTGAATTTTTGAATTTCATTGCTGAATTGTGTACTAAATTCAGGTTTACATTTTCTTTACTATTGCTTCTGTCCCATTCATTCTTTCGTTCTCTATTGCACCAAACATTGTTCTATTGTGTACTCTTTCTTTCGTATTGTAAGGCAATTACGTCAGTTCTCTTCTTATATTATCTCTCTATCTCCTATTCCCATATTAAGAAAAATTGTCTGTACTCGATCTCTCTCTCTCATAACATCTATCCCGATGAACAACACCAATGATCAAAATCAAAGCAGCATGAATGATAAAACGGAATTATTATTAAATGTTTTATGTAAAAGCCACGATGGTCTTCATGTATGTCATATAAACCCTCAAAGTTTAGTGAATAAGTTTGACGAGTTTCAACTAATATTTGAAAGCAGTTAAATCGACATAATTTGTGTTTCTGAGACATGGTTCGACTCTAGAGTGAACGATATGGCTTTCGCTCTTCGGGGCTTTAAACTCTATCGTGCCGATCGCTACCTTAGGATTGGTGAGGGCGTTGCCATGTACATTCGGAAAAACATACAATCGAAACACCTTTTATGCTCCAATGAAACACACTCTAGTCAGTTTTACTTCGTTGAAATCCTAAGTGACAAATTTAAGAGTGTCGTTGTTAGCATATATATGCCGCCTGACGTTGCGCACCCCAATCAGATCTGTGATATTATTGAAGAGGTTTCTTCGATAACACCTAATATAATTATTTGTAAAGACTTTAATTTAAACTTACTCGATATGACACCAAACTCTCTTTTGAGCGGCACAATACGCTCTCTGAATTTAAACTTCCTCAACACCAATGAACCCACACATTTTAAGCCACACAGCTCACCGTCATTGCTCGATGTAATGTTAACCAATGATCAGAGCTTAGTAAAATCGTGTGGTCAACTTTCTGTGCCTGTATTTCTGTACCATGATCTTGTGTTTGCTACATTTGACATTCGTGTTGAAAGAAATTGTCCACAGTTAATACAATATCGTGATTTCCGTAGCATTAATGTTGATAATTTATTTTTTGATTGTAGAAATGTGGAGTGGAATAGTATATATATGTCGTCTGACGTTAATAAACAAATTGAGATATTTTACAGAAATTATTTATGTCGTCTGACGTTAATAAACAAATTGAGATATTTAACAGAAATTATTTATCAATTTATTTATCTTTTTGAAACCCATGTCCCACACCGTACTCGTGTTGTCAGAAGTGAAGCATCTCCGTGGTTAAACTACAGAATTCTCCTCGCGATCAGAAAGAGAGACTTTCTTTTCCGGCGATGGAGACGATTTCGGTGCGCGGATATGCATAACGAATATAAAGCCTGGAGAAACCACGTTACTCTGCTGGTACGTTCTGCTAAGTGCAATTACTAAATAGCAAAGTTTAACGACGACCGATCATCGAGGTTTCTCTGGAAGCAGGTGCGAGATATTGGACTAACCAAAATCAAAAAACAACCTAACGATGATGGCATAGATCCTGAAGACTTAAATATTCAATACACCTCTGTGTCCTCTGTTACCCCCCTCAATGTTCCCTTGCCTTTAAGAAACAACACTCGAGAAGATGGGTTTGAAGTAGGAAGAGTAGATACATACTCAGTTGGTTGTGCAATATTCTCCATAAAAACCAAGTTTGTTGGACTGGATAATGTTCACATAGCCATGTTACAGATCTACTAAAAGTGACTGACGACATACGACAAGCTATTGATGAAGATAAAACAACCTTACTAGCTTTACTTGACTTTTCGAAAGCATTCGACAGTGTTAATCCGTCAATACTTTGTCATAAACTGTCCACCCAATTTAACTTCTGTAATCGCACTAATAAGTTAATCTTCTCGTACCTTACTTACCGTGTACAAGCTGTTTTATATAACTCTAAGCTATCGTCTTTTCGTGATGTTCACAATGGAGTACCACAAGGTTCTATTCTCGGTCCGTTATTATTCTCAATGTTCATTAATGACCTTCACAAAGTGTTATCGTATTGCAAATTTCATATATATGCAGATGATGTTCAAATCTACCTAAGTTTTCCTCTTGGTATGGTTGAAGCTAAATTAAACGAGGATCTGAGCTCAATTGCGAAGTGGGCTGAAGAAAATGACCTCACGCTCAATCCTAACAAAACCAAAGTCATTCCATTTTCAAAACACCACCCCTCCCTCTCAAACTTTCCCCCCATAGAATTAAACTCTATTGCCGTTGAATATGTAACCTGTGTCAAGAATCTTGGTATAATGTGCAACAGTGAACTCACATGGACTGACCATATAGACAGTGTAGTGTCAAAAGTATATGCGTCCCTTCGAGGTTTGTCTATTAGCAAATGCATACTCCCCACCAATGTCAAACTAAAACTTGCCAGAGCATTCAGACTGTGATAATTTGTATCTACAAAAATTGTGGTATGTCTTTAACCTCCGAAGATTTGATCATGTCTCAGACCAACGTTGCATTCTCCTTGGATGTAAATTGGAAGCAATATTAAGCTATTGATCATGCATTCTACTCTTCAAAATCATTCACAGAAAACAACCTAACTATCTATATGAAAAATTGACTTTTTGTCGATCGAGTCGTAATATGACGTTAAACCCCTCTGTTCATACATGTTTAACATCGCGCAGGCATTTCTTCATTCATGCTGTGCATCTTTGGAACCATTTACCTTCACAGGTACGGTCCAAGACCGAGTACAGACAATTTTGTTCAGCCTGTTTTACTTATCTGTCCAACATGAACTGACATAATTTCCAAAATTTACTTTTCAATTGGTTGCATGTGAATTTAATTTTGATATTGCAGAATTACGCCTTCATATTTAAAACTTAAAATATTCAAGTATATAAATTGAAATGTATGTATATATGTCACTATCACGTTACTTATATAATGTTATATTTAAGACCTGTGCTATTAAAAGAGTATAGCACTCTTAATGTACAGCGATACTACCTAAACAAAAAATGAAATGAAACAATGAGAGACGCGCGATCGTAACGTTTCTCTAGCTATTCCTAGGCTTCCAAAAAATTTGTTTCAGAGATCGGTATATGCTTTATGAGATTAGCCGTTTCATCTCAAAGGCACGATTTTAGATAATGAAATTTTTGAGTTTCAGTCAAATTTGCTTTCTTTCCTACTGTACTGCAATAACAAAACATTAGTTGCAACAGAACACAATTGTAAGAATCAACCGAAACATGGGTTTTAAGTTAAGTTAAGTTTTGTCTTAAATTTTTCAAGTAATTTTTGTTTTCAGCTTATTTTTCCGTTTTTGCTATATGACTGCCTTTCACCAAGCTGTCTTACATTTGTGATGACATGGTCTTTATACAGTTTTGTCTTAAATTTTTCAAGTAATTTTTGTTTTCAGCTTATTTTTCCGTTTTTGCTATATGACTGCCTTTCACCAAGCTGTCTTACATTTGTGATGACATGGTCTTTATACAGCAGTTGGCCTTCTTCTCGAACCAGGCGGCTCGGATGCAACAACAGTCTTTGATGGAGCATTGTTGTCCATGGGCTAGCTGTAGCTGAGCCACTGCAATGGTCGGATTTTTGATTTTTGGTAGAATTCGCGGTTGTCTTTTGCTCTATCCCCTTCCTCGCAGACGACACCATATAGCATGATTTTGATCCTTCGAGTCAGGAGTTGTTTCGACGGGTCGAAGTAGCATCGGTTACCAAGGACGATTCTACGTCGGATTTCCACGAAGATGTGGATTGTGGAGTTCACGTTTGCCCCGTAATGTGTAGCTGTCAATTTTTATGTTTTGATTCCGGTGAGTGGTACCTTTCTTGGTCGTTAGCATATATTTCATCTTATAATCATTGACTTAAGACCAGCTCGCTTGTGATTTATCTTCTATTGTATGTGTATTAAAGATAACTTCATTACCTCAGCTCACCTAAAACATTGATGACTATATACTGCACACTTCATTGCAGAATCTCCTTATATGTTCCTGGTTTTGTGATAGTAGTAGGAGAATGGGCTTCCTCGTCTTCACCTTTATTCTCCTCTGCTTTTCTAGACTTTCCGCATATTGTTGTAATGTAATGCAATAGTCGTTGGTTCTCATCTTAGTTCAGTTTTTATCATATTGTATAGTATTTCATCATCTCCAATTGGCATAGATATATTCAGTAATATTGTTTTGATTATTAAATTAAAATTTACAACTTATTATGGAGCTATCTTACACAGCAGCCAATTTTGATGCCTGTGATTGATTGATTATTGATTGATTTCCTCTCTCATTTAGATGATTCTCTGAATATTTACTATTATAGTTCAGTTAATCAACAAACGATCATATTATATCATCAGAACCTATCTGTTGATCCACTCAAACTACTATTTATGATTCTCTCTCTTTGCTATATCCCTCCACTAAAACAAGATTTGTTTTAAAGTACATTCTAGCATCAGCAACTCGTCGATTGATGTAACAACCACTCAGACAAAATGTATCCCCGGTAGAGGATACTGGGATTTCCGATAAAATATTTCCCATTCCACTATCCAACTCAGCCCAAAGTGCATTCATAAATTGTCCACATGTAAACCAATCTGGCGTTACAATTGAAAAATCTTTGAACGCACCATATGTGAATGGTACTTCGGGAGTGGAAAGAGAGGAAAGCAGGGGGTTGTCAGTCCCAATGCATGTTGTGCTTATGTTCATCTACAACTAGTTCGACAAGATGTTGCCTGTCAGACTTACGCGCACAAATCGAATTGCGCTCAATATCCAGCCGGCCCTTAGTAGGTGTCTCTACTCACTGATTACAACATCCAAGCGTGTGTTCTGGAGCAACCTCTCTTCTTCCACAACAAGCGACCACGACAGGATCAGAAACACAAGGAAACATTGGTGTCACAAGTCGCGCGCGAGGATAAATTAAAATCTCATATAGACGCGTAAGAAAGCAAACCAATAAATTTCGATTGTACACAGCAACATGTTACCATCACATGACACGACAGACGGACGGGGTTGGTCCACGCCAGCTACGACTCCAAACAAGATTGTTAAATGCAAAATACTTGTGCGATGATAAATTTATTATTTTTGGATAAAGATACATACAGATATAAGCACTCATTCGCGAACGTGCGTTGTTGACCAGAAGATGGCATTCCGACACAGCTATACTTCGTTTGCGCACGAGAATTCAGACTAATTGTGCAGATAACCTGTCGCATTGTCCGTCGAAATGGTCACCAAAATATTTCGCAATAGCACATAAGTAAATACACAACATGGCCCGTGTCGCTCTTGTCACATCCATATCGAAGCGCGTGGACTTTACAATACCAGCCATCAGCCCCCAGGAGATTGCACAGTATTTTGCTGCTCTTTCCAAATTTCCACTATCCGTCCTTCACCGGGCACAAAGTGTAAAACGAATTTATTGATCCAGAAGTAATGAGGCCTGACATGATAAATAACAATATGCAAAATTACAGATATTTCCAAATAAATTGCGAATATTCTTCTCCCCGGGCTTATGGACTTATTCTGTAAATGGGCAAACAATGTAATCGTAGCCGAGATAATGGGCATTTATTTTTGCATTTACATTTTGCAGCATTAAGAACCATCCCATAGAGCAGGGCTGTCAAGACGGGCCAGAATCAAATTCAACAAGAACTGACTGACTGAAACAAAATTGTACTATTAGTATTCATAAAATAAAGGGTGGTTAAATTTTAAGAACGGATGTTGAATGTGAACCACTCCTAAACGTCAAGTTTTTTTCTGCATTTCATTTGATATTTCTCAATTTAAAACTAACTCAATTTGAACCATGGAAAGATACACAATCGAGCAACGCGTTAAAGTTGTTCAGGCTTATTATGAAAATGGACGTTCAATCAAAATGAATATTTTTCGGTCAATTTAATCGTCCAAATGTGCGTACAATCGGAAAAATCGTGCAAAAATTTGAGCAAACCGGGTCTGTAGGAGATGCGAAAACACCAGTGCATGCTCGTACAGCTCGTACTGCAGAAAATATTGCTGTTGTTCGCGATAGTGTGGCACAAGAGCTGGTGCTGGTGTTCGCTATCGAACTTTTTATGGACGATGAATGTGGACGATATGTGGTTTCAACCGGACGGTGCCACTTGCCACACAGCTAACGAAACAATGACTCTTTTGCGCGACAAATTCAATGGCCGTGTTATCGCACGTGGTGGCGATGTCAATTGGCCGCCAAGATCATGTGATTTGACACCGTTGAATTTTTTTCTTTGGGGTTATTTGAAAGAAAAAGTGTACATCAATAAGCCATTTAAGAGCTAAATGGTGAGATAATTCGGCACATTAACGGCATAGAACCTCAATTATGCTTCAGCGTCATCAATTTGGACCATCGGATGGAGGTGTCTCGCCGAGGTCGCGGCGGCCATTTGGCCGATAATTTGTTCCATACATAATTGAACCATACGAATATTATTATAATAAAAAGAAATGACAATAATTTCCTAAATAGTTTGTGTTTTATTCAAAATCAACATCGGCCCTTAAAATCTAACCACCCTTTACTATTAGTTTTATAAAAAAAAAATATCCTTACATTGTATTATTTTTTTTGTTTATTTCTTTCTTTAACAATGTTATCAATGTCAACTAGTATTCGTCGTTAATAAGCGCGTTGTGTTTTGTATGTCTAATCAAAAATTTCATCGATTTATTTAGTTGTGTTGTTATACCACGCGGATCTAAAACCCTATTCCGCAAACCAATATGCGCTAATAATGAAGCTGGAGAGTTGACTGATACTGATGTCATTTAGTTCTGTGAAGTTGTTGAAGTAGCAGGCGTCCAAATGACGCTCTACGTGTGGAGAGAGCATTGCAATTGCATTGAAGATGTGTAATGGTTTCTACCTCTTCTTAATCCTTGCAGCTTCTAAGTCATTAAAGAGGAGGCTTAGTCTGGGGGCGTGCGTGCCAATGACACAATGCCAGGTAAGTACGCCGATAATGGGCCTGAGGTTGAGTCTAATCAATATCGTCAGGCTACGTGAGTGTATTCAATCTATGGTGGGCCATAACTGTTTTGTAGTGAGGCATTTAGTGACGGTAGACCATCTATGATTTGTATTAGTAAGTATTTCACGCTTTAGTAGATGCTTAGCAGTAGCGATAGGCATATCTCCATCCGGAAGGCGTACAGACTTGGTACCTCTTTTAGCGAATTCGTCCGCTTCACAATTTTCTGGGATGTTGCAGGCTTGGAGTGGCGGCTGGTGGTGAGAAAACAACTGCGTGGTTTAAAACACCCGGAGTTGAAGAAGCCATCAGAGAGAAGAAGAAGGCCTACAGAGACTGGATTCTCTTGGGGGACTTTGCTTCTCGTGACCGGTACACTGAGGCGCGAAGAACTTGCAAATTAGCTGTGCGAGCAGCTGAAGAGCAGTCTTGGAAGGAGGAGATTAAATCGCTAAAAATTGGCAAATCCGCCGGTGTGAATGAAATCCGGCCAGAAATGCTTAAGGCAATCGGTAAAGAGGGAGTTTTATGGCTCTCTCGTGTCATTAAAGTGGCCTGGGAATGCGTTGAGACACCTGGCGATTGGCAAACTGGGGTGATTGTCCCACTTTTCAAGAAGGGGGACAAAAGAGATTGCTCCAACTACAGGGGCATATCTCTTTTAAGTATCCCCGGGAAAGTCTATGCTAAGGTATTGTAAGCGCGTTCTAGAGCTATGGTCGAGCCGCGGATGGGGGATGGACAGTGCGGCTTTCGTCCCGGCAGAAGTACAACCGACCAGCTTTTCACTCTAAGAATGGTACTTGAGAAGGCTTGGGAGTATGTCAAACCCATCTGCAGTTGTTTTGTAGAAAAGGCATACGACCGAGTCCCTCGAGGTAAACTCTGGAGTGTCCTGCAGGAGTATGGGATTGATGGTCCTCTTCTGAGGGCCATTCAGTCTCTATACACAAACTGTAGCAGCTGTGTTCAGGTAAACGGTGCTAAATCAACACCTTTCACCTTTTTCTATTCATTGTTCTCCTTTTTCATTGTATATATGGACTGGATGTTGCAGCTCAGCCGAGGTGAGGAATGTTTCACATTGGGGGGGTTGAGGGTAAGTCATTTTATTTTTGCAGATGACTTAGTTATGCTCACATCCTCCCAGACGGAACTCCAGCGCGCACTCGATAGGTTTGTGGCCGTATGTGCTGATGCTGGAATGAGGGTTAACGTGGACAAATCGGAGGTGATGGTCATTTCCAGAACGCCTGTTCAATGCACTCTGCATGTTAGTGGAGTCCCATTGGAGCAGGTGGAGAAGTTTAAGTATCTCGGGGTATTTTTCACGAGTGATGGAAGGAGTAATGCTGAGCTTTCCTGTAGGATTGGTCAAGCTGGGTCAGTTTTGACACAGCTTGGTAGTTCCGTAATCAGAAAGGCAGAGCTTAGTGTTAAAGCCAAGTTAGCGGTTTTCAACTCAGTATTTGTTCCAACTCTCACCTATGGTCATGAAATTTGGGTAATGGCCGAAAGAATAAGATCGCGAGTGCAAGCTGCTGAGATGAGAATTCTTCGTGCTGTTGTGAGAATTACTCGCCGGGATAGGGAGAGAAACACTGCCGTGCGCGAGAAACTCAACATTAAGCAGCTGCTTCTTCGAACGGAAAGAGCTATGCTTCGGTGGTTTGGTCACGTAGCACGAATGTCCCCATCATCACGACTTTTGAGGCGGCCGTTGAATGCGATTCGATCAGGTAGGCGACCGCTTGGCAGACCCAGGATGAGGTGGTTGGACCAAGTCCAAAAACTCGCCGGGTTACGCTTGGTCATAGCTGATGAGTTAGATTCGATGGCGATCCCTTAGTGGATCATGCGGGTCAGAAGATGATGATAATGATGATATAATATATATTTCTACTGAAATATATCTCAAGAATGAAGTTAGTTACATAAATAATTATACTAAGCAAAGGGAAGGAACAGTAAAAACCCTTTTTGAAAAAATTATAATTAACACAAAATAATAACACAAAAATCTTAACTATAAAGCAGACAGTTTGTGTGTCTGACCGACAAAGGCTCCGAAACTACACGTCACAGAGCTCTGAAATTTTCAACAAAAATCATTCTAAAATTTAGATGCTGAATCCGTCGGTTTAAGTCGGTACGACATGCGGTTCGTAAGTTACGAGCGCTTTTTAAACGGGAATAAAATTCTCAAAATAAGGGTGGTTGCATCAATCCGGTATGAAACCATTTCAAGTTGCGTAGTCGTGGATATCAACCATCCCCCAGTGTGTTGTAACTTCCGTATATACACACACATTTTTCATATTTTGCTTTGGTGCAACCATGCATTTTTTTCTACGTCTCAATCGAACATATACGAACGACTGCCTGAGTCACCAAACGAAAAGGAAATATATTTTCACTACAGGTAAATAAACAATCCCGTGCAAAGCCGGGTACGAAATCTAGTTACATAAAATTATAAATAAATAAATATATATATATATACTAGCTGACCCGAAAACGTTGTTTTGCCTTATAAATTATTTCTAGTTTCTAGATAAATTCTAGTGTAGACAAAAAGTAACTTACTTATTTTAAGTGTGTAAGCATGTGGTATATGCGTAAAATAGGCATGGAGCGCTATGAACGATAGGGAATATAAAAATAACAAACTCCAAACAATATTATTTTTAAGTTATTATAGTTTATTTCTTAAAATTACATATCACATATTAATTACGACAGTAACACTAACAAACAACATCAATCTTTTAATGCTATAGCGTGAACAATATTTTTTGTTAGCCCATCTTTAGCGAGCACAAACAAACTAGATGGCTTACCCACTCGAGAGCATGCTACGTACAATTGTCCGTGTAAAAAACATGGTGTACTCAAATATAAGCCACAAAAAGACATCGTTTGGCCTTGGGATTTGTTGATTGTCATTGCAAATGCCAATCCAATCGGAAATTGAATTCGTTTGAATTGAATTGGCACATCTGTAGGTATGATAGGAATCCGTGGTATTAATATCTTTTCACCTTGTCATTAAAAATGCTGGCTTCGATAATGTTTTTCATCAATTTTCGAATGACTAATCGCGTACCGTTGCACAGCCGTGGCGGGTTTTAATTACGAAGCAAGATAATTGGAGATCCAACCTTCAATTGTAATTTATGCGGTAGCATGCCTGGCAAATCCAGTGAGTTCAAAAATTCTGTGGGAAAATTGACAGCTTCGCTGGCATCTCAAACTGTATTAATAGATTTGTATGATAACAAGTTTCCCTGGCAACAACTGTTGTATCTTCAAATTTAAATTGTCAACGTCTGCATTTTTTGCTGCTAAATTAGCTCTTTCTGCAAGCCACTCATGATGTATGTACTGTGTGTGTACATCGGGAAATATTTGTTCAATAAGAGTATCTTGCGAATCAGCGATTGTGCAGAAATCGGTCGGTAATTTTACATATCCAGTTTCATCCGTTGTAACTTTTCCATCACCGATATCTAAGAGTTGTTTTGAGAATGTTTCAGCGGATGGATCTTAGTGGCAGCTTAAATACTGAATGAGCTGTTCTGCCTCCATCCAATAAAGTTGCTGCAATGCCCGATGATGCAACGGCCAATGCGATGCCATTATTTGATCGTATTTCAGCAAGAATTAGTGAAATAAGGAATGTTTTGCCAGTTCAACTGTTAGCAAAATGCGGTCATAAATGTTTCTTTGTTCGTCATTCATTAGTGGGACATTGTGAGTAACAATCGCTGCCATTTCTGCAGTGTTGTACTGCAGTTCACGATTCATTTCAGTGTTAATTAAATCAGATGCAGTTCGATTTGTCGAATTCATACCGAAATGAGTGAGTGATAAGTTGGTAATGACAATGCAAATATCCTCAATAGCAATCAATGCTTCATTGTACATAGCGTCGCTGAATGTTATCGTTAGATCGTTGCACCGTGTCATCTTCCAGCAAGCCGAGTGCAAGGCATGCGTCTAATTAAAGGGTTGACTCTCCGGTTTATGTTTTAAAAAACTTTATTAAAATCATTACCGTCGTTGATGACCACCAAACTAAGAGTGAACATGGTAGTGTATCTCATCGATACTCAAAGTCACATTCGATATGACGATAAAATGCTTATCGTGCAAATTTGCATCCGATAGATGTTTATGTCCTTCGGGAAAGAAAAGTAATTTGATATTGCTGTTAAAAATTGTCTCCCAAGCTTATGGCTTGGTTTGATGACTAATACATGAAATGAGGATGTTCACTCCCCACTTACTTCTGTGGTGATCGTTTTACAATTTTTGTTCTTTTATTTTCATATTGTTTGAAATTTATAGTTGCATTGTTTTTAAAATGAATTAGATATGTACCTTTATATACTTTTTTATTTATTAAAAATCCCAACTTTAATTATTTTTACGTCCGGATTATTCTCTTTTATTTTGTGGCAGTTTGCTTTATTATTATTTAATAAATCCGTTAAACAGTTTGTTTCATTATTAACTCCACAATACATATTATTTTTTAATGTTATCTTTATGTATAATCCTGTTTTTGGTATCAATTATAACTCTTCCCTTATCTTCTTTCACAATTCTTTCCTTATACAAGGGTTTCACTTTTCCCTGTCTACGGGTTGATTTCTCATGAACTTTTTGTCCTGGTTTAAATTTAACTTCTGTCCAGTTTGTATTGAAATATGAAAGAGTCTTGTCCTGTATATCTTTTAATACATCGGTCAAGGAAATATATTTTTCAAAATTATGAAAAACATCTATTGGTTTTAGGCTTGTCACTGTGTGAATTCATTCATTGTATTTCTTTACTACGAATGGCATTATTTCTTTGGTTTCTGCTTGCATTTCTGATTTTGTAACGCGTATGAGTTCTGTAATTGTACTATGAACTCTTTCTATCATTCCATTCGTTTTGCTATGATTTGGGTCAACTCTTTCGTGTTTAATACCTAATCCTTCTAATTCTAATTGTGCTGATGGAGTACAAAATGTTTTTTCATTATCTGTTACCAATACTTCGACTTTTCCGAATGTTGGTATAGTTTCGATCAGTTTAATCTTTGCATCAATTTTACTTTCTATATGTCTTACTATAAGAAAATTTGAAAACGAGTCTATCATAGTTAAGAATTGATCGTTATCTACATAATAAATGTCAGCGTGTATTCGCTCCCCCCCTTTCTCCGGAATTGGAGTCTCTGCAATCTTATACCTAATTGGATGTCTATCGTATTTATTCTCTTTGCATACTGTGCAATTTTTTCCATAATCTATTAATTGTTTATAACATTCTGGCCAGTACCATTTGTTTGAAATTTGTTTAAAATTTTCTCTAGAATCACGGTGTGCTCTATCGTGTTCTTGTTTTATAATTGAAATTTGGGTATCTCTATCTGTGATGTCTTCTACTAAATTGGCAATATAAGCAAATTGTGTTGTTGGGTATTCATGTAATAATTTGTCTTTTATTTTAAACACTTGCATTGAATGTATTGCATTAAGGCCATTCTTAATTACTTCTTTTAATTTATTAAAAATACCGTCATCTTTATAAATAACAGTATGTCGCCAGTATCCTGTATGTTTTTGTTTACTAACCATATTATTTTGAATTCCTACCTGAACTATCAATTGATTTTTAAATCTGTTAACGTTTCACCTAATCTTTTAATTTGTTCGACTGTACTACTCTGACTACTATGTACTGTTGCTTGATCCGAATTCATCATATTTAATTGTTGTCTACTAAGAGCGTCTGCGACTACGTTTCCTTTTCCAGGTTTATAAGTTATTACTGGAGCGTATTCCTCTATGAATGCCTTCCATCCCCTCAGTTTTGCATTTGGGTTCTTATCCGATATCGCAAATGTCAAAGGTTGGTGGTCCGTATATATGCGGATGCCACTTGTTCCATAAAGATAGTTTCTCAAATTTTTTAGACTGCAGACAATAGCTAACAACTCTTTCTCATTTGTTGCATAGTTCAACTCAACGTTCTACTGATGAATGTTATTGGTTTATTATTCTGACTTATTACTGCACCTATGGCTGAGTTACTTGCGTCAGTTGTTAATTCAAACCCTTCTTCAAAATTTGGTTGGTTTAACACAATATTTTCTTCTAACTTATCTTTAAGTATTTGGAATGCCCTCCTTCCTTCTTTATTTAGTTCTATCGATATTAGTTTGCTTTTTGCATTACTATTCTGCTCTCTTAAATACTTAGTTAAATGCTTGCTGATCATAGCGTAATTTCTTATTTATTTACGATAATTACCGCTTAGTCCTAAAAATGACCTTAACTGCCGGGTATTCTTTAATTGTTTGAACTTTCTTTGGATCAGTTTTAATGCTATTGTAGGATATTACATATCCTAAAAATTCAACTTCTAACATGAAATATTTGCTTACTTTCGTGTTGGCTTCACTAAGTACTTTTATTATGACTTCAATGTGCTCTAAATGTTTTTCTTCTGATTCAGAAAATATAATGACATCGTCAATATAAACATGGCAGAACTTTCCGATGTAAGGTCTCAGAATGTCATCCATAGCTCTTTGAAATAAAGATGGTGCATTCTTCAACCCGAATGGCATACGAAGAAACTCGTATTTTCCATTACTTACGCTAAAAGCAGTTTCTATCTTCCTGTTTCATCATAATTTGATGGCAAACACTTTGCAGATCTAATGTCGTAAAGAATTTAGATTTTCCTAAGTTGAATAGAATAACAGAAGTATCAGCCATTGGATACTTATCTGTTTTCGTAAAACCGTTCAGCTTCTTGTAGTCTATGACTAATCTATGTTTTTTTGATCCATCTTTGTTTAGACCTTTTTTATCAACTACCCACACTAGTGAGTTATATGCTGATCTACTCTGTGCTATAATATTATTTTCTAGCAGTTCATTCATTTTATTATTAACGAAGTTGCTTACAGCTTGAGGATATGGGTATGATTTCGACCATATTGCTTCATCGGTAGTTGTATCTATACTTGCAACTATATTTGTGTTATATGGCAGATAATTTGGTTTATCTGTAAAAATACCTTGAAATCGTTTTTAAACAGATTTTAACTTCTCGATATATGTTTCATCTGTACTCATGCAGATTTCCAAACTATTAACTAGTTTGTTATTGAATATTAAAGGTACTTTGCCTTTTTCATATTCCAATGTACTGTCGAGTATATTAATTTTTCCTTTAATCTTCCTAAGGGTTCTCATTCCTATTATTAAATCATATTCACCAAGTTCCTTTAATTCATAAAACGAATCTTTTATTCCTAATATATTTATTTCTTGAAATTTTGTTATGAAACTTGTACCGTGTACGCTCCTAACTCTACTAGTTTCTAAGTTTTTGTTTGGAAATAATCCTGGTTTGACATAACTATGAGTTGCTCCAGTATCAATTAAAATATTAAAAATACGACCTGTGCTGGGATCTGTTCGCTTAATGGTGGGCAAGTCGCTCCTTATTCTATAAAATTTTCTCCTTCATTCAAGTTATTTAGCCTTGGGCTTTTATTTATTGGTTGTTGGTCGCTATTTGATCTGTACCTTTTAAAAGGATTATTGTTATTATTAACTGTATTATTAAAATGTTGGTCCTTATTTTGGTTACTACTAGAAACTCTGTTTTCATTATTACCCTTACTATAACTACTGTTTTGTGGTCTTTGTTGCTAATTACCACTTTTTAAATCCATTCTTTGTTGTGGTGGGGTAAACTTGTAATTTTGTCGTACAACATTATTCTGGGGACTTATAAAGTTATTATTCAATCTTGGTGGATTGAACATCGGTCGTTGTAAATGTGGTTGCTGTAATGCCCTATTTGTGGTCTGATAATCCATTCTCTGAGATTGATTAACTTCGATCTCTTGAGCTCTCGCTAACGCGTTTGGTAGATGGCCTGGGTTTAGAACAAAAATTAAATTGCTCATGGGTTGGTGTAACCCGTTTATGAAAATCTTTAATGCATTTTCTCTAGCTACTTCTATAAGAACATTTGTCTCTGCCGTTCTAGGTCCGTAACTCATAATTAGAGTTAAAAGTTTACTGACTTTGTCATAAAATTCCTGCAGTGTTTGTCTGCCTTGTCTTATGTTTTTGTGTATAGGTCTTTTATCATTAAAATTCAAATCTAAACTTCCTAAAATTGCATCTACGTTAAGAGGTGTGCCATGTGATGTTAAAACATCATTTGCTTTCCCTATAATTTTATTCCTTATTATATTTACAGCTGTGAAATAACTCGTGCTTCCTTTAAAATGATTGTACGCTTTCATACAATGTACTACCGAAGTTCTCCAACTCACATAGTTGTCTCCTTCAAATTGCTGTAAGCTTTTGGCTAGTTCTAAGCTTTCCCAAATAGTGTTATTCGGGTCAATTTGTACGTCTGTATGTGGGATTATGTTATCTATAGTTGTCAGGCTACTAATAATGTACTAAAATACTAATAATGACTGTCAGTTCGTCTACTCTGTTTTGTAGAGCTACTGTACTTGAAATTTTAATTTAATAATATATTATATCAGTTCACAAATTTTATTTTTACTAATAAATATAATAATATGAATAGCACTTATATGTACTGGATATAACCACTTAATATTTTTTTCCTACTTTATATGGATTGATTGTTGTTTCCCTTTCTCCGCAACTTTAAAGATGTTTGGTTCCTCAATTCTGCTCGATGTTCGTTGGTTTTTATTCTTATTTTGGATATTCTTTTTTCCAATTTTATCATTTATTATTATGAATAAAATAGTAATAATTAATAGTTAATATGAAAGTTACACTGAGATAGCAATATGATAATTGTAAACGTTACTACTTCACTTGATTCACAAACAATAATGATGGCCGAAAACTGTGTAGGGAGTGCTCTCAAGTCTTATTGTGTGAGTGAAACAGGAGACCGGCTTCAGTCTCCTCCCTACTCCGTGCTGTTTACTTAGATGTGACATCGGAATTTCACTCACTAGTAAAGGCGCGGCAAATTTTAAGAATCTAAGGGATGTTTGCTCTTTCGATACATAACTCCTTATTCATGACATAAACCCTTAAGTATCACTTGTAGACATAGCGAGTAGTTTTTGACTCATTTGTCGAAATTCGAGATGACTATTAC
Organism: Eristalis pertinax; assembly: GCA_907269125.1. NCBI lineage: Eukaryota > Metazoa > Arthropoda > Insecta > Diptera > Syrphidae > Eristalis > Eristalis pertinax. The sequence continues at coordinate 91,260,912 of OU026145.1, forward strand.
ACAGATTTATGGATGAATGGATGAATTTTGAATTAAACTATCATTATCGAATTTGTTTTTCAAGCAATAATCGATTTTGGAGTTTATTTTGCATGTCCCAGAATGGCTGTTGACATTGTGTTGAATTCATTATGAGACAATATCCTTTTCTTTCCAAGTTGCACACTATCGGTTCTTGTATTCTCTCACACAAAAATACCATCTGGTTTTCATGACGTCAACTGTGTGCCACTTGGCACATGAAATAACCAACGTAAAGTTAGCTCCGTTTGTAAACTGATCGCTAACTATGCTGTACATAAATTTTGTTTGTGAGCAATTAAGCTTAAGTATCACATAAACGATTGTTATACTTACGCATGTTTTGGATTTATGTTGCGAATGAGCAAATGGCCCTAAGATTGGTAACACTAAGCATACCTCAGGATTAAACTTTAATAATAAATGTTATATTTGCCATAAGCTAAGGGAAATTTTAATCGAAGTACAGTTAAAAACACTATAATTGATCAGTTATCGAGCGTGATGATAATGATTAAATTACTAAAATGGCTATAAAAAACATTTAGGGTTGTATGTATTTTTTTATGCCACATTATAAAAAAATAAAAACAAAAAATTTCGTCCAAAAATAAAAAATAAATATTAAGGGTGAACAACTTATCCCTTAGGTGTAGAAAGCGGTAAAGCCGTTTCGGAGGAGTACGGTAACTAACATTGTGACATGGAAATTTTATATATTAGATTAGAAGAAGATATTAGATAAATAAAATAAATATATGAATAAGTAAATAAAGAAATAAATATATATATATATATATATGGATATATGTATATATATACGTAGAAATATAAAATACGCGAAAAGGAGTGGTACATAAGGCAGTCTGTGGCGAGATGTCAATAGAGACACACGAGCAACGATGTACGTGACGGGCCTTTTTTTTTAATCCATACACTCGTTCTATGTATTGTTTTTTTTTATGTTATAAACTAAATTCAAATAAATTGTAACAATTATCAAGGCGCGTGTTTTATTTTCTTTTCTGCAATTCTTACAAATTCTGGGGGCTCAACCGGGATTGCAGCAAAAGAAAATCATATACCATTATCCACATAATCTATGTACATAGCGTTTTCCGCTGAATTCACGACGACATAATTTGAAACGAAAAACAGCTACGGTTACGGCAACGATACGGAAACGAAACATACGTATGTATTACACACACATTGTTCGGTGTAGAAGAGTGTGTGGAAGTCACGCGACGTCACGCGCGAGAAACGTTCAATACCAATTTATTATAAAAGGAAAAGTGATTTAGTGCAACGTCTTATCAAAAATAATATTACTGAACGCAATATTTCTGAATTTAAAACACTGGAGTTATCGTCCGACGGAGAAGATAGTGTGAGCGGGAACGAAGAAAGCGGGAACGAAGAAAGCGGGGGCGAGGAACGCAGCAACATCAAGGCACTCGGATATTCGTTCAACTCGGATATTCGTTCTATAAAGTTTTCGGAAAATATCACAATGACGAACAACATTAACTTCAAAGACGTGGAAGAGGCGCTGGCAACCTTCGAAGGTAAGCCCGAGCAATGCGTTATGCGGTGGGCGGGGAGTTTTGAAGAAATTGCAACAACATGCGGATGGAATTCAGTGCACAAATTTATCTATGCACGAAAATTGGTAAAAGGAGTGGCCAAACTGTTCGATGCGTCGTCGCAGATAAAAGACTACAACACACTAATATCTAATCTCCAATCTGAATTTTCAGTTCAAGCTGCCAGCATTGACGTGCATAACATGCTGAGGAGAAAGTCTGACGCGGAAACATATCTGGAATATTTGTACATCATGCAACAATATAGGAAACAAAGGCGGGGTTGACCAACAAGCATTAGTCTCATACGTAGTGGCTGGTATACGAGATGAACCAAATCGAAAAGCAATACTGTTTGATGCCACCACGGTCGAAGAGCTGAAAAGAAAATTAAAAATTTACGAAAAAATGCAGCAAAGCTTACAGTCCTCCAAATAACAGTCGCAGGAAACAAGGAAGGAATTCAAGTATCATGTACCTCGAAAGCAACAGCAACAAAGGTGGCAAAACTGTGGCGCACGTTCGCATCAAATGACTCGTTGTTTTCGCTGCAATGACTTTGGTCATATAGGGAGAAACTGTCCAAGTAATGCAACTTCAAACAAGCCCGCTCAAACCAATTGCATCAATTGTCCCTTACGATGGAAAAGGTTGCAAGCAACAAATGTCCACGCCAGAAATGCACGTACCGGTATACATAAACAAAATCAAAGTTATCGCACTCGTCGATACACTCGTCGAAAGCACAGCTCAGATGGTCCAACCTGGAATCACTCTGCAGGATTTGGTCACAATCCAAATCGGACGCTAGGATCCTTCTTTGCAGAAATCTCCATCGATCAACATTTCTTCAAAGTTAACTGCCACATCGTACCGGACGAGTGGATGTCAGTGGACATGATTGTCGGTAAGGACATATTAACATATGCAAAGCTGTCATTCGAAAGAGGACGTGTAAGAATTGAGACCATCGTTAATACACTTTGGATGAATTACCCTATTATAACGAAGTCGAAGTGAACAACATCGGACCGTCAACACCTGAACTTGAAATAGATCAAAACGTAAGTCGCGAAATGCAGAATGAGATTAATCTTTTGATTTCAAATTTAGGCCTATGAAACCACCAACATCTGTTATAGAAATGCATATTGATTTGCTCGACGACATCCCAGTTTATCAGCCACCGCGACGGTTATCTCCTTTGGAAAAAGAAATCGTTCAAAGCCAAGTGGAGATGTGGTTACGTGAAGGTATTTTTTGTTCAAGCAAATCTATGATATAATAATACCCTCAACGAACGAAATCAGCAATATTGCAATAATTCGGCGAGTATTCGAAATAGCAGCCAGGAACGGGATTTTATTTAGCTGGAGAAAGTGCAGGTTCCTCAAGAGAAGAATGGTACGAGTAGAAAGGTACTGTACAACCATCTGAAGAAAAAACGAACTCGATACGATATTTCCCAGAACCACGGACAGCTAAAGAAGTGCAGCGATTTATTGGACTCACGAGCTATTTTCGAAAGTTTATCAAAGACTTCTCGTTGATTGCAAAACCACTACGGGAGCTTACGAAAGAAGGCGCTAGATTTGTTTTTGGGTCATTGGAAAGGAATGCCTTCCAACAATTAAAAGACATCTTGTGCAACGAGCCAGTGCTCATGATATTCAATCCGAACTTCGAGACTGAATTGAATACTGATGCATGCAAATACGGTGGTGGTGCAATCCTCTTGCAAAAATGCCCTGACGATCAACAGTTCCATCCGGTCTGCTACTACAGCTTCCAAACCGACGAAGTAGAGCAGCGGTAATCGAGTTATGAGTTGGAGATTTTGGCGGTAGTACGAGCTTTAAAAAGACTGAGCCATTATCTTTTGGGTACGAAGTTTATAATCTACACGGACTGTCAAGCATTTGAAATGACAATGAGAAAGCGTGATATCAACGCGAGAATTTCGCGCTGGGCTATGGTCATTAATGAATTTAGGGCTCCAGTAAGGCACCGAAAAGGGGTGGCAATGCAACACGTCGACGCGCTTAGTCGGAGTCCAACCGTGTTTCTTGTGGAAAGTGTTTTGTTGGAAAGGATACGGAACGCGCAACAAAAGGATGAAGAACGCAGTATCCTTTCAGATATCCTAACGAAACAAGATTGTTTTCGTGATTACGTTTTGAGGAAAGGCATTCTTTACAATTACCGTGAAGGAGATTACTTTCTTGTATTACCAAAGCGGATGCAGAAGGAAACAATTATGACGACTCCTCTTAATGGCCATGTTAGTGCAAGGCAGGTGGAAAAAGTAATCAACAAACACTATTTTGTACCTAAGCTGGCAAAAAAGGTAAATTCTGTCATTAAAAATTGCGTTAATTGTATCTTAGCTGAAAGGAAAACAGGTAAACAAGAAGGGTTCTTAAACCCTATAGAAGAACCAGACGTACCACTCCACACTTTGCATGTTGACCATTTGGGTCCGCTACCATCGACTTCTAAGAAAAATTTTTTGTAATCATCGACTGTTTCACTAAATTTGTGTGGATCTATCCTGTGAAAACCACAAACGCTGATGAAGTTAGTTAGCGAGATCTTCGGAAATCCAGTTAAAATCATAAGCGATAGAGGGGCGGCCTTTACATCTAACAAGTTCGACGACTATTGCCAGCAACGTCAAATCCAGCACACCAAGAATATGCCAGGAATCTCAAGAGGCAATGGTCAAGTGGAGAGGACAAACCTTACCATCATCTCCGTCCTCAGTAATCTGTCAGTGGATGATCCAAAAAGGTGGTTCAAATTCGTGCCAAGGCTACAAAAGGCGTTAAATACAATGGTAAGGTAAGGAGGAGTACAAAGATCACACCCCCTTTAAACTTCTTGTAGGTGTTTCGATGCGCGACGGCTTAGATTCCAACCTAGTGGCCCTATTGGAGGAAGAAATGGTCCAGGATTTTGCCCAGGGGAGAGACGAATTTCGACATCGTGCAAAAGCGCAAATTGTGCAAACTCCAAGCGGAGAACATGAAGCATTTTAATCGTCCGAGAAAAGGGGCTAAAATATATCGCGTAGGAGATCTGGTTGCAGTCAGGCGAACACAATTTGTTCCAGGACTAAAATTTTTTGTTAAGTACTTGGGTCCGTACCAGGTAGTTCGGGTCAATGGAAAACATCGGTATGATATGCAAAAGGTAGGAAATCATGAAGGACCACGGCGAACGTCCTCCGCAGCTGATTCCATGAAGCTTTGGATTGAGTGCGACACTGATTCGGAATCATCGGGGACCGATGATGATGTCAGAACAGCCGATTTAAATACAAAATACACGAAAAGGAGTGATACATAAGGCAGTCTGCGGCGAGATGTCAAGAGAGACACGCGAGCAACGATGTACGGGACGGGCCTTTTTTTAATCCATACACTCGTTCTATGAATTGTTTTTTTTTGTTAAAACTGAATTTAAATAAATTGTAACAATTATCAAGGCGCGTGTTTTCTTTTCTTTTCTGCAATTCCTACATATATATATATGGATATAGATATCTTCTTCTAATATATAAAATTTCCATGTCACAATGTTAGTTACCGTACTCCTCCGAAACGGCTTTACCGATTTTTACCAAATTTTATATGCGTATTCAATGGGTCTGAGAATCGGCTACTATCTGTTTTTCATACCCCTAAGTGATAAGGGTTTTTCACCCTTAATATTTTTTTTTTATTTTTGGACGAAATTTTTTGTTTTTTTTTTTGATAGTTTAATTTTTTATAATGTGACATTAAAAAATTCATACAACCCTTAGCTTATGGCAAATCTAACATTTTTTTTATAAAAATAAACATTTATTTTTATTATTAAAGTTTAATCCTGATGATATGCTTAGTGTTACCAATCTTGGGGCCGTTTGCTCATTCGCAACATAAATCCAAAACATACGTAAGTATAACATATCCTTTATGTGATACTTAAGCTTAATTGCTTTGCACAAACAAAATTTATGTACAACATAGTTAGCGACCACTCTGCAAACGGAGCTAACTTTACGTTGATTATTTCACGTTCCAAGTGGCATTGTGACACAGTCAACGTCATGAAAACCAGATGGTATTTTTGTGTGAGAGAATACAAGAACCGATAGTGTGCAACTTGGAAAGAAAAGGATATTGTCTCATAATGAATTCAACACAATGTCAACAGCCATTCTGGGACATGCAAAATAAACTCCAAAATCGATTATTGCTTGAAAAACAAATTTGATAATGATAGTTTAATTCAAAATTCATCCATTCATCCATAAATCTGTGTAATAGCCATCTCGAATTTCGAGAAATGAGTCAAAAACTACTCGCTATGTCTACAAGTGATACTTAAGGGTTTATGTCATAAATAAGGAGTTATGTATCGAATGAGCAAACGGCCCTTAGATTCTTAAAATTTGCCGCGCCTTTACTGGTGAGTGAAATTCCGATGTCACATCTAAGTAAACAGCACGGAGTAGGGATGAGACTGAAGCCGGTCTCCTGTTTCACTCACACAATAAGATTTCTCTCACTCCCTACACAGTTTTCGGCCATCATTATTGTTTGTGAATCAAGTGAAGTAGTAACGTTTACAATTATCATATTGCTATCTCAGTGTAACTCTCATATTAACTATTAATTATTACTATTTTATTCATAATAATAAAATTATTAATTTTAAGTGTATTTGGCACGATTAGTTCAGTTAATCAAGTTTTAGTTAAACAAGTGATTTACATAACCTTAAAAGTACTCAACACGTGTCACGAGCTCAAACCAATAACGGCTTTTGTGTTGTAAGTATACTTTTTTTATATAATTATTTGATATAATTATGACAAAATCATTTTTTAGTAAAATTCAATTTTTTACAACTTTTGTATCAAACTTTTTTCATGAAATTTTTGTTCATAAAGCTAATATTTTCGCTATAATCCTGGCCGTAATTATAACTATAACGTTTTCCATCATTAAGCAATTTCATAAATTCAATTTATATGTGCTTTGTACAGTGAGCAATGTCAAGAAAACGCAAAGGGGCTGATTTTAGCCGTAATACAAATAGGCCCAGAAATATGAGAGATCAAAGATCCAAAAGAACCGAAGAACAAGTCCAGCAACAAAATGCTGATGCACGTGTGAGCATGGAGCAATTGCGTCAAGAACAATCAGAGGATACACGAGCTGAGCGCAATGAAGTTATACGTTTAGAACAACGACAACTACCTGAAATTGAAACACCACCTGAACCATTGAACGGTTTACTTATCGGCACGGATCCAGATTCTAACGTATTCCTGAAGTCAATTCGAACATTCAATTCATGCTTTCAAATGTCATCGTTTGGGGCAACAGAAATAGTTCGAAATACTAATGCTAATGGTTAACAATACAATTCTACATTCAAAATCAGAGGCCAAGTTTATCATAGAATGGGCTCATTGCTACCAATCCCCAACGAACCACATAAATTCTTACAAATCTACTTCATGGGCGGTGAGGATTCCGGAAGCGCACTTGCCAATCGCGTGAATGCACGTTGTGACTATAATAACCTTAATTCATTTTTTGCCATTCGCACCGTCAGCATTAAGCCTGATAAAACACCAGCTGGAGAACATATTCGTAGATTCAATGCACCTGTTGTTGAAGACGTTGCTGGAATGATGGTTGGCGATCGTACAGGTACACGAGAAATTGTGATTCGTAGCAGAAATAATAATCTTCAGTTCATTGCTGATACACATCGTTCATATGACGCTCTCCAATATCCGCTAATATTCTGGAAGTGGCAAGACGGATAATGCATAAGCATAAAACAACGAGATCCCGTATCAGGTACTTCATTTATTATGAACTTGATCATTAACCATTTAACAAAACAATTAAATTATTGAACGTAATTAATTTAAATTAATATTCATAAATATATTATTACAGGAGCTGAAACAAACAAGAACGTTAGCTCGAAAGATTATTATGCGTTCCGATTAATGATTCGGCGCGGCCTGGGCAACGTCATTCTACGATGTCGGGAGCTTTGTCAACAAATCATGGTCGACATGTACGCTAAGATAGAGGGCGAACGACTACGATACTTAGGATATAATCAACTCAAGCTGCGTGCGGAAGAGTACATTCACTTACGAGACGCTATTAACAACAACGCCGACGTCGCCGAAATTGGTAACTCTGTCATTTTACCATCATCATACGTAGGCAGTCCACGTCATATGCAAGAATATATACAGAATGCTATGGCTTACGTGTGCCAATATTTACGACCGTGTTTATATATCACGTTCACATGTAATCCAAAATGGCCAGAGATTACATCTTTGATATTGCCTGGCCAAAATGCAATACATCGTCACGTGTATTATGAGACATAAGTTGAAGTCTCTAATAAGTTTCATTACTAAATTACATGTATTCGGTCACACACGTTGCTGGCTGTATTCAGTTGAGTGGCAAAAGCGAGGATTACCTCATGTGCACATTTTGGTTTGGTTAATCGAAAAAATCCGTCCTGAAGAAATCAATAGTATCATTTCTGCGGAAATTCCAGATCCGTCTACTGACAAGTGCTGTTTGAAAATGTACTAAAAATTTCCCTAAAGATTTCACTAATGATACGATAACAGAATACCTACGGATATCCAATATATCGCCTAAGAAATCCCGATAATGGCGGACAATCATTTATTAAAAATATCAGCAACACAGACATTGACATTGACAATCGTTGGCTGGTGCCGTATTCGCCTCTGCTAAGCAAGACATACAATGATCATATTAATGTTGAGTTTTGCAGTTCTCTGAAGAGCATCAAATATATTTGCAAGTATGTCCATAAAGGCAGTGATATGGCTGTGTTTAGAGTAGAAAATACTAATGTAAATGCTCCTCCAATGAATAAAAACGATGAAATTACACTCTACCAAATTGGTCGGTACATCAGCTGCAATGAAGCTGCTTGGCGCATCTTCGGTTTTCCAATTCATGAACTGGATCCAGCAGCTGTTTAGTTAGCCGTCCATCTTGAAAACGGTCAGCGTGTATTTTTCACTAACGAGACAGTGATTGATCGTGGTACAAATCCACCTAAAACTACACTGACTGCATTTTTTGAATTGTGTAATACTACGGATGATTTTGGTGCCTTTGCAAGAACATTACTTTATTCACAAGTACCACGCTATTTCACATGGGCTCAATAAAAAAAATGGATGCCCCGCAATCATGACATGCACCAGTTGATGCATGTCTCAATTTATTTAAATCGAACGCTTTGGGGCGATTATTTACAGTCAATCCAAGACACACTGAGTGCTTTTATCTTCGACTGTTGTTGATTAATGTTACTGGCCCATTAGCATTTCAAGATATACGTAATGTGAATGGACAACAGTATCCAACATATAAAGACGCATGCCTTGCACTCGGCTTGCTAGAAGAAGACAACCAGTGGGAGTGTATGCTTGCTGAAGCTGCATGAAACTGTACAGCAATAAAAATTCGTCTACTATTCGCTATAGTGTTGACTACATGTTTCCCAGCTCGAGCACAGATATTGTGGGATAATCACAAAGATTCAATGACTGATGATATATTGCATCAACAACGTACACGGTGCAACGATCTAACGATAACATTCAGCGACGCTATGTACAATGAAGCATTGATTGCTATTGAGGATCTTTGCATTGTCATTACCAACTTATCACTCACTCATTTCGGTATGAATTCGCCAAATCGAACTGCATCTGATTTAATTAACACTGAAATGATTCGTGAACTGCAGTACAACACTGCAGAAATGGCAGCGATTGTTACTCACAATGTCCCACTAATGAATGACGAACAAAGAAACATTTTTGACCGCATTTTGCTAGCAGTTGAACTGGCAAAACATTCCTTATTTCACTAATTCTTGCTGAAATACGATCAAGTAATGGCATCGCATTGGCCGTTGCATCATCGGGCATTGCAGCAACTTTATTGGATGGAGGCAGAACAGCTCATTCAGTATTTAAGCTGCCACTAAATATTCAAAATAACCCTGACGCAGTGTGTAACATTAAAAAACTATCGTCCATGGCCACCGTGCTGAAACAGTGTAAAATTATCATCTGGGATGAATGTACTATGGCACACAAACATTCAATTGAGGCGTTGAACAGAACATTGAAAGATATTAAAAACAACGACAAACTATTTGGTGGCACTCTGTTGGTGCTTTCAGGTGATTTCAGACAAACACTTCCCTTCATTCCACTGTGGCGTTCCCACAACACACACTCCACACTAACAGAGCCCAACAGCGATGTGGCGTCCCCACAACACACACTCCACGCGAACAGAGCCCGACAGTGATACATTTTTCGTGAAGTCGGTTCTTTCTTTTTGGCGTGGACACGACGGCGATAGGAGCTCAGACAGCCTCGCTCCCGTACCAATCTACACAAAAAACATTATTTGTACATTTTTATTAAAAACATTAACCGGTATTAAAAAAATAAATAAAGATTAAAACACAAAAAATTAAGATAAGTAATTAAACATTACATTGGTGACCCCGCGAAGAAGTGTTGCGTTATAAAACATTACATTACATAACAATTTCACTCGCTGTACGTAAAACGCATCGATCGAAATGGCTACCAAACACGACGAAGCGACACAAGCACAGGCTGAGACGGAAGCTAGGGGCTCGCAGTCACTCGTCACACAGCCCCACATCTCTGGGCTCTCGGTTGCAGCGCGAATACCACAATTCTGGCGCGATCGCCCATCTCTGTGGTTTGCACAGCTTGAGGCTATCCTCGCCCCGTCCAGGCCTTCCGACGAAATCAAATTTCAATACGCCATCGCCAACCTGGAACGACGTGACTTGGAGCAAGTTTCGGATATTCTTTCATCGCCGCCGGCGACGGAGAAATTTAACACGGTGAAAGCAAGACTCCTCCAGGTGTACGGAGAGAGCCAAGAGCTACGACTCCAGCGGCTGGTCGAAGGCATCGACCTGGGCGATTCACAGCCCTCACAGCTACTTCGTCGGATTAGGGATCTCTCCGGTTCTTCAGGCACACCCGACGCCGTGCTGCAGGTACTCTGGCTATCAAAACTGCCGTCCCACGTGCGTGCAGTACTATCCGCAGTCTCAGGTGATCTCAACAACCTCGCTCAGATCGCCGACAAGGTAATAGGCGACTGTCATCCAACGACCTGTCATGCGACTCCCAAATCAAATCAAACTCCGGCTAGCACCAACGAGAACCGCAGAAACCGGGCGAGAAACAATGGATGCTGCTGGTATCATCAACGCTTCGGCCCTCAGGCTCGCAAGTGCTCACTTCCGTGCACATTCGCGCAGGGAAACGCCAATCAGCAACATTAGTGGAGGCGTCTACGGTTGCTGGTAAGTCTCAAACCACAAACGCTGATGAAGTTAGTTAGCGAGATCTTCGGAAATCCAGTTAAAATCATAAGCGATAGAGGGGCGGCCTTTACATCTAACAAGTTCGACGACTATTGCCAGCAACGTCAAATCCAGCACACCAAGAATATGCCAGGAATCTCAAGAGGCAATGGTCAAGTGGAGAGGACAAACCTTACCATCATCTCCGTCCTCAGTAATCTGTCAGTGGATGATCCAAAAAGGTGGTTCAAATTCGTGCCAAGGCTACAAAAGGCGTTAAATACAATGGTAAGGTAAGGAGGAGTACAAAGATCACACCCCCTTTAAACTTCTTGTAGGTGTTTCGATGCGCGACGGCTTAGATTCCAACCTAGTGGCCCTATTGGAGGAAGAAATGGTCCAGGATTTTGCCCAGGGGAGAGACGAATTTCGACATCGTGCAAAAGCGCAAATTGTGCAAACTCCAAGCGGAGAACATGAAGCATTTTAATCGTCCGAGAAAAGGGGCTAAAATATATCGCGTAGGAGATCTGGTTGCAGTCAGGCGAACACAATTTGTTCCAGGACTAAAATTTTTTGTTAAGTACTTGGGTCCGTACCAGGTAGTTCGGGTCAATGGAAAACATCGGTATGATATGCAAAAGGTAGGAAATCATGAAGGACCACGGCGAACGTCCTCCGCAGCTGATTCCATGAAGCTTTGGATTGAGTGCGACACTGATTCGGAATCATCGGGGACCGATGATGATGTCAGAACAGCCGATTTAAATACAAAATACACGAAAAGGAGTGATACATAAGGCAGTCTGCGGCGAGATGTCAAGAGAGACACGCGAGCAACGATGTACGGGACGGGCCTTTTTTTAATCCATACACTCGTTCTATGAATTGTTTTTTTTTGTTAAAACTGAATTTAAATAAATTGTAACAATTATCAAGGCGCGTGTTTTCTTTTCTTTTCTGCAATTCCTACATATATATATATGGATATAGATATCTTCTTCTAATATATAAAATTTCCATGTCACAATGTTAGTTACCGTACTCCTCCGAAACGGCTTTACCGATTTTTACCAAATTTTATATGCGTATTCAATGGGTCTGAGAATCGGCTACTATCTGTTTTTCATACCCCTAAGTGATAAGGGTTTTTCACCCTTAATATTTTTTTTTTATTTTTGGACGAAATTTTTTGTTTTTTTTTTTGATAGTTTAATTTTTTATAATGTGACATTAAAAAATTCATACAACCCTTAGCTTATGGCAAATCTAACATTTTTTTTATAAAAATAAACATTTATTTTTATTATTAAAGTTTAATCCTGATGATATGCTTAGTGTTACCAATCTTGGGGCCGTTTGCTCATTCGCAACATAAATCCAAAACATACGTAAGTATAACATATCCTTTATGTGATACTTAAGCTTAATTGCTTTGCACAAACAAAATTTATGTACAACATAGTTAGCGACCACTCTGCAAACGGAGCTAACTTTACGTTGATTATTTCACGTTCCAAGTGGCATTGTGACACAGTCAACGTCATGAAAACCAGATGGTATTTTTGTGTGAGAGAATACAAGAACCGATAGTGTGCAACTTGGAAAGAAAAGGATATTGTCTTATAATGAATTCAACACAATGTCAACAGCCATTCTGGGACATGCAAAATAAACTCCAAAATCGATTATTGCTTGAAAAACAAATTTGATAATGATAGTTTAATTCAAAATTCATCCATTCATCCATAAATCTGTGTAATAGCCATCTCGAATTTCGAGAAATGAGTCAAAAACTACTCGCTATGTCTACAAGTGATACTTAAGGGTTTATGTCATAAATAAGGAGTTATGTATCGAATGAGCAAACGGCCCTTAGATTCTTAAAATTTGCCGCGCCTTTACTGGTGAGTGAAATTCCGATGTCACATCTAAGTAAACAGCACGGAGTAGGGATGAGACTGAAGCCGGTCTCCTGTTTCACTCACACAATAAGATTTCTCTCACTCCCTACACAGTTTTCGGCCATCATTATTGTTTGTGAATCAAGTGAAGTAGTAACGTTTACAATTATCATATTGCTATCTCAGTGTAACTCTCATATTAACTATTAATTATTACTATTTTATTCATAATAATAAAATTATTAATTTTAAGTGTATTTGGCACGATTAGTTCAGTTAATCAAGTTTTAGTTAAACAAGTGATTTACATAACCTTAAAAGTACTCAACACGTGTCACGAGCTCAAACCAATAACGGCTTTTGTGTTGTAAGTATACTTTTTTTATATAATTATTTGATATAATTATGACAAAATCATTTTTTAGTAAAATTCAATTTTTTACAACTTTTGTATCAAACTTTTTTCATGAAATTTTTGTTCATAAAGCTAATATTTTCGCTATAATCCTGGCCGTAATTATAACTATAACGTTTTCCATCATTAAGCAATTTCATAAATTCAATTTATATGTGCTTTGTACAGTGAGCAATGTCAAGAAAACGCAAAGGGGCTGATTTTAGCCGTAATACAAATAGGCCCAGAAGTATGAGAGATCAAAGATCCAAAAGAACCGAAGAACAAGTCCAGCAACAAAATGCTGATGCACGTGTGAGCATGGAGCAATTGCGTCAAGAACAATCAGAGGATACACGAGCTGAGCGCAATGAAGTTATACGTTTAGAACAACGACAACTACCTGAAATTGAAACACCACCTGAACCATTGAACGGTTTACTTATCGGCACGGATCCAGATTCTAACGTATTCCTGAAGTCAATTCGAACATTCAATTCATGCTTTCAAATGTCATCGTTTGGGGCAACAGAAATAGTTCGAAATACTAATGCTAATGGTTAACAATACAATTCTACATTCAAAATCAGAGGCCAAGTTTATCATAGAATGGGCTCATTGCTACCAATCCCCAACGAACCACATAAATTCTTACAAATCTACTTCATGGGCGGTGAGGATTCCGGAAGCGCACTTGCCAATCGCGTGAATGCACGTTGTGACTATAATAACCTTAATTCATTTTTTGCCATTCGCACCGTCAGCATTAAGCCTGATAAAACACCAGCTGGAGAACATATTCGTAGATTCAATGCACCTGTTGTTGAAGACGTTGCTGGAATGATGGTTGGCGATCGTACAGGTACACGAGAAATTGTGATTCGTAGCAGAAATAATAATCTTCAGTTCATTGCTGATACACATCGTTCATATGACGCTCTCCAATATCCGCTAATATTCTGGAAGTGGCAAGACGGATAATGCATAAGCATAAAACAACGAGATCCCGTATCAGGTACTTCATTTATTATGAACTTGATCATTAACCATTTAACAAAACAATTAAATTATTGAACGTAATTAATTTAAATTAATATTCATAAATATATTATTACAGGAGCTGAAACAAACAAGAACGTTAGCTCGAAAGATTATTATGCGTTCCGATTAATGATTCGGCGCGGCCTGGGCAACGTCATTCTACGATGTCGGGAGCTTTGTCAACAAATCATGGTCGACATGTACGCTAAGATAGAGGGCGAACGACTACGATACTTAGGATATAATCAACTCAAGCTGCGTGCGGAAGAGTACATTCACTTACGAGACGCTATTAACAACAACGCCGACGTCGCCGAAATTGGTAACTCTGTCATTTTACCATCATCATACGTAGGCAGTCCACGTCATATGCAAGAATATATACAGAATGCTATGGCTTACGTGTGCCAATATTTACGACCGTGTTTATATATCACGTTCACATGTAATCCAAAATGGCCAGAGATTACATCTTTGATATTGCCTGGCCAAAATGCAATACATCGTCACGTGTATTATGAGACATAAGTTGAAGTCTCTAATAAGTTTCATTACTAAATTACATGTATTCGGTCACACACGTTGCTGGCTGTATTCAGTTGAGTGGCAAAAGCGAGGATTACCTCATGTGCACATTTTGGTTTGGTTAATCGAAAAAATCCGTCCTGAAGAAATCAATAGTATCATTTCTGCGGAAATTCCAGATCCGTCTACTGACAAGTGCTGTTTGAAAATGTACTAAAAATTTCCCTAAAGATTTCACTAATGATACGATAACAGAATACCTACGGATATCCAATATATCGCCTAAGAAATCCCGATAATGGCGGACAATCATTTATTAAAAATATCAGCAACACAGACATTGACATTGACAATCGTTGGCTGGTGCCGTATTCGCCTCTGCTAAGCAAGACATACAATGATCATATTAATGTTGAGTTTTGCAGTTCTCTGAAGAGCATCAAATATATTTGCAAGTATGTCCATAAAGGCAGTGATATGGCTGTGTTTAGAGTAGAAAATACTAATGTAAATGCTCCTCCAATGAATAAAAACGATGAAATTACACTCTACCAAATTGGTCGGTACATCAGCTGCAATGAAGCTGCTTGGCGCATCTTCGGTTTTCCAATTCATGAACTGGATCCAGCAGCTGTTCAGTTAGCCGTCCATCTTGAAAACGGTCAGCGTGTATTTTTCACTAACGAGACAGTGATTGATCGTGGTACAAATCCACCTAAAACTACACTGACTGCATTTTTTGAATTGTGTAATACTACGGATGATTTTGGTGCCTTTGCAAGAACATTACTTTATTCACAAGTACCACGCTATTTCACATGGGCTCAATAAAAAAAATGGATGCCCCGCAATCATGACATGCACCAGTTGATGCATGTCTCAATTTATTTAAATCGAACGCTTTGGGGCGATTATTTACAGTCAATCCAAGACACACTGAGTGCTTTTATCTTCGACTGTTGTTGATTAATGTTACTGGCCCATTAGCATTTCAAGATATACGTAAAGTGAATGGACAACAGTATCCAACATATAAAGACGCATGCCTTGCACTCGGCTTGCTAGAAGAAGACAACCAGTGGGAGTGTATGCTTGCTGAAGCTGCATGAAACTGTACAGCAATAAAAATTCGTCTACTATTCGCTATAGTGTTGACTACATGTTTCCCAGCTCGAGCACAGATATTGTGGGATAATCACAAAGATTCAATGACTGATGATATATTGCATCAACAACGTACACGGTGCAACGATCTAACGATAACATTCAGCGACGCTATGTACAATGAAGCATTGATTGCTATTGAGGATCTTTGCATTGTCATTACCAACTTATCACTCACTCATTTCGGTATGAATTCGCCAAATCGAACTGCATCTGATTTAATTAACACTGAAATGAATCGTGAACTGCAGTACAACACTGCAGAAATGGCAGCGATTGTTACTCACAATGTCCCACTAATGAATGACGAACAAAGAAACATTTTTGACCGCATTTTGCTAGCAGTTGAACTGGCAAAACATTCCTTATTTCACTAATTCTTGCTGAAATACGATCAAGTAATGGCATCGCATTGGCCGTTGCATCATCGGGCATTGCAGCAACTTTATTGGATGGAGGCAGAACAGCTCATTCAGTATTTAAGCTGCCACTAAATATTCAAAATAACCCTGACGCAGTGTGTAACATTAAAAAACTATCGTCCATGGCCACCGTGCTGAAACAGTGTAAAATTATCATCTGGGATGAATGTACTATGGCACACAAACATTCAATTGAGGCGTTGAACAGAACATTGAAAGATATTAAAAACAACGACAAACTATTTGGTGGCACTCTGTTGGTGCTTTCAGGTGATTTCAGACAAACACTTCCCTTCATTCCACTGTGGCGTTCCCACAACACACACTCCACACTAACAGAGCCCAACAGCGATGTGGCGTCCCCACAACACACACTCCACGCGAACAGAGCCCGACAGTGATACATTTTTCGTGAAGTCGGTTCTTTCTTTTTGGCGTGGACACGACGGCGATAGGAGCTCAGACAGCCTCGCTCCCGTACCAATCTACACAAAAAACATTATTTGTACATTTTTATTAAAAACATTAACCGGTATTAAAAAAATAAATAAAGATTAAAACACAAAAAATTAAGATAAGTAATTAAACATTACATTGGTGACCCCGCGAAGAAGTGTTGCGTTATAAAACATTACATTACATAACAATTTCACTCGCTGTACGTAAAACGCATCGATCGAAATGGCTACCAAACACGACGAAGCGACACAAGCACAGGCTGAGACGGAAGCTAGGGGCTCGCAGTCACTCGTCACACAGCCCCACATCTCTGGGCTCTCGGTTGCAGCGCGAATACCACAATTCTGGCGCGATCGCCCATCTCTGTGGTTTGCACAGCTTGAGGCTATCCTCGCCCCGTCCAGGCCTTCCGACGAAATCAAATTTCAATACGCCATCGCCAACCTGGAACGACGTGACTTGGAGCAAGTTTCGGATATTCTTTCATCGCCGCCGGCGACGGAGAAATTTAACACGGTGAAAGCAAGACTCCTCCAGGTGTACGGAGAGAGCCAAGAGCTACGACTCCAGCGGCTGGTCGAAGGCATCGACCTGGGCGATTCACAGCCCTCACAGCTACTTCGTCGGATTAGGGATCTCTCCGGTTCTTCAGGCACACCCGACGCCGTGCTGCAGGTACTCTGGCTATCAAAACTGCCGTCCCACGTGCGTGCAGTACTATCCGCAGTCTCAGGTGATCTCAACAACCTCGCTCAGATCGCCGACAAGGTAATAGGCGACTGTCATCCAACGACCTGTCATGCGACTCCCAAATCAAATCAAACTCCGGCTAGCACCAACGAGAACCGCAGAAACCGGGCGAGAAACAATGGATGCTGCTGGTATCATCAACGCTTCGGCCCTCAGGCTCGCAAGTGCTCACTTCCGTGCACATTCGCGCAGGGAAACGCCAATCAGCAACATTAGTGGAGGCGTCTACGGTTGCTGGTAAGTCTCGTCGCCTCTTTATTGTAGACAAAGTTACTTGCCATCCCTTTCTAGTTGATAGCGGGGCTGCTATTTCGGTTTTAGCCGTCAAGCCCAACGACAATCTACCTCAACAGCCGCACCAAAATAATCACGTTCGGAACAGTTACGATGGAATTGGACCTAGGACTACGCCGCGTCTTTCGGTGGAAGTTCGTTCGCGCAGCTGTGCCGCACTCTATTTTGGGAGCCGCACTCTACCGCACTCTTTTTTGGGAACCAACATCTGCACCCCCATAGCGCTCAGTTCCGCCGATTACACCGCTTTAGACTCCATCGACCACGATCATAAATACGCGTAACTCCTCAAACGTTACAGGCCAATCACGCTTCCATTCTCATCGGAAAGCATTCCTTTGCACGACGTACGCCATTACCTGGAAACTACAGGACCGCCACTCTCCTGCCGCGCGTGGCCGATTCCACCGAAGTTCTATGCTCTCGCAAAGATGGAGTTCCAGCGCATGTTAGATGCGGGAATTTGTCGCCCGTCTCGAAGCCCATGGGCAAGCCCATTGCACATAGTGGTCAAGAAAAACGGGGATATACGCCCATGCGGGGACTACCGACGTCTCAACTTCGTCACCCTTCCGGACCGATACCCGTTGCCTAGGTTGACGGACTTCCAACTCATAATGCAGGGCAAGAGCATATTCAACAGATTGGATCACGCCATGGCATATCATCAGATCCCGATGGCATCGCAGGACATCCCCAAAACGGCAATAATTACTCCATTTGTGTTATACGAGTTTACTCGAATGACATTTGGCTTGCGAAATGCCGCGCAAACGCAACAACGGTTCGTCAACTCTGTTTTCGGCGACTTGGAGTATGTCTTAACGTACATTGACGATATGTTCATCGCATCTCCGTCCCCAGAAGAACATCACAAGCACCTGGAAGAAGTTTTTAGACGGCTTCAGACAAACGGCATCATCCATCAAAGCACTTGCCGAGTTTCCACAACCAACTACAGTCTCGGATCTTCGCCGATTCCTGGGAGCGCTCAATTTCTTTCGCCCCTGCCTGCCGAGTGTAGCCACGGTACAAGCGCCACTTACACAAATGCTTCAGGGTGCCAAGAAGAAGGATCGGACCCCCTCATAGGGTCTACAGAAGCACAAGCCGCCTTCCAACGTTGCCGTAAAGCTCTTGCGGAGGCAGCTTTACTCACTCATCCGTCGCCGGACGCTGAATTAACTCTTATGTGCGACGCATCAAATACCACAGTTGGCGCTGTCCTCCT
Source organism: Eristalis pertinax (assembly GCA_907269125.1). NCBI lineage: Eukaryota > Metazoa > Arthropoda > Insecta > Diptera > Syrphidae > Eristalis > Eristalis pertinax. The sequence continues at coordinate 91,280,147 of OU026145.1, forward strand.
TCAAGTAGTCGACAAAAAAGCTGAAGCACTCGGATACTTCTCAAAAGGTCTGACGCTGGCCGAACAAAGATACAGCACAATTGACAGGGAGCTGTTGGCTATTAAACTGGCGATCATCCATTTTCGCCGTTTTGTGGAAGGTCGGGCGTTTGTTATCTTGACCGACCACAAGCCCCTAACATATGCCTTTCGGAACTCAACCTCATCCACCGAAACACCGCGCCGTCAACGTCATCTGGACTTCATTGCCCATGTGAAGAGAACGCAGCAGCTGACGCACTTTCTCGGTTTTCAGCAATCACAAGTCCAGCAGGAGCAAAGGAGCAAAGCAACGACCCGGAACTGCAGAAATTAAAGTCGGTGAGTCAGAAATTAACTTTTATTAACATCGTTCTCCCAGAATCGCCCTCAGCTATCGTTTGCGAGACATCTTCTGGCCGTGCTCGACCCTATATCCCCCCGGCGTTTCGGCGAGCAGCCTACGAAACAGTCCTCAACCTGAGTCACCCTGGGACACGGGCGTCACGAAAATCAATCGCACTTCGTTTTTTTTGGCCGTCGATGAATGCAGACATTGGTAAATGGGTACGCGCTTGCCCAGCCTGCCAGCGAAGCAAAGTCAACAGGCACATCAACCCACCGATGGGAACGTTTCCAGCAGCTGAAAGGTTTGAGCATGTGCACATGGACATTGCAGGTCCGCTTCCGCGCTGCTCAGGTTTCAGCTATTTAGTTACGTGCATCGACCGAGCACCACGCTCGCCAGAAGCTATCCCAGTAGACGACATCACTGCAACCACAGTCGCGGATGCGTTATTCCAGCATTGGGTTTCCCGGTTCGGCTGTCCACTTCTCCTAACAACAGATCCGGCAATTCGAATCCGCCTTGTTCCGGAGGTTTGCTGAGCTCATAGGATGCAACCGCGTTCATACCACTGCCTATCATCCACATGCGAATGGTATAGTGGAGCGGGGATACCGAACGCTTAAAACGGCACTCATCAATTATCTGCCCCAAAACTGGATTCAAGTACTTCCAGCTGTGCTACTCGGTCTCCGTTCAATGGTGAACGAATCTGGTACATCACCGTCACAACTGGTTTATGGTACTGAACTCCGTCTTCCAGGAGATTTTTTGTCAGCGCCTAGCAAAGTAGAGGAACCAATCGCTTTTCTTCAGGATCTGAGAGAAGTACTTCAGCGAACAACCCCTGCTTTCGCAACACACCAGACAAAAACAATATTCGTACCAAAAGACCTCAGCACTGCCTCCCACGTATATGTACGCACCGACCACACCCAACGACCATTACAGCCAGCATTTACCGGACCATACCTCGTCCTGGACCGTCGCCCACATGCGTACAAACTGGCTTTGCCTGAAAGGGAGGCATACGTGTCATTTCAACGCATAAAACCGGCTTACCACCTATCCACTAAAGAAAATTCATCACCACCCCAGGCACCGGCTCCACTCCCAAGCAACAAGGCCTCAGACGCACCAGTGATCACCAAGCGTTCCGGACGGATAATCAAAGTTCCCGTGCGCTTCACTCCCACTTAACGGGGGAGCCCTGTGACGTCCCCACAACACACACTCCACACGAACAGAGCCCGACAGTGATACATTTTTCGTGAAGTCAGACATCTTGCTCCGAGCTGTCAAACAGCATTTTTTTCCGGTTCTTTCTTTTTGGCGTGGACACGATGGCGATAGGAGCTCAGACAGCCTCGCTCCGGTACCAATCTACACAAAAAACATTATTTAGTACATTTTTATTAAAAACATTAACCGGTATTAAAAAAAATAAATAAAGATTTAAACACAAAAAATTAAGGTAAGTAATTAAACATTACACCACTTTCAACATACGCTGATGAGATCAACGCTTGCTTAAAATCATCTCCATTATGGCGTAATGTTGCAAACGTATAGCTGAAAGAAAAATTGCGCGTTCAAATGCTTCAAGATCCATCCGCTGAAACATTCTCAAAACAACTCTTGATGGAAAAGTTTCTACAGATGAAACTGGATACGTAAAATTACCTACCGATTTCTGCACAATCGCTGATTCGCAAGATACTCCCATTGAACAAATATTTCCCGATGTACACACACAGTACTTAAATCAGAATAGCTTGCAGAAAGAGCTATTTTAGCAGCAAAAAATGCAAACGTTGACAATTTAAATTTGAAGATACACATAAAGTTGTTGCCAGGGAAACTTGGTATCATACAAATCTATTGATGCAGTTTGCAATGCCAGCGAAGCTGTCAATTTTCCCACAGAATTTTTTAACTGACTGGATTTGCCAGGCATGCCGCCCCATAATTTACCATTGAAGGTCGGATCTCCAATTATCTTGCTTCGTAATTTAAACCCGCCACGGCTGTGCAACTGTACGCGATCAGTCATTCAAAAATTGATGAAAAACGTTATCGAAGCTAGCGTTTTAAATGGCAAGTTCAAAGGTGAAAATATATTAATACCACGGATTACTATCATAGCTACAGATGTGCCAATTCAATTCAAACGAATTCAGTTTCCGATTAGATTGGCATTTGCAATGGCACTCAACAAATCCAAACGCCAAACAATATTATTTTTAAGTTATTATAGTTTATTTCTTAAAATTACATATCACATATTAATTACGACAGTAACACTAACAAACAACATCAATCTTTTAATGCTATAGCGTGAACAATATTTTTTGTTAGCCCATCTTTAGCGAGCACAAACAAACTGAATGGCTTACCCACTCGAGAGCATGCTACGTACAATTGCCCGTGTAAAAAACATGGTGTACTCAAATCTAAGCCTCAAATGAGACGATGTCTATTTTTATTTACAATTGCCCGTGTAAAAAACATGGTGTACTCAAATCTAAGCCTCAAATGAGACGATGTCTATTTGAGGCTTAGATTTGAGTACACCATGTTTTTTACACGGGCAATTGTACGTAGCATGCTCTCGAGTGGGTAAGCCATTCAGTTTGTTTGTGCTCGCTAAAGATGGGCTAACAAAAAATATTGTTCACGCTATAGCATTAAAAGATTGATGTTGTTTGTTAGTGTTACTGTCGTAATTAATATGTGATATGTAATTTTAAGAAATAAACTATAATAACTTAAAAATAATATTGTTTGGCGTTTGTTATTTTTATATTCCCTATCGTTCATAGCGCTCCATGCCTATTTCGCGCATATACCACATGCTTACACACTTATAATAAGTAAGTTACGTTTTGTCTACACTAGAATTTATCTAGAAACTAGAAATAATTTATAAGGCAAAACAACGTTTGCGGGTCAGCTAGTAATTTTATATAACCAGATTTCCTACCCGGCTTTGCCCGGGTTTGTTATATACATATATATATATGTATATATTATGTATATGTATGGGTGCCGCTACTGCCCCTAGAGGGACAGGTCCTAGCTTCTCAGCAACCAATCGTGTTTTGCGTGCTATTGTTCTTTCACGAGTGGAAGAGACCTACAGTTTTAAGCCGACTTTGAACGGCCAAGTTTTAGGAAGTTTTTTCTAGACCGTTATACTCTTTGAGTGATTCGAAAGAGGTGGAGCCAGGAAAAGTATCCAGTACCAAGAAACACAACATAACAAACAACAAACATAACAAACAAACAAACAAACAAACAAACAAACAAACAAACAAACAAACAAACAAACAAACAAACAAACAAACAAACAAACAAACAAACAAACAAACAAACAAACAAACAAACAAACAAACAAACAAACAAACAAACAAACAAACAAACAAACAAACAAACAAACAAACAAACAAACAAACAAACAAACAAACAAACAAACAAACAAACAAACAAACAAACAAACAAACAAACAAACAAACAAACAAACAAACAAACAAACAAACAAACAAACAAACAAACAAACAAACAAACAAACAAACAAACAAACAAACAAACAAACAAACAAACAAACAAACAAACAAACAAACAAACAAACAAACAAACAAACAAACAAACAAACAAACAAACAAACAAACAAACAAACAAACAAACAAACAAACAAACAAACAAACAAACAAACAAACAAACAAACAAACAAACAAACAAACAAACAAACAAACAAACAAACAAACAAACAAACAAACAAACAAACAAACAAACAAACAAACAAACAAACAAACAAACAAACAAATAAACAAACAAACAAACAAAAAAGAAAAAAAACAAACAAACAAGTAGCAAAAAAAACATCAGTCTTGTTATTATGAAGTTACTAGTGAATTGCCGGATAAATCACATCTGACCATACATCTTTCGGTAAGTGCATGCATCCTAACAGAGATCAATTCAACATTAGCCTTACTGTGTACATCGCGGGTAGAGTGATGCCAATGAAGGTTGAGCATCATTTTGAGTAGCTTATTTTGCTGTACTTGTAATCTTTTTATGTGACACCCCATACTTGGGGTTGTCCTTTGCGCTCCACTGATGCATAGACACGCCAACCGTTGCACTCTTCCAAGCGGTTTGCTATTGATGTTTATGTTGAAAGCTGTTCACCAAGTCGCGACGCCATATAGTAGAATGAGTAGAATGAGAATGAGAGAGATGAATATCCAGTGGCTATGCAGTCCCCATTTGGATCGTATAGCTTTTTTCAGCTGTATAAAGCCTTCCTGAAGCGTTCCTGTATGTTATGTTTCCAGCTTTTTTGCGTGTCTAGAATGAGGTCTACGAATTTTGCACTGTTATTCAGTTGTGGAGGAATTCCGCATATAGTGGATCAAAGACAGGAATTTTGTATTTCCTGGTGAAGAGTACTAGTTCTGTCTTCTGCGGGTTGACACTCAAGTCGCTTTTCCTAGTCCATTCTTCTAAACGAAGAGGGCTACCTGCAGGATTTCCCTGATGGTGTATATGTATTTCCCGGATGCCGCAATGGCAACATCGTCTGCATAGGCAATAATCTTGCACCTTGTATTTTCAAAGGTGAGCACTCCTACTGGCGGCGTGCCTCTATTGACCTACTTACAGATCGTTTTAAAGCTCCTGTATGAAGGTCACTATGGACTCTTCGATTCCAAATCGGTTCAGTACTTCGGTTATAGCTTGGTTCGACGTTGTTAAAGGCATCCTCTATGTCCACGAAGGCAGTAAGGGCGAATTCCTTATGTTGGAGCTATTTTTTACAACGCCAACAGGCGAGTGAAGGGCTGTCTCTACATATTTTTCCTTGTTGTAGACATGCTGGGAAGTCGAAAGTTTATTTGTTGCGACTGAATGCCTGATGTGTATATCTATCAGTTTTTCTAAGGTTTTGAGTAGGAAGGATGATTTATGGGTCTGAAGTCCTCCAGTTTCGCGTATGAGCTCTTACCTGCTTTTGGTATGAACAGTATTCATATATACAGGCAGCCTTGGAAGATTTTTACTAACAGGGGGGAGATAAGGTCTGCGGTCTTTTTTAGCTGCACAGGAAAGATGCCATGCGGTCCTGCCTTTTTATATGGTTTGAAAGTACTTAAGGCCCATTTGACAATGTTGATCTTCGCCCTGAGTGAGCTGCTTTGGTTATAGGAGCGGATTTCATTGTTGCTGAAATCAGTCCTGTCGAAACATCCCGGTAAATGGGTATCTATAAGAAGCCGACTTTAATCTGTGGAGGTGGTCCAGGTACCATCCACCTTTTGGATTAAGCTGGGTATTCTAGGTGATGCTGCCAATATATTCTTAAGTCTGGAGGTCTCCGAGATCTCCTCGATTTTCCCACTGAATTGTCTCCAGGAAGACCTTTTCCCTATCCTCAGTTAGGTTTTGAAAGTATTGAGAACAATTTGTACGAGTCCCAGACTGCGAAAGGCGCGTGTTTTTGGCTTCGTAAAAGAGCTTTCTGCATCCCTTGCAGGTTGTCAAGTTCCGATCGCTACCAATGGGGTTTCAGTTTCTACTAATGGAACACGATATAATCAGAGCTTTATTCAGTATAACTGTTGCAGCTTCAAATTGCATTGTGCAATCACCCTAATGTCATCTAACAGTTTTTTGAATGTTGGTAGTACGTCCGTTTGTGTCGTCTTTATTATCTCACATTGTACTGACTTTATTTCCTGTTTGATCAAGCAATAAAGCACACGATTTTTTCTTACCAAAGAACACGCGGTTTTTGATTTGATATACTTTTTCCTCCTTACATCATTTCTCGAAATTTAACTTTATACGTACGAGTGTGATTTGTGCCTATTGTGCATAAGTGTAAAATTCAAAGAGAGCTGCGAACATTTCATGAAATAGAAATCAGAAAAAAGTGTAGCCCCACATCAAATCAAATCGATAATAATTGCACGAAAAAGTACACCAAGTGTTAGCTGCACACGAATCAGAATCTGGCATAATTGATTTTTACGGTGTTCTTTCTCTCAATTCAATTGACCGTTGCTCTAACTTGCACTCGTACATAATACATTGCGCACATGTGCATGCATTTGAATTATTAATACATCAAATTTTTTTTTTTTTAGCAACTTAGTTGACCGTAAATCCAACTTGTTTATCTCTTGCGCTTATAATTTCGATCCAAATCCAAGTGTCGGTGACCAGTCGTGATTTGAAAGCTTTGAAACGTCAGCGCTACCTTTTGCGACTCTCTAGACCCGCCGTTGGCTCAGAGCAAGTTTCGTCAAGCCAGACTAGAGCAAAACATGGACGATTTCGAAATTAGATTTAAAGTTAAGCGCTATTAACCCGCGAACGGAAAGTAGTAGAGAACTATCGAAAACTTTAAAATCGTTGGCCGAAAATCAAACATCTTTAAGTGAATTATTGAAAACGCTAAAGGCAACGCCACGGCCGTCCATTACAATAACAACGCAGGGATTTCCCTTCAAGACTTCCTGAGATAAGGCTTCCAGAATTCTCAGGAAAGCTTTATGAGTGCATACGTTTCCGCGATTTATTTACGGCTTTAGTTGTAAAAAAACATATTAACCGGCGTGGAGAAAGTGGAATATCTCCAGACGCGGCTAAAGGGAGATGCACAGGCGGCTGTAAAGCATATTCCATTAAGCAATGACAACTTTATTGTTGCATGGTACTTAATTAAATTGCATTTCGTTACGTATTTGGACAATTTATTTGATCAGCCGGTAATAAACAATTGTTAATTGATTGAAGTCAAGAGTTTGTTTACTACCACAATGGAAAATATACAAGCGCTAAGTGGCTTAAAGCTACCCGTAAATCAGTGGGATACGCTACTAATATACCTTCTATCAAAAAAGCTTGATCCAGAAAATAAAGTGTTGTTGGTTCGCAAGATCAAGGACATCGAGCGGCCTTTGTTCTCCGATTTTAATGAGTTTTTAAGCGAGCAAATTAATGAGCTGGAGTCTTTGTAATTAACGCGTAGTGTTCGTACAAACGTGGCAAATGTGAACAAAGTAGTGTGAAAGGATTCGTAAAAACGAGTTTTCATTGCTTCAAATGCAAACAAATGCAGTTTCTCTATCAGTGTTCGCTATTTCGTGATCGCGCGGTACAGTATCGATGCAACTCCGTCAAGTCTGATCAAATTTGTCCTAACTACCTACGTGTTAAACATAGCCTAACCGAGTGTAAATTCTCAAGCTGTAAAATGTGCGGACTAAAACATAATACCATATGGACCCCGGACACGCAAGAAGTTAAAATGTCAGCACTCGTGGTTTAGCCATTAATGCGGCTCAATTGATTTGGGAGTATCTTACGATCTTACCTACCACGATAGTATCAGTGAAAGGGATCAATGGAGATTATCACCAGTGTAGAGCGTTGCTATATTCTGGCTCGCAAGCCACTTTGATCTCCGAATTCTGCATTCAGCGCCTCGGCCTAAAACGAAGTCACGCCAGCATTCTTATCGTCGGTTTGGGACAAAACAAAAGCAAATACGGTACGCGCGGTAAAGTTAAGCTCGTATTATTGCCGGTCATAAACCCTAATCGTACGGTATCTGTCCATGCGTTTATAGAATAAACGTCTTTAACTAACGAAGTGCCGAAAGTATGTATAATGCGAATCTAACATACTTCAATCACCTCTCTCTGGCGGATCCAAAGTGTCACCAACCCAATCGAATAGATATCTTGATTGGAGCGGATATGTTCTTTGATACGCTCGATGAAGGCCTTCTGGTTCCCCCCTTCGCGCAGAACAACATCTTCGGCTAGGTTATCACCGGTAAAGTTTCCACGAAACAAGAACCCACCTTAAACGTTTTTCATTCGACTGCGGATTTGGATGTTCTATTGAACCAATTCTATGAGCACGAAGGCGGTAAGAACTCAAATCATATTAATTGCGAACCAAGTAAAATAATTAAAAATCATTTTGCTACCACCCATTTCGTCAACGCTGAGGGAAAATATGTTGTCAGATTGCCATTCAACAAAGTGCCAGTTGAGTTCGGAGATTTACGTAACGCGGCACTCAGATTACTTCATGCAATGAAACGACGATTTGCTAAGAATTCGGAAATGAGGCATAAATATACCGACTTCATGCGTGAGTACGAGCAGTTAGGTCACATGGCACTCGTATCTCCAAATAATCTAAATCGCGCATAGTTTTATCTGCCTCACCACGCGGTGTTGAAACCCAACAGCGCTACAACAAAGCTTATAGTGGTTTCAACGCATCTGTGCAATCTAAGAACGGATCGTCACTAAACTACTATTTACTTGTGGGACCCACTATTGATGATCTCCTCACCTGCACCATAAAGTTTCGGAAATATAAAATAGTGGTTAAAGCCGATATCGCTAAAATGTATCGGCAGATTCTTGTCAATACCGACGACATTCATTTCCAACGAATTGTGTTGCGGGAAGACGTCACAAAAAAGCCTCGCTATTACCTACTACTTACACTGACATATGGACGGCTTCCACTTCGTTTTTGGCAACAAGGGTTTTTAAGCAAATAGGCATTAGTAACATCTAAATATCCCCGGGCTTCGCATACTTACTTACTTACTTATCAGGCCGGCGACCCATGAAGGGTCCGAGCCTGAGCAATTGCTGCCTTCAATCGTTGACGGTCCTGGGCACGCTGCTTCCAGTCATCAAGACCAAGCTGTCTTGCATCCGCGATTACTTGGCCTTTATACCGGAGATTCGGTCTTCCTCTCCTTCTCGAACCAGTCGGCTCGGATTCAAAGACCCTCTTTGCTGGAGCATTGTTGTCCATGCGCTCGATGTGGCCGAGCCAGTGCAGTCGACGGATTTTTGCCTTTCGGACTACATCAAACATCCTGGTACAGCTCGTAGAGTTCGCGGTTATGTCTTCTCCTCCAATCACCTTCCTCGCAGACGGGACCATATATCCGTCGTAGAACTTTTCTTTCGAAGGTACCAAGAATCAACTCTGCAGTTTTGCTTAGTGCGGGCTTCGGATAGCCTTATCAATGATTTTTTGTTGACGAGTATACAACAACATTTGAAATCATCGAAGAAGTCATCGGCATAAAAAATGATCTTCGTCGTATATTAAAATATGGACCTTCGAAAATGGTCCTCAAATTCATCGGAATTTCACAATACCATCGACTACAAGCATCGAGAAGTAGAGACCGATTTGCTGAAAGAATGTTGTAGAACTTTCTCTGCTGCAGTACATTCACGAGTGGCGTTCAAACAGCATTAATATGCGCAAAAACAAGAGTCTTCCCGGTAAAACCTACCCTTTCAATTCCGCGTCTCGAGTTGTGTGAATTTGAACATTGAATGTTTGCCATACACTGACCGTGTTGCATTGGATCCAGGGATATCCTTGTTCTCGTAATGTTTTCGTGGACAACCCGCATATCGCCGATCATTGTATTATTTCCTGCATCTACTTGGCACTAAGTGAGATCAGCTGAAAACGCGACTCGCGGTGTTATACCCAGAGGCCTGTCGAAAATGGACTTGTGGTGGAACGGTCGACCAAGATAACACATTGCTATTTTCCGTTCAATAAGGTTGCAGCGAGGGATGAACCAGATATGATTTGCTTAACAAATTCATCATGCAACAACTGGGATATATTTTCGTGATTTTCTAAGCTTACGCGTCTCCTTCGTGTGACGGCGCGATGTATCCGTCTATTTCGTATATTTAAATGTCCGTCTCAAGCGCCTCGCTTCCACTTGTTGTCGCCTATCGATATGCGCGCTGCCATGGTTGCCTTAGTCAAGCTCTTCCAACAAGATTCCTTCGGCGACGACATCGCTCAGTTAAAACGGGGAAAATCGGTACCGAGCTAAAGTAAATATTTTATGGTAAGTCCATTTACTGATCAGGGGGGCGTATTACGTGTTGGAGGTAGATTCGACGACGTTAGTCTACCGTTTGATCAAAGGTATCTGATCATCCTTCATAGGGCTCATCGTCTAACACAGTTGCTAGTCGAGGATTGTCATTCAATCGGCATGCAAATGCCGGTATTCGTGGAATGACTTATCTTCTCTCTTTTCAATACTTTGTCTTTGGGATTCATCATGTCATAAAGCGATGTGTTTACCGTTCCATTTCAGCAGCTTACCAAGGAAGCTATTGGAAATGGGAGTCACCTTTGGGAATACAGGTGTTGATTATGCGGTTCCAATTATCGTATGATCCTGGAGAGGGCGAGGTGCAAAGAAGAACAAGGCATATGTGCCTCTATTCGTGTGCTTGGCTACGAAGACTCTGCACCTCGAGCTGGCTAGACGTGGCAAGTGTCACACCTTGTGCAGCGATAACGGCACCAACTTTGTCGGAGCTGACCAATAGTTACGGGAGTGGTAAAATCTTCTAAAATCAATGCAGTTCCAATATCACGTATGGCAAGAACTAACAACGGTTGTCATTACCTGGAGTTTCATTCCTCCCAATGCCTCGCATTTTGGCGGTATTTGGGAAGCAGGCGTTAAGACCATAAAATTCCATTTACGGCGGGTCTTAGGTGAAGCTTCGTTAACCTACGAGGAATTCTCCATGCTACTGTGTCAAGTTGAGGCTTGCGCCAACTCTAGGCCACTTTGCAATTCGCTTCGAAAATGATATGAATCCTCTCACACCGGCGCATTTTTTCATCGCTAGGCCATTAACGACGGTACCAGATGCAAGCCATTGATCCAAAAGAGTGTCAGCATTGGATCGATGGCAATATATCCAGCAGCTTTTACAAAGATTTTGGAAAAAAATGGTCACAGGAGTACATTTCTCAATTGCTAACGCGTCTTAAATGTCTTGAACGTCAAAAGAATGTCAAAATCCACGATATCATGCTCATCAAAGACGATAACCTGATGTGGTCCCTCGGCAAGGTGACGAAGAGTGGCGGGCTGATTCGCGTTGTGTCTGTTCTGACCGACAGAGGGGAATTGATATATTTGTTACTGTGGGAGTCGTACTTGCTACGCTAAAAGTGATCGGCGGTCAGAGAAGGAGTGGTCTGTTGAAACCCTCCACTCTTTAATGCTAGCCGATATCTGGTTCAAGACTACAGTCAGGTCTAAGATCTCCTGTCTGTGTTTATTGACGAAATTGTGGTCATTACCTATATTATAAATTGCCAACTTGCGACTTATAATAAATTCAAGAAAGTACTCACCTCTTTCATTAATGACCGTGCTTCCCCAGGTTGTATATGTGCGTTGGCGTCACAACCTAGGAACAGTGCGGTCTCGGAACTCTCCGTATATGCAATCGCAGTCCTCAGTAGGTAGGATGATGAATATCACACATGGTCATGTGCTATGTACGCAGAAGTTATCCATAGTTGTTTACTGCCTGTTTCTATGCAGACGGCTCTTCGCAAGAATGCACGTCTTGGCTTACCATGATCTGATCGTTCACGATCTAGGGTTCTTGGATCAGGACAATATCGTCCGCCTTCTATTGATGGCGAAGTATTACAGCAGCCGAAGAGTGGTTAATGTTAATTTGGTTCGTTACTTCCATAATGTATACCTTTTCAACCACTGTTGTATTTTCATCGTCGGGTAGTTCGAAGAATGACTCCTGACTATTGGGTGGTGTGCTACCGAGCTCGAGATTGAATAGGCCGATGAAATCAATCTACCGATCCCGGAGCTCTGGATTGGGAGGAGGACTACTTAGTACCACACCCACATTTGAAGACATAATAGGTCCCAGAGATCCGCGCAGCTAAGGATTAGCTCGGAGGGTCGCCAGATGGCTCGGGCACACCGTTCGCGACTGAACTAGTTTTTCAAGTGGGCCCCCAGCCAAGTTGATCATCAGCACCGTATGTGTGACTTGGCTGTATCTTAGCTGTCTTATCATCGGGAGTATCATCCCATTCATGGGTATTTTACACAAATGAATCAAGTTCACTCATAACTGGTCAAAATACACCGAGTACACCGAGTGCGAGTGTACTCGTAGTAACACAGTGGGCAATAGACAATTGTCGGCCTTTCAATACTGTTGAAGACTCGGGGTTAAGAAAATTAGCACAGTTCCTAATAACAGTCGGTGCCAAATATGGGCCAAATGTAGACGTGGACAAATTATTACCGCATCCAATAACTATTTCACGAAATATAAAAAAACTTGTTCAATAAATACGTGGACATTTTAAAAGATGAACTAAGAAGTGTGAAAGTAACTGGATATGGAATGGTTTTTTAAATTCTTCAAAATAATTTTGTAAATTTGTAGGTCTAAACATAAAGTCCAAGATCAGCAATCCGTTAAGTGAAATTCGACCTGAATGACATGTCCCTCGTAGTCCCCCACAGAGGGGCAATCATGATTTCCGCATTCCGTTCACGTAACAACATATTTTGTATTAACCACTTAAAACATAATGGCATTGAAAAGGCAATCAAAGAAAATCCTCAAATAGGTGATTTAATTGATATGTGCACCAAAGTTGTTAAGTATTTCACAAAATCTAATACGAACTCTGCTGTGAGAACACTCCTTAAAAAAGCAGTGTGTGTAAAAGATGGAATTAAATTTATTATTTATTGGTTTCAATTGAAAAAAACTGGGTCGACATATCAAATATACTACAGGAAAAAAACGAATTGCAAAGAATTGGTAGTATAAATTTAAGTTACATTAGTGCGTTAACGTTAGTTGAGTAAAATTCTAAACAGTTAGAAGGTAATACTTATGCAACTCTTCATTAAACGATTGTCCACATTCATCGTTTGAAAAAAAAATTTTTTTTGTTAATTTAGAAGATTTAAAATGAAATTGAATACTTTTTTGGACACTGTTGTATTACAAAATATAACAATAATTCACAAAATCGCCCTATTTTTGTTTCCTCCAGCTAATAAACTCATTCAATTTAATGAAAACGAAAAACAAGACATTAAGGAGAATTGCAAACGCTTCATGGAAATTTATTTAAATGAACCACCTGAACAACCTCTTGAATCGCTAGAATAATCGTGTAACTCTTCATTGCAGAGCTTATTTTCGGATGATAAAGAACTTTTTTCTGACTTCATTGCACCTGTAGAAGTTGTAAATTCCGTAGATAAAGATAACAAGGACCTCTGTGAATATCAAAACACAAATGTTACTTTTTTTTAAACGAGCTTAATGTATGACAGTGTTGGCACATGCATCAACTCGAGTTCCCCTTTTATACAAAACAAGCTGTAAAATATTAGCTACACCAGCAAGCAGTGCTGCTTCAGAGCGGGTCTTTTCTTCGGCTAGACAGTTGATATCAGAAAAACGTAGTGTCATTGGTTCCGACCCAGCTTTGGTAAACCAAATAATGGTCTTAAATTATCATGCTAACAAAACCGAAATTTGTATTAATTTCAATGTAGATTGAAATGAATAATATTTTGGTAAAAAAAAAATAATACATACATATAAAATGTTCTTAATCCTATCTTTTATTTCAATGTGTTTCACATTCTTATTATTCTGCAACATTTTGAATACACTAAGAATAATGAGCTTACATAATAATAATAATAACCCAACATTCAGTGTACTCGAGCGGGCACACCGAGTATTCGGTGTACTCGGTGTACTCGGTGCAGTGTACCCGCTCTATCCGAGTACACTGAACCTAATGTCTGGTTATTAAAATGTGAAGTACTCACTCAGTAATCAAATATAAGGTGATTCATTCATTTCACTTTTCAAGTTGTGAGTCCAATGAATAATGTACTCAAAAAAATATTAATGTCTTGAAACTGGTTTTCTATAGCTGCCTCCACCTCGAAGATCCCAGGACCTTCATTTAAAAGATACAAGGAGAGGCGGTCTGCAGCCCAGGTTCTAGAACGCTTTAAAGGCATTCCCCCGGAGAAGCAAAATGACAACAACAAACGGTCTTTAGCTTGGGCAACAAAAGTAGTGAAAAGCCATTCACAGGCGGACACTACTATGGGCATGACGTCCAAATGCGCCAGGTCACTGGAGGTGTCACCCTCGGAGCCCAAAAGTCAAAAACCGAGTGGTGAAACATCTAATATTGCCAGTAGGCTCAACAGGCCGTATAGTGAAGTGCTGAAAGGCGACATCACTTACGCCGTATTAGATAGAAGCGACGTTGACTGCGCTATCTCTCCATTGAATTGGTAGAAGGTGGAGTCGGCGATTAACGACATCTATCTGGGCCTGGTGCTGGAAAACCGAGGCCTTGCCCCTTGTATTGCACCTTGTATGGCGCGACGGAGGATGGCATCAGGGTCACATAAAGCTTGTGACTTTCACATGCCAAAGATCGGCTGACCTCTTCAAAACAGCCATAAGCAGACTGGAAGAAGTGTGGAAGAGTGCGCGGCTCGAAGTCGTAACGAGGGATCTAATCCCCAGTAGACCAAGGACCCGTCACTATCCTGAAATTCATTCAACTTTGCAATCCAAACCTTTCCACCCACAACTGGAAGGTCGCAAAGTTGGAGGAATTGCGATTAAAGAGGCGTTGTCATGGCTCAAAAACAACTTGATATCAAAAAGGGATATCACCATCTGTTCGGACAGTCAGGCCGCTATAAAATACCTGGACAATGTCATGCTTAACTCAAAAACATCCCTTAATTGCAGGCTGTCTCAACAAGATGGCTGAGCATTTTAAAATTCACTACATGTGGGTGCCGGGACACTGTGACATACCAGGCAACTGCAAAGCCGATGAACTCGCCAGGTGTGGTACAACCTCCTCCCTATCAATAGCAGGGATACCACCTTCCTTGCCGATAACTACAGCCTACCATCTTTTAAAGATTCATACAATAAAAACCACCAATAACAAATGGCTAGAAGGCACCACCTGCCTTAAAACAAAAGAAATCTGGCCATCACTTAACCTAAAATGGTCACTCAGTCTACTTCGGCTCAGCAAACACTCATTAGAATCTCTCATGGGATTCATAACCGGGCACTGTGCAATTGGCACTCATGCTCGCAGGATGGGTGCCCCATATAATGATTTCTGCAGAAGCTGCATGGATGAAGAGGCGGTAGAAAACACTCATCTACTACTCTGCTCGTGTAGCGCTCTGGCTAGTCGTAGGTTCCTACACCTAGGAGCCTACTATTTCCATAATCTCAATGAGCTAAACAGCGCCAGCATAGGCCAGCTATATCGCTTCACTACAAGCACCAACTGGTTGTGATGTTAGGAGAAGTCAATTTTTTTTATTAAAACTCAATAATTAAAGTTTAAACTGGCGCCCGAGCAGGGACCGGTAGGAATACGTGAAAATACGTTTTTGTGGAGCTTGCGCCTCAAGTAGCCGCTGCATTTCGCTAACATGAAAACACTGCCTGTCGCCTCAAGTAATTGCTCAAGTAAGCTGCCGGTCTAAATATATCGTGTTGTGGTGAAATTTAAGGATCCCGGGGTAGCCCACTGTTAAAATATTGAATCACAGTGAATTGTCAGCAAATTGTGACAAAAGAGTAACGATCCAGAAGAAATGCCTAGAACAAGAAAAAAAACCGAAATCCAGCAACAACCCAAAAGAACATTTTTTTTCTGGTGCAACAATAAAAAAGGAAAACTAACTATACACTGTAACAAAAAGAGATTAAAAAAAACTCCTGTCTGCTAGGAAGGCGAATGGGGGAGAAGACATAATGAGAGCCTGCTGATTCGAGAATGAGAGAAAAAAAGACCGAATCTCCGGTATAAAGACCAAGTAATCGTGGATGCAAGACAGCTTGGTCTCAATGACTGGAAGCAGCGTGCCCAGGACCGTCAACGATGGAAGGCAGCAATTGCTCAGTCTCGGACCCTCCATTGGTCGCCGGCCTAGTTAGTAAGTAAGTAAGTTAGAGGTTCAATTAATAAATAGTATTAATTTATCTCATATGTCAAACACTAAGAAAGTATCAATAAAATCACTAATAAGTAATTTTCCTAGTTTGTTTTTGGATCCTGATGAGAAACGGTGAAATAAGAACCAATACCAATTCCCTAGTTTACACGAAATGTAACCCTATGTCCACAGGCTCTCAAAGAAGAAGTGGAAAATCAAGTCCAAAAACTTCTCGAATATGGAATTATTAGACCATCCCGCTCACCACACAACACACCAGTATGGGTTGTGCCAAAACCCGATTCTTTACGAAATAAGCAGTACAGGCTAGTCATAGACTACCGGAAGATTAACTCAGAAACGATCGCGGATCGATACCCAATTCCAGAGATAAACGAAGTTGTATTCCAGTTAGGTGCAAATGCTTTTTTCTGTATTAGATTTAAAAAGCGGATTCCACCAAATACCACTAAATGAGAAAGATAAAGAGAAGACGGCTTTTTCTTTAACTTTTTCTTTTGGCCCAAAGAATGCAGCTACAATCTTTCAGCGCGCTCTGGACGACATCCTTCTTCGAGCATATTGGGAAAATATGCTACGTAGGAACGGAACGCGAGCCTCTCTATTTTCTCACTTCAGTAATAATATCATTCGCTTCATCTTTTCCCACATATTCGAAGGTCAAGATGCACGCGCAATGAAGTAATGGGAACCGGTGAATTGTGAAACGGTATTCGACATCCCGTAAGTCGTCGCCACGTGCAAAATCAAGTTAGCTGAGGTAGCAAAGTAAAGTAATATTTTTCTTTAAGATATTGTATGAAGAGTTAGTAAGCAGTCGTTAAACAATAAATATATTACGAAACACTAGTGGAACATATTAAGTGATATACAAAATAACTACAAATCAGTTATCGTTTTTAAAACGCAGTGAAACAATAGTGCAAGCATAACTAAAAATCAGTTAGCAATAATAAAACACAAATGTGAGCGAGTAACTACAAATCAGTTACCTGTAAAAGTGCTTAAGACCGGAATAAAATTGAAATAATAATAAGTGCTCATGACGATCAACTACTACTCAAACAATTGCTTATCATCAAAAAACAACTGTCAAGATTCCTCGAAAAGACATAATACTAAAATTTTGAGGGAAAATAATCACAAAAAAACTGAGGAAATGGATCCGGAAATAATGACAAGAATAACGGTAGCCTTGGAGACATTGGCTGACAGAAACCCAACTCAGTTCTTAAACATGGTACAAACCATGTGGATGCATTTGATGTCGCCACCAAAGCAGTCATCTGGCAAGCCATCTATAATTGCAAAATCAGCGTGCAGCAAAGGAACTTCTTTTGAACAACCAGCCCAAAGGATGGGACCAACCCCAACCAAATAACTATAGATTAGGGCAAAGTTCAGGGCAGTTTAGACAACATTCAAAATAATAACTATAGGTCAATCCCAAATCAGACACCTGTTTTTAATCAATCTGGAGAATTTAGAAACGCTAAAGCCGCCAGGTATCGTTTGGATATCGTGGGTATCTCTTCGACGAAGCAAAGGAGATTTAGAAATGTGGACCTTTTGGACGGGTTGAAACTCTACCTGTCGGGAGTTGCACCTCAAATGTCTGCACAGGCGGGAGTGGGGATAATCACAAGTCCCAGGCTGGCAGGCAGGGTATTGGAGTGGATACCATTAGGAGGGAGAGTCGCGATCTTAAAGCTCAAGCATGAAAGATCAACTCTGGCTCTGGTGCAGGTGTATGCACCGAATTTAGAGTCAGAGTACGCGGCTTTCCTGGATGAAGTTGATGCTGGCCTTGATAGGATAGCGGAGATGGATTCCTATATCCTGATGGGTGATTTCAATGCTCATGTGGGTGTGGACGTAACGCCGTGGGGGAGTGTGATTGGGAGGAACGGTGATCCTCATCAGAACGCGAACGGAGAGAAGTTGTTGGACATTTGCTGTGCAAATGGAATGTCCATTATGAACACCTTCTTTCCACACAAAGGCATCCATAAATACACGTGGTACCGTCAGAGTCTTCAACAGAAATCGATCTCTTTGTGGTACCATCGTGTGTGAAACGGATGGTTTGCGACGTTCGTGTGATGAGAGCGGCTGAACTGTCAACTGATCATCACCTGGTGTTGTGTACGCTGTACCTCACTGATAAAGTACATTTTCTGCCAAGGCGGAAACCAAGAGTGGTTACACGCATACGGTGGGAGAAACTACAGAACAGTGAGTTACAGCTAAATTTTGCACGGCACATATCTGAGAGGTTTGAGCGACTTCCAACTGTTCCATCTCAAGTAGAGGAAGAATGGCTACTGTTTTCAACAGCAGTCATTGCCTCTGCACGGGATGTTTGTGGAGTGAAGCGGCTTGGAGTGGCGGCTGGTGCTGAGAAAAGAACTGCGTGGTTTAAAACACCCGGAGTTCAAGAAGCCATCAGAGAGATGAAGAAGACCTACAGAGACTGGATTCTCTTGGGGGACTCTGATTCTCGTGACCGGTACACTGAGGCGCGAAGAACTTGCAAATTAGCTGTGCGAGCATCTAAAGAGCAGTCTTGGAAGGAGTTCGGCGAGAAGCTGGAAAGCGACCATAGATCTGCGAAAAAGGTGTTCTGGCAAACCATTCGACGACTCAGAGGAAGGAAATTCAACATCATCGAAGGAGTCAAGTCCAAAGATGGGGTGTTGCTTTCCAATGAGGCGGACATCTGGGGCAGATGGAGCGAACACTTTTCGAAGCTGCTCAATCCCGAACAGGGCACTGAGGATGACAGACCCGTAGTCTTGAGAGGGGCGGAGAATAGTCCTACGGTGGAGGAAGTCATTTTGGCGATTGAATCGCTAAAAATGGCGAATCCGCCGGTGTGGAAGAAATCCGGCCAGAAATGCTTAAGGCAATGGGTAAAGAAGGAGTTTTATGGCTCTCTCGTGTCATTAAAGTGGCCTGGGAACGCGGTGAGACACCTGGCGATTGGCAAACTGGGGTGATTGTCCCACTTTTCAAGAAGGGGGACAAAAGAGATTGCTCCAACTACAGGGGCATATCTCTTTTAAGTATCCCCGGGAAAGTCTATGCTAAGGTATTGTAAGCGCGTTCTAGAGCTATGGTCAAGCCGCGGATGGGGGATGAACAGTGCGGCTTTCGTCCTGGCAGAAGTACAACCAACTAGCTTTTCACTCTAAGAATGTTACTTGAGAAGGCTTGTTAGTATGCCAAGCCCATACAGTTGTTTTGTAGATTTGGAAAAGGCATATGACCGAGTCCCTCGAGGTAAACTCTGGAGTGTCCTGCAGGAGTATGGGATTGATGGTGCTAAATCAACACCTTTCACCGTGGGCGTTGGACTTCGCCAAGGGTGTGTCTTGTCAAATCTCCTTTTCATTGTACATATGGACTGGATGTTGCAGCGCAGCCGAGGTGAGGTATGTTTCACATTGGGAGAGTTGAGGGTAAGTCATCTGCTTTTTGCAGATGACTTGGTTATCCTCACATCCTCCCAGACGGAACTCCAGCGCGCACTCGATAGGCTTTTGGCCGTATGTGCTGATGCTGGAATGAGGGTTAACGTGGACAAATCGGAGGTTATGGTCATTTCCAGAACTCCTGTTCAATGCACTCTGCATGTTAGTGTAGTCCCATTGAAGCAGGTGGAGAAGTTTTTTCACGAGTGATGGAAGGAGTAATGCTGAGCTTTCCTGTAGGATTGGTCAAGCTGGGTCAGTTTTGACACAGCTTGGTAGTTCTGTAATCAGAAAGGCCGAGCTTGGTGCCAAAGCCAAGTTAGAGGTTTTCAACTCAGTATTTGTTACAACTCTCACCTATGGTCATGAAATTTGGGCAATGACCGAAAGAATAAGATCGCGAGTGCAAGCAGCTGAGATGAGATTTCTTCGTGCTGTTGGATAGGGTGAGAAACACGGTAGTGCGCGAGGAACTCAACAGTGAGCAGCTGCTTCTTCGAACGGAAAGGGCTATGCTTCCGTGGTTTGGTCACGTGGCACGAATGTCCCCATCATCACGACTTCCGAGGCGGGCGTTGAATGCGATTCCATCAGGTAGGCGACCGCTTGGCAGACCCAGGACGAGGTGGTTGGACCAAGTCCAAAAACTCGCCGGGTTACACTTGGGCATTGCTCCTGATGAATTAGAGTCGATGGCGGAGGATCGAGTTGCCTGGAGATCTCCCTTTAGTGGATCATGCGGGTCAGAAGATGATGATGATGATGAGCTACGAGATTGTATAAGAGAGGGTTAGGAGATAAATCATACGATATTCTAATCGGCATGGATCTTCTGAGCAAAATTGTCAAAACTCTTGATTTTGAAAATAAGTGCTTAACTCCCAATAACAATACCATAGTATCAGTGTATTCTGATGAAGATACAAAGAAGAAAGAAACAAAATTCAAAGTATCGTAGAAGGCGATGGACTGACTAATTCTAACACAATCACACATGAAATTCTCCGTCGTTCACAGACCTCTGCAGTCAGTAGTGCAAGTACCGCGAGTTTCTAAAAGCAGCAGTCAGCCGAATCGGCAGAGATATTGCTATTGACAGGATCCCGGTTCGATCCCCATTGGGGACACAACCAGACATTTTCTTTTTTTTTTTTCAGTGGCTCACACACCAACATAAGTGTGAGTGCGGAAAATGAATGACCACTAGCGGTCCGCCCGCGTTGAAGCGGTCAATGACCAGCAAAAACCGGTGGCAGAACCAGGCCACCAGTCAACGGTGCCCACAGAAGGCGCTGTGAAAAGGAGGAGGATCAAAGCGTCACTCAAAATTGCAAAACGCCGCAATACCAATGCCTCACCCGAAGGGATGCATGGGGAAGAGCAGGGTAAGGCGGCGTCGTTGAGTACATCAGCAGCCGAGTCAGGGAAGAAGGAGAAGAGACGGTGCAGTACGTCTCCGATGGAGAGGAAGGCCTGTTAGCTGTTAGCAGCAACAGCTATGATTCACTTCCCTCCGACACAGAAGACGAAGTTGAGCGCTTACTTCATAGGAAGCAAACGCTTGTTGAAGATATGCAGGGAAACATTCAGCGACTCTTGCATGAAATCAGAGAGCTGAAAGCAAGAACAATCGAGAGAAGAATGCTGGATCAGCAGAAGCAGCAACAACAGTAAGTGGCAAAGAAGCCGCAGCAACAAAAGAGGACTACAGTGCAGCAACAACAACCACCACCAGCTGAACATCAACAGCAGCCGCTACCATCTCAGCAACATCAAAGGCCAGCTACGCAACAGCAACAGCGTCCATAAACAAAGAAACTGCCAGCAGCACATCCACAACAACTGCCAGCAGTTCACCAACAACAGTGACCAGCAACAACACAGCGACAACCGTCTGCAACCCAACAGCAGCAGACACAGAAGAAAAATAAAGTTCCGCGAATCAACATCTACAAGGCGGATGTTGAACAAACTGCCGAGTTGTGCAAGGAGGCTATAGGTGCAGGTAATTTTTTCATAAGTAAAAATAAAGACGTGGATAAATACGCAATCCACTGCAAGACAGTGGATGATTACAATGAGGTGAAGGAATATTTGAAGATGTCGAAGCTCGAGTTCTTTTCCTTCACCCCAAAAAGCGAAAAATTCTAGTTCCTGCTGTTAAAGCTTACTTAGCCGCTCGAAGCGGAAAAGGTCCTCCAACTGCTCAAAGAGCATGTGTGTGACGGCACTGAGTTCGTCGGGGTCAAGCCCTTCATCACAGTTTAGGCAATGAGAGAGGGGCAGAAATTGCCCTTTTATATTGTACAGATTACACCCACAAGCAAAGTGGATAGTCTAAAGAAGATAAAGTTCTTAGATTACCACGAATGCATCTGGGACAGTATACGAAGGCGCGATGACATTGCACAATACATTCGCTGCCAAAGGTTCCGGCACGCCGCGTCGCACTGCCAAATGTAGCCTCGATGCGTTAAGTGCGGAGAAAACCACAGTGCGGATAATTGTTCTCTGGGGCAAGAGGGAGCAGCTGACAAGAGTCAGCTCACCATGTCTTAAGCTCCGAACGACGGACAACGAACAAATACTGACTACAGCAGGTATTGATCCAGATAAAGCGGTACTCGACGATAACTTCTTTGTGGTCGAAGACCCGCAAGAAAAATGGAGGTACTAGGCGCGGTCCTTCAGGAAGTGTATAAGGTGAATGTGAGTGTTCGCCCAAACCACGACCTGGAGAACTACGTTCAATCTAGCAACTCGCAACTTCGAGAAGACATGCAACAATGGCGATCTGAGAATTATCGGCTTTGTCAAGTTCAATGAAGATAACATGGCAGATAATGTCATCGCCGACGAACGGGTTCATCCCCTTCTGTGTTAAGACATCTCCCCCTAGATGTGGTTAATATGTATATATCCGGAGCACTGGAAAACCGCGATTCTGCAACCCATATCCAAGCGAGGTAAAGATTCTTCGAATCCGTGCAACCTCCGGTCAATTAGTCTCCTGCCGAACATCAGCAAGGTATTTGAGAAGGTGATAAATAGAGCTCTGACCAACTGGACAGAGGACAAACATATTATTCCGGATAACCAATTCGGTTCCAAAGCGGGGCATGACACTATTCATGCCGCGTCGAAACTGGTGTCGGATATCCATGGAACAAGAGCCAGAAACAATGTACGGGTGCATGCCTGATTGACCTGGAAAAAGCCTTCGACACCGTATGGTTAGAAGAACTTTTTTACAAGCTCAATGGCAATGTGACCTGTACAGGTATATAAGAAGTAAAAAATGGTCTCCAACAGGGTGCCGTTAATTCGCCGATCCTGTTCAACATTTTCTTGAGCGATCTGATAAGTTCTCTTCCTCACGTAATTGCGTACGCCGACGACTTGATTGTGTACAGATCAGGTAAACAGATCGAGGACATCACTACTCTCGCGCAGGGTGACTCCAGAAGTCGTGAACCATAATGTTCAAGACGCAGATAGGAAAAAGAATTGGCGAAACTTCTCATTGTTGGGCGACACGGGCAATCACTGGCGCAAAGGACTGTAGTCAGATACCTGGGGACCTGGCTAGATCAATATCTATATTTTGACAAACATGTAGATGCAGATGAATTGTGGATGGGCGACTCTACCACGACCGTTCCGTTGCACAACGAGCTGAGGAGGGTCTCCTCCGGGACGGAAATTACCGTTCTTCATTGTACAGCTGTCACCCAGCAAAGTAGATAAGCTAAAAGATATAACAACATTAGCTGACTATGATTGCGTATGGGAAAGTATTAAAAGGCGCGACGGCATTATACAATGCGTTCGCTGCCAAAGGTTTGGGCACGCCGCGTCGGACTGCCAAATGCGGCCTCGATGCGTGAGGTGCAGTGAAAACCACAAGGCGGAGGAATGCCCGCAGGGGAAAGAGGAAGCAGCTGACAAAAGTCAGCTCAAGTGCGTTCTCTGCGGAAACGCGGGGCACACCGCTAACTATCGCGGTTGCCCTAACTTCCAAGAGCGGAAAGCAAAGACGGTTCTGCAGAAGCAGCCCCCAGTGCAAAATCCACTCGGGGCAGCCAGAACCGTCACCCCTCAAGTGACCTACGCCCAAATGGCGTCTGGTCAGAGGAGTACGGGAGAGCAGCAGCTGCCGAAGGTAGTGCAGCAACCTTCAATGCCAAGAGCACACGATCCAACGACCGATTGGAAATCCTCCATTGAAAGGCGTATGGATCGGTTAGAGGAGCAGGTAAGCCAAATTCTGCCGCTCCTGCAGAACGAAGCACGTCACCAGTCTTAATGGCTGCGCAGACGGAGAGCACATATAAGATCCTTGCAGTGAATGCAAATTCATTGATAGGGATCCCGCGAAAAAACGAGCTCTATAGATTGCTGGACGATCAAAGCCCAGAGCTATTTTGATTAGCGAAACTAAGCTAACCCAGAGAGGCACATTGGAGCACAGTAATTATAATATTTTTAGAAGAGACCGGCCAAACTCTAGTGGTGGAGGCGGTGTTGTGATCTTAATTGAAAATAACATGCAATACAAAGTAGTGTATAGTAGTGAAGTTCGATGGTTTCAGGAGTTGGAGGCCTGCATCGTGTGCATTTCTCTCCGCAGTGGAAAGATGCGGTGTCGGTCTACTCCTACGGCTGCCCTAGTTCCAGAACGACTATATCAGAGCTCGATTCACTCTTTCGATGTCTAAGACTGGACTCGGAGGAGAACTATTTCATTTTGGCCGGGGACTTAAATGCCCGACATGGATATTGGGGAAACATAATTTCCAATTATAGAGGGGACCAGCTTTACAACTGGTATTGCTTACACAGCGTCGAGTATAGACTCGATTTGAAGGCAACAGAGATCTCGTCATACAAAAGAAGCGGTTCTTATCTGGATCTCCTGCTATTTGACGCAAGACTGCAGCTGACAAATACGAACTCACAAACTGTAAATTGTTTGAACACTTTCGTGTATCTAAGTGACCATTGCGGACTCAGTGCCGAAATCAAGATCCCCAACGATATTGCGGAATTAGGAGAGTTTGTTCAAACGTATCCCTACAATTACAGTCGGACACGCTGGACTCGCTTCTCCAGACAAATGACGAGAGCAGTTTCCTCAAATGCGCTCCACATACCGTCCAATAGAAACTTGTCAAACGAGGAGATTGACATGTATCTAATACAATTGGACGAGACAATAAAACGAACGATGGACACTACGATACCACGGTATACACGAACAAATAACGAAAACTTGTACCGCAATGCGACTATTGACGCACTACATCAACGGAAAAGTAGACTCCTGTCAAGATTAAAAACCTTGTACAGACGGTTTACTGACAGACGAGATGAGGAAATTAGGACACTGAAATCGCTCATCAAAAACATTCAAACATTAATTGTTCAGAACTACAGACTTTCTGTTAACATGCATTGGAACAATAAGATTCGGGCTGTAAGATCCAACAACTCGAGCATGTTCCCGCAAATAAATAAATTCTTTCGCAGTAAGCGTAGCGATCTTCCGTGTCTTAAGCTCCCCAGAACATTGGAAAACTGCGATTGTGCAACCCATATCCAAGAGAGGTAAAGATTCTTCGAATCCGTGCAACCTCCGGTCAATTAGTCTCCTGCCGAACATCAGCAAGGTATTTGAGAAGGTGATAAATAGAGGACAAACATATTATTCCGGATAACCAATTCGGTTTCAAAGCGGGGCATGACACTATTCATGCAGCGTCGAAACTGGTGTCGGATATCCATGGAACAAGAGCCAGAAACAATGTACGGGTACCTGCCTGATTGACCTGAAGAAGGCCTTCGACACCGTATGGTTAGAAGGACTTTTTTACAAGCTCAATGGGCTAGGCATTAGTAAACCACTGCTGTACCTACTGTGTAACATGCTTACTGGTAGAAGGTCCGTCGTCAAGAATGGCAATGTGACCTCTGCAGGTATTTTTGAAGTAAAAAATGGTCTCCAACAGGGTGCCGTTAATTCGCCGATCCTGTTCAACATTTTCTTGAGCGATCTAATAAGTTCTCTTCCTCACGCAATTGCGTACGCCGACGACTTGATCGTGTACAGATCAGGTAAAAAGACCTAGGACATCACTACTCTCGCGCAGGGTGACTTCGACTCATTCATGAGAAGTTGCGATGACTGGAAGTTGAATATCAACTTTCAGAAGTCGGAAACCATACTGTTCAGGACCCCGTTGTATAAGGCTTCGGCGGATACAAAAAAGAATTGGCGAAAGTTCTCAATTGTTGGGCGTCACGGGCAACCACTGGCGCAAAGGACTGTGGTCAGATACCTGGGGATCTGGCTGGATCAATATCTATATTTTAACAAACATGTAGATGCTGCTCTAGCCCGAGCCCGAGGCGCTTTCGCTCTCACAAAGAGAAGAGTTTTACAACAGCCAACTCGATGCGAGGGTGAAGGTAATCTGCTACATGGCCCTCATCCGGCCAATGCTCACCTATGGCTGTCCCGTGTGGTTCAACGTGAGTGCAAGCTTGATGGAAAAGATTCGGGTGTGTGAGAGGGCTTGTCTTAGGGCTTGCCTTCGCCTTTACAGAACACCAGAGTCCCAGTACAAAAAATTCTACTCCAATGAGGTTTTATACAACAGGGCGAACCTGATACGAGTGGACAATTTCCTGGTGAAATTGATTCGAGGCCATACTGCCAGAGCGATGAACTCGGCCAATAACCTGATCTCTGGGGCTTACTACCCCAATTCTCAGTAACATGAAAGGGTACTTTATAACGGCTTCGTCCCTCCAGAAGCATTCCTCCATTTGGACAAACACGGTCTGATACAAAATGAAAATCCTCTTCCACATCGCCCGTTCGACTGTGGATGGGCGACTCAACCACGACCGTTCCGTCCCACAACGAGCTGAGGAGGGTCTCCTAAGGTTCAGTATGGCGGTATCAAGGCGAGATGTTCGGGATGTTGCAATGCAACACCGAAAATTCTGGTGGCTGTGCAGTGAGGGAACTCCCTCATCGAACTCTTTAGACCCGGGTTAAAAAAGGGGAGTGCATATCGGTCTTTGTCTTGCAGTTCATTAAACGCATTTTCTCAGCCGCAACCTATGGCCGACCTACATATCTTAGGGTAGTTTTTTTAGGGTAGTGTTAAGTTGTAAAAAAAAAAAAACAATAAAAAAAAAAAAAAAAGTTTACACATGTGTACACTTGTGTACTTATGTGGATACACATGTATATAGGACATATGCATATATATGTGCGTATTTTGTAAGATACACATATATATATGTATGTATGTTTAGTTTAAGGTAGTTTAAGTTATTTTAAGGTAGTATGTAAGTTAGTAAATAAGTTTTAGTAGAATCAGTTCGGATATTAAGTTTTTTATAATTTTCTTAATTTTAATTTACAGTTAAATTTATGTTTTACTTTTCCAAATGCATTATTAGAATAAGTCGAAAGACATAGATTAAGGTTAAGTTTAGCTTAGAGTGCCCGCCTAGGGCCAGTAAGTTAGAAGTAGTAACAATGTTCGTCCAACTAGTTTTAAGCATTTTTGTCTAGTATTTAAGTATTTGTTATGAATTAACTTAATAAAAATGAACTAAAATTAATGAAAATGAGGGTGCGGGATGTTGCTTAGCAACATCGAAAGTTCTGGTGGCAGGAGAGCGAGGGAACTTCAGCGTCGAGCCCTTTAGACCCGGGGTAGATAGTGTAGTGCGCATCCCTTTATGGGGTGCAGTCGGTCGCTGTCTTGCAGTGGATTATGAAAATTCATCAGCTGCAACCTATAAGAGGGTACATATATGCATTTATGTGTATTTCTTTATGGGTATACACATATGTGTACGCATATATATGCTAAAGATTATTTTAAGGTAGAATGTAAAGTAGCTTGTAGTTTTTAAATAAAACTAAGTTAAGTCATTACGGTTTTTAAACTTTTCATAATATACATTTGTCTTCAAATATTAGTATATATTTTATTCATTGTTAGGTTAGGTCGAAAGACATAGTTTAAGGTTAAGTTTAGCTTAGAGTGCTTGCCGGGAGCCAGTAAGTTAGAATTAGTAAAATTGTTAGTCCAACTAGTTTTAAGCATTTTTGTCTAGTACGTAAGTTTCCATTGAAATTAAAAAAAAACGATCGATCAACGACGGACTAACAGATCAATGCAAAGCTTCACCGGCTTCCTCAACAGCATGAAGAGGAAGTACTACGGCAAATAGCTGAAATGGAGCAACAATACATAAAAGTAAGAAAATCCAATAGTAGATATGAATCGCCAGTTGTGTTGGTAAAAAAGAAAATGGATAATTCCGGAAAACAGAAGTTCCGTCTATGCGTTGACTATCGGAAACTTAACGAAATAACTATTGACGATAAGTACCCTTTTGGTCTGTATGACTACGTGCGAATGTCGTTCGGGCTCAAAAATGCGCCCGAGACATACCAACGCCAATGATGAACGACATATTCAGGGATTATATAAATAAAATATGCGTCGTCTAACTTGATGACATCTTGATATTTTCAACAAGCTTAAAAGAATAAATTAACTCTCTAAAAATAATATTTAATAAATTAGCTCAACATAATTTGAAAGTACAATTTGACAAATGTTCCTTCATGAAAAGAAATACTGAAATTTTAGGTCATATCGTGACAGCCGAAGCAATGAAACCTAACTCGATTAAGATAAAATGCATTGAGGATTACCCTTTACCCAAGTTTTTCATAGGAGCCACGGAGTAATACCGGAAATTCAAAATACGAATTCGTAATTCGTAGGATTTCACCAAAAATAAAATAAGTACCAATGACCCAGAGTACATTCAGGCCTTCGAATCATTAAAATTAATTCAATTTTTAAATTTCCCGATTTCACTAAAAGTGTCACAGTTATTACCGATGATGCAAGCAGTTACGAAATTGGAGCGGTACTAACGCAAGAAGGACTACCTATGTGTTACGTTTCGAGATCCCGCAACTACCACGAAAAGAACTACTCTGTTACTGACAAAGAGTTCTTGGTGATTGTATGTCCAGTAACGTACTTTAGTACTTTTAGGTACGGACCTGTGGGGAAAACTATTCCAAATTATAACATATTACTTACCCATAAAATATCTAAATAAAAAGTTTTCAGGAAAAGAATTTAGTCAGCGAACACAGAGATGGCTACTCAAGTTGCAATAATAACAATGCGACAGGATGTTATGCTCTTTTACCCCGACTACAGTAAACATTTCGAGTTAACCACAGATGCCCCTGGTTATGCAAATGGCGCAGTACGTGCTCGGGACAGCAGGCCAAAAACATTAATTTCCCGGACATTGAGGAAGACTGAAGAGCATTACGCCGCAAAGGAAAAAGAAATGCTAGCGATTACATAAGCTTTAAATTCATTAAAAAAAAACTACCTCATGTTGAAATTTTCACCGATAATCAGCTCTTAGTAAGGGCCTCAGCTCTTAGACCAAAAGGGCTCTTACAATAACAGTAAGATGAGAAGGTGGAAAGCTCTCTTGGTACAATAAGATTACAACTCAAGTACAAACCATGTAAATGCAATATAGTTGCAGATGCATTATCACTAGAAACTCAGGTCAACTCGCTAACACCAACAGTTCATAGCGCCCAAAGAGTGATACATAAGAAAAAGAACGCATGCAGAAACCATAGCAACCATCCCAGAAGAACTTGAAGATATTGGAAATGCTGATGTTCACCAGAA
Organism: Eristalis pertinax; assembly: GCA_907269125.1. Classification (NCBI taxonomy): domain Eukaryota; kingdom Metazoa; phylum Arthropoda; class Insecta; order Diptera; family Syrphidae; genus Eristalis; species Eristalis pertinax. The sequence continues at coordinate 91,309,667 of OU026145.1, forward strand.
CGGAGCACCACGTCTTGAACAATCATCAACTTCCAAAAATTCACCAACTAGAGTATCACGTGTCAGCCAGATCCCATTCTCCTAATCATTCGCAGACGGGGACGCCCCACATTTAAAGGGGGAGGAGTTACAGACAAACAAACTGATTTGGAATAGCATCGACAAATACGCCGGATGCTCAACGATTTCGCTCCGCAACCAACATATCAATCTTAAATCAACACCTAGATATTTATTGGAAGTTCTCCCGCCAGCACTAGACTTCATCATCATCTCAATCATCATTTCGCTGATGCAGCAAGTGACCAATGGCAGTAGGGTATAGAATTAAGGCACAGAAGTTGTTAATTTCAGTTCGTATTAGTAATCCAATAAAAATAGTTTTTCATTGGACTACTGTCCAGTTTCTTGTGCGAATCAGAACTGAGCTTAGAAACTAAATTTCAGATATTTATATGACTTGGATGAATGCGGCGATGTCGATGACAACTTGTTGTCTAACAACAGGTAGAGCCAACGCTTGTGACTCAAAGGAAGCCGGGTTCGAAACCCAGTGGGGGCGAACAGTTTTCCTTTTTTTTTCCCCCCTACGGTATATAATAAATCAATGTTACTGAGTGAAATCCAACAATGGAGGCGAACGGGCAGTCTGATCGCCTAGAAGTGGACGGGGAATTGGTTCAACCGGTGACTGAAACGTTACGGCAACAAACAACTGTGTCCCAAGAAGGCACAGCTAAGAGAAGGAGAAAGAAACTGCTCTCCAAAAGCGCGAAGAGACGCAATACCTAGGACTCTTCGCAAAAGCGGCAGGAGGAAGAAAGTGCAGCGGCTACGTCATCTAACGAGACAACAGCCGAAGCCGATGAGGATGATGCATTCTCATATATATGAGATGGGAGGGAGGGAAGATTCGCAATAAGCAGCAACAGCTATGAATCAATGCCCTCCGATACAGAAGAACAAGAAGTGGAGGCCATAATCCGCGCCAAGCAATCGGCAGTCTCTAATCTGGGAGAGGAGACTGACAAACTCCTTCAAGAGAAGATATAGAATAACTCTCGAAAGGAGAAGGAAGGAGGATTAACAAGCAGTGCTACAATTCGGGCAACAGCAACAAAAGTTGCCAGAAACGAGTCAGATGCAAAAGCAGATGCAGCAACAACAACGTCAAGTAGCAGCAAAACAAAAAAAGCTGAACCAACAGGCAGCTCAGCAACATCAGCAGAAGCAGTAGAAGACAGCCCAGCAACAACAACAGCAGCAGCAATATACAGCGACTCAGCAACAACAGCATCTAGCAGTACACCATCAACAGCCACAGACACAGAAGAAAGAAAAAGTTCCACCAATTAACCTGTACAAGACGGACGTGATACAAACTGCAAAATGTAGGAGAGCCATAGGTAGTGGTAATTTTACAATTAAAAAACAGAGGAAAAACAGTACTCTATTAGCTGCAAGACAGTAGAACACCATGAAGTTCTTAAAACATGTCTAAATCGTTCGATGATGGAGTTCTTTTCCTTCACACCAAAAGGAGAAAAACTTCAGTCGAGATTGTTAAAGATTGCCGCACCGCTCGAAGCGGAGGAGATCTTCCAACTGCTCAAAGAGCAAGTGTGTGATGGTCTCGAGTTCGTCGGGGTCAAGCCCTTCACCACAGTCAAGGCAAAAAGAGAGGGACGGAAATTACCGTTCTTCATCGTACAGCTGTCACCCAATAGCAAAGTAGATAAGCTAAATGATATAAAAACATTAGCTGACTATGATTGCGTATGGGATATTATTAGAAGGCGCGACGTCATTCTCCAAAGCGTACGCTGCCAAAGATTTGGGCACGCCGCGTCGAACTGCCGAATGCAGCCCCGATGCGTGAAGAGCAACCACAAGGCGGAGGGCTGTCCACTGGGGAAAGAGGACAAAAGTCAGCTCAAGTGCGTAACCTGCGGGAACGCGGGGCACACCGCTAACTATCGGGGTTGCCCTAAGTTCCAAGAGCGGAAAACAAAGATAGTTCTGCAGAAGCAGCTCGCAGTGAAAAATCCACTCAGGACAGCCATAACCGTCACCCCTCAAGTGACCTACGCCCAAATGGCGTCTGGTCAGAGGAGTACGGGAGAGCAGCAGCTGCCGAAGGTAGTGCAGCAACCTTCAGTGCCAAGAGCACACGATCCAACGACCGATTGGAAATCCTCCATTGAAAGGCGTATGGATCGGTTAGAGGAGCAGGTAAGCCAAATTCTGCCGCTCCTGCAGAACGAAGCACGTCACCAGTCGTAATGGCTGCGCAGACGGAGAGCACATATAAGATCCTTGCAGTGAATGCAAATTCATTGATAGGGATCCCGCGAAAAAACGAGCTCTATAGATTGCTGGACGATCAAAGCCCAGAGCTATTTCTGATTAGCAAAACTAAGCTAACCCAGAGAGGCGCATTGGAGCACAGTAATTATAATGTTATTAGAAGAGACCGGCCCAACTCCAATGGTGGAGGCGGTGTTGCGATCTTCATTAAAAATAACATTAAACACAAAGTAGTGTATAGCAGTGAAGTACGACGGTTTCAGGAGTTGGAGGCCTGCATCGTGTGCATTTCTCTCCGCAGTGTAAGAAAGCTGTATGCGGTGTCGGTCTACTCCTCCGGCTCCCCTAGTTCCAGAACGACAATATCAGAGCTTGATTCACTCTTTCGATGTCTAAGACTGGACTCGGAGGAGAAATATTTCATTTTGGCCGGGGACTTAAATTTACAACTGGTATTGCTTACACAGTGTCGAGTATAGACTCGATTTGAAAGCAACAGAGATCTCGTCCTATCCCAGAAGCGGTTCTTATCTGGATCTCCTGCTGTTTGACGCAAGACTGCAGCAGACAGACACAAACTCGCAAACGGTAAACTGTTTGAAGACTTTCGTGTATCTCAGTGACCATTGCGGACTCAATCCAAGATCCCCAACGATCCCCAACGATATTGCGAAATTAGGAGAGTTTGTTCAAACGTATCAATACAATTACAGTAGGACAAGCTAGACACGCTTCTCTAGACAAATGACGAGATTTGTCTATTGGACGGTATGTCAGTCTCCACATCCACAAACTTGTCAAACGAGGAGTTTGACATGTATCTTATACAATTGGACGAGACAATAACACGAACAATGGACAGTACGATACCACGGTACACACGCACAAACAACGGAAACATGTACCGCAATGCTACAATTGACGCACTCCACCAACGGAAAAGTAGACTGCTGTCAAGATTGAAAACCTTGTATAGACGGCTTACTGACAGACGAGATGAGGAAATTAGGGCACTTAAATCGCTCATCAGAAACATTTAAACATAAATTGTTCAGAACTGCAGACTTTCTGTTAACATGCATTGGAGCAATAAGATTCGAGCTGTAAGACCCAACAACCCGAGCATGTTCCCGCAGATAAATAAATTCTTTCGTAAACATAGCGATCTTCCGTGTCTTACACTCCCCAGAACGACGGACAACGAACAAATACTGACTATAGGAGGTATTGATCCAGATAACGCGGTACTCGACGATAACTTTTTTGTGGTCCCACAAGACCCACAAGAAAATATGGAGGTACTAGGCGCGGTCTTTCAGGAAGTGTATAAGGTGAATGTGAGTGTTCGCTCAAACCACGACCTGGAGAACTACGTTCAATCTAGCAACTCGCAACTTCGAGAAGACATGCAACAATGGCGCTCTAAGAAGATCGGCTTTGTCGTGTTCAGTGAAAATAGCATGACAGATAATGTCATCGCCGACGAAGGTGTTTATCCCCCGTTCATATCGAAGACAGAGCTCCAAGCGGTCTTCAAATCACTAAAGAAGAAAAAAATCAGTTGGAACCGACGGGATCTCGAACATTGTGCTAAGGCATCTCCCCCTAGGTATGGTTAATATGTACACTATCCTGTTTAACAATGCTCTGAATAATGCACATTATCCGGAGCATCGGAAAACCGCGATTGTGCAACCCATATCCAAGCAAGGAAAAGATTCTTCGAATCCGTGCAACCTCTGGTCAATTAGTCTCCTTCCGAACATCAGCAAGGTATTCGAGAAGGTGATAAATAGAGCTCTGACCAACTGGACAAAGGACAAACAAATAATTCCGGATAACCGATTCGGTTTTAAAGCGGGGCATGACGGTATTCATGCCGCGTTGAAACTGGTGTCGGAGATCCAATGGAACAAGAGCCAGAAACAATGCACGGGTGCCTGCCTGATTGACCTGGAGAATGCCTTCGACACCGTATGGTTAGACGGACTTTTTTACAAGCTTAATGGGCTAGGCTTTAGTAAACCACTGCTGTACCTACTGTGTAACATGCTTACTGGTAAATAGAAGGTTCGTCGTCAAGAATGACAATGTTACCTCTGCAGATATATTTGAAGTAAAATATGGTCTCCAACAGGGTGCCGTTAATTCACCGATAATGTTCAACATTTTCTTGAGCGATCTAATAAGTTCTCTTCCTCACGTAATTGCGTACGCGACGACTTGACTGTGGACAGATCAGGCAAAAAGATCGAGGACATCACTACTCTCGCGCAGGATGACTTCGACTCATTCATGAGAAGTTGCGATGACTGGAAGTTGAATATCAACTTTCAGAAGTCGGAAACCATACAGTTCAGGACTCCGTTGTAATCATCAAAAACATTCAAGCATTAATTGTTCAGAACTACAGACTTTCTGTTAACATGCATTTTAACAATAAGATTCGGGCTGTAAGATCCAACAACCCGAGCATGTTCCCGCAGATAAATAATTCGTTCGTAAATGTGGTTAATATGTACACTATCCTGTTTAACAATGTTCTGAATAATGCACATTATCCGGTGCATTGGGAAACTGCGATTGTGCAATCCATATCCAAGCAAGGAAAATATTCTTCGAATCCATGCAACCTCTGGTCAATTCATCTCCTTCCAAACTTCAGCGAGGTATTTTAGAAGATGATAAATAGAGCTCTGACCAACCGGACAGAGGACAAACATATAATTCCGGATAACCAATCCCGTTTCAAAGCGGGGCATGACACTATCCATGCCGCGTCGAAACTGGTGTCGGAGATCCAGTGGAACAAGAGCCAGAAACAATGTACGGGTGCCTGCCTGATTGACCTATAGAAGGCCTTCGACAACGTATGGTTAGAAGGACTTTTTTACAAGCTCAATGGATCTGGCTAGATTAATATCTATATTTTAACAAACATGTAGATCCTGCTCTAGCCCGAGCCCGAAGCGCTTTCGCTCTTACAAAGAGACTGTTTTACAAGAGCCAACTCGATGCGAGGGTGAAGGTAATCTGCTACATGGCCCTCATCCGGCCAATGCTCACCTATGGCTGTCCCGTGTGGTTCAACGTGATTTCAAGCTTGATGGAAAAGATTCGGGTGTTTGAGAGGGCTTGTCTTAGGGCTTGCCTTCGCCTTTACAGAACAACAGAGTCCCAGTACAAAAAATTCTACTCCAATGAGGTTTTATACAGCAGGGCGAACCTGATTCGAGTGGACGATTTCCTGGTGAAATTGATTCGAGGCCATACTGCCAGAGCGATGAACTCGGCCAATAACCTGATCTCTGAGGCTTACTACCCCAATCCTCAATACCATGAAAGGGTACGTCATAACGGCTTCGTCCCCCCAGAGCATTCCTCCATTTGGACAAACGCGGTCTGATACAAACTGAAAATGCGGTACCACTCCTCTTCCACATCGCCTGTTCAACTGTGGATGGGCGACTCAACCACGACCCTTCCATCGCACAACGAACTGAGGAGGGTCTTCTCTCGCCGACCTACGGATCTTAGGTCGTAGTTAAGCTAGTTTTGTAAGGTGTATGTATGTAAAAAAAAAAAAAATAAAAAAATAAATAAATAAATAAAAAAAAATTTACGTATACACATTTGTACATGTGTGTACTTATGTGTACACCCTTGTAAATAGTTTAAGTACATATATAAAGATATCTGCGTATAGTATTATATATACATGTATATGTGTATGTATGTTTAGCTTAAGGTAGTCTAAGTTATTTTAAGCTAGTATGTAAGTTAGCAATAGGTTTTAAATGAAATCAGTTCTTTTATTAAGTTTTTTTAAAGTTTTCTTAATTTTAAATTGTTCAGTTAAAGTCATATAATATTAAGCACATGCATATGCATTGTTAGGTTAGGCTAAGTCGAAAGACATAGTTTAAGATTAAGTTTAGCTTAGAGTGCCCATCCAGGGCCAGTAAGTTAGAAGTAGTAACACTGTTCGTTCAACTAGTTTTAAGCATTTTTGTTTAGTATTTAAGTTATGTTATGATTTTCTGTCAATAAAAATGAATAAAATAGAGATTGCTTCGGCTAATGCTTCCCGAATGATGACAGGATGCTTTGAAACTACTTGGAATTAAAGTAATGGGTTTGGTTTGGAGAATGTAACATTGATGGTTTTAACTCCTCCCTACTTAAATTCGAGTGTAAACACTCGATACCGTATATACCATCGATATTGCATCTTGCTGTGATGACTTACCTCTGACTTGATTTTCAGGCTGGATATTGTTATGAATTACGACATTTTTGCTAGGATCACGTACCTGTTTAATGACAATGGCTGCAATTACTAGTAGTATTATAATTGTCACACTGTAGTTCGTAATGAGGTGAATTTTCTTTTCTTGTTCCATTTCTGATATGTGGTTTGTATTATTAATATGAAGTTCTTTTAGCATTTCTAAAGATAGGAATTATTTATATGTGGTCATTGATGTATTTAGATGAAGTACTGCAGGTAACGTTTTTGACGATGATATCTCTTTGGAGCTGAGTTCTTGACATATCGATGGATGACTCCGTTACGAAATTGTATGATAAAACTACCCCATAAACTTACACTTTCATTTTCTATGATGACAGATCCGTTGAATTTGTTGAGGAAGAGAGTTCCGGGTTGAGGTCCTTCTATGGTTGGTATGTATTGATTGTTGATTTCTTCACAAGAGGATGGTTTGCCTTTTATTAAGTTTGGTATACAATAATCTGTACTTAAATTAACTACATTATCTTTATTACAAATAGCTAAGGCATTATATGATTCGCAAATACTTTTCATGGCATAAAATTTATTTTCGCAATTCAATATTCTTTCAAAATTCAATTTCAAAACATTTTTATTTCACTTAATGGGTTTTATTAACATCTGATTACATATTGTTTGTGTGTATTGGGAATACTTATAATGTGAAGAATAGTTTTTTAATTATTGCTATTTCGATGTTATCAAATTCAAGTGCCTCTTTAAGATTATAGAATAGGATGTTATTTTTCTCAATTTTTTCCTGTATAATTTTTAGTTCTGAACTTGAAAGAGTGAATGCTTATAATTTTGTTCTTTGTCCAAAGTAAGGCATATCTATATTCGTAATAGCCTTTTTAGGGATCGGGCATTTTTTTTTAATTTTGAATTGGTATTTGATCTGTTTAATTTGATGGGCAAGTATATGGAAATTGGGATCGATATTATTGATTTAATTCTGGAGTTATAATTCGATATCCTCAATTAATTCTTCATATGTATATTCCGTTTGAAGCTTAGCTGTTCTCAATTTTGTTGATATTTTCGAATGTATTTGGGAGTTTGAACTACTGGAACAAGTTCATGGCACGAACTTTGATCGCTGCGATGGGATACTGATAAAGAATTAAAGCAACTATATTACCCATTCCAGGTTTGTATTGAAGTTCATGTAATTCATGCCTCAAGAATTGCTTTCCAGCGTTTCATTCTGGAGTTTGTATTTTTGTTACTCAAGGCAAATGTTAATGGTTGATGGTTCATTTACAGAGTGGTTCACAGAATGTCAAAAACTGCTAAGGCTTGTAAAAAAATACGAAACGATTTTCTACTAAGAGGTTTGACGTTTACCAATGCAATAAAACACAGAATTAGAACAAAAAATGATATCGCAATATATAGCTAAAGTAATAGATACCCAATCATACATAAACAAGAAGTAGAAAACTATTACATACGTAATAGTGATTCTACGTATTCAGCTCCAATATGGATCGTTCCAAAGAAGGAAGATGCCAGTAGCAAAACCAAATGGAGATTGGTGATTGATTATAGGAAACTCAATGAGGTAACAATTGACGATAAATACCCAATACCAAATATTGATGAAATACTGGAGAAATTGGGAAGATCCCAATGTTTCACTACTTTTGACCTTACAAAGGGCTTCCACTAAATTGAAATTCACGAAGATGATGTGCACAAAACTCCATTTACCGTAGAGAATGGACATTATGAATGCCTCCGCATGACTTTTGGCTTAAAAACCGCTCCAGCAACACTCCAAAGATTGATCAGCGATGCGCTACGCGATTATATCAATAGAATATGCCTAGTATACCTCCATGATATAATCATATCTTCAACATCCTTAGAAGAACATATTACATCCTTACAGAAAATTTTCGAACGATCAAAAGCCGTTAACTTAAAAATGCAAATGGACAAGTCAGAATTTCTCAATAAATAAACTGAATTCCTGGGACATATTGTTACACCTGATGGCATTAAAGCCAATCCCAAAAAGATTGAATGTGTAAGACTATATCCCCTTCCTAAAACATTCAAAGAGAAAAAATAGTTTCTAGGACTCACTGGGTATTACAGCAAATTTATTAAAGAATAGCGAAACATATGACGAATTATTTGAAGAAGCCTTTGAAACTCTTAAAACATCGTTAATAAATGACCCCATTGTAACTTATCCTAACTTTAATAAGATATTTACACTCCATAGCAACCATCCCAGAAGAACTTGAAGATATTGGAAATGCTGATGTTCACCAGAACGGAGCACCACGTCTTGAACAATCATCAACTTCCAAAAATTCACCAACTAGAGTATCACGTGTCAGCCAGATCCCATTCTTCTAATCATTCGCAGACGGGGACGCCCCACATTTAAAGGGGGAGGAGTTACAGACAAACAAACTGATTTGGAATAGCATCGACAAATACGCCGGATGCTCAACGATTTCGCTCCGCAACCAACATATCAATCTTAAATCAACACCTAGATATTTATTGGAAGTTCTCCCGCCAGCACTAGACTTATGCAGCAAGTGACCAATGGCAGTAGGGTATAGAATTAAGGCACAGAAGTTGTTAATTTCAGTTCGTATTAGTAATCCAATAAAGAGGCTTCTCCTCTGAAATATAAATTGTTTCTTATTAAAACTCAATAATTAAAGTTTTAACTTGTGCAGCGAAGGACTACTGTACATAGAAGAACTACTTTAAATTATGTTTTTCACCGTGAAATGTATAAAAAAAATAGTTTTTCATTGGACTACTGTCCAGTTTCTTGTGCGAATCAGAACTGAGCTTAGAAACTAAATTTCAGATATTTATATGACTTGGATGAATGCGGCGATGTCGATGACAACTTGTTGTCTAACAACAGGTAGTGCCAACGCTTGTGACTCAAAGGAAGCCGGGTTCGAAACCCAGTGGGGGCGAACAGTTTTCCTTTTTTTTTCCCCCCTACGGTATATAATAAATCAATGTTACTGAGTGAAATCCAACAATGGAGGCGAACGGGCAGTCTGATCGCCTAGAAGTGGACGGGGAATTGGTTCAACCGGTGACTGAAACGTTACGGCAACAAACAACTGTGTCCCAAGAAGGCACAGCTAAGAGAAGGAGAAAGAAACTGCTCTCCAAAAGCGCGAAGAGACGCAATACCTAGGACTCTTCGCAAAAGCGGCAGGAGGAAGAAAGTGCAGCGGCTACGTCATCTAACGAGACAACAGCCGAAGCCGATGAGGATGATGCATTCTCATATATATGAGATGGGAGGGAGGGAAGATTCGCAATAAGCAGCAACAGCTATGAATCAATGCCCTCCGATACAGAAGAACAAGAAGTGGAGGCCATAATCCGCGCCAAGCAATCGGCAGTCTCTAATCTGAGAGAGGAGACTGACAAACTCCTTCAAGAGAAGATATAGAATAACTCTCGAAAGGAGAAGGAAGGAGGATTAACAAGCAGTGCTACAATTCGGGCAACAGCAACAAAAGTTGCCAGAAACGAGTCAGATGCAAAAGCAGATGCAGCAACAACAACGTCAAGTAGCAGCAAAACAAAAAAAGCTGAACCAACAGGCAGCTCAGCAACATCAGCAGAAGCAGAAGAAGACAGCCCAGCAACAACAACAGCAGCAGCAATATACAGCGACTCAGCAACAACAGCATCTAGCAGTACACCATCAACAGCCACAGACACAGAAGAAAGAAAAAAGTTCCACCAATTAACCTGTACAAGACGGACGTGATACAAACTGCAAAATGTAGGAGAGCCATAGGTAGTGGTAATTTTACAATTAAAAAACAGAGGAAAAACAGTACTCTATTAGCTGCAAGACAGTAGAACACCATGAAGTTCTTAAAACATGTCTAAATCGTTCGATGATGGAGTTCTTTTCCTTCACACCAAAAGGAGAAAAACTTCAGTCGAGATTGTTAAAGATTGCCGCACCGCTCGAAGCGGAGGAGATCTTCCAACTGCTCAAAGAGCAAGTGTGTGATGGTCTCGAGTTCGTCGGGGTCAAGCCCTTCACCACAGTCAAGGCAAAAAGAGAGGGACGGAAATTACCGTTCTTCATCGTACAGCTGTCACCCAATAGCAAAGTAGATAAGCTAAATGATATAAAAACATTAGCTGACTATGATTGCGTATGGGATATTATTAGAAGGCGCGACGTCATTCTCCAAAGCGTACGCTGCCAAAGATTTGGGCACGCCGCGTCGAACTGCCGAATGCAGCCCCGATGCGTGAAGAGCAACCACAAGGCGGAGGGCTGCCCACTGGGGAAAGAGGACAAAAGTCAGCTCAAGTGCGTAACCTGCGGGAACGCGGGGCACACCGCTAACTATCGGGGTTGCCCTAAGTTCCAAGAGCGGAAAACAAAGATAGTTCTGCAGAAGCAGCTCGCAGTGAAAAATCCACTCAGGACAGCCATAACCGTCACCCCTCAAGTGACCTACGCCCAAATGGCGTCTGGTCAGAGGAGTACGGGAGAGCAGCAGCTGCCGAAGGTAGTGCAGCAACCTTCAGTGCCAAGAGCACACGATCCAACGACCGATTGGAAATCCTCCATTGAAAGGCGTATGGATCGGTTAGAGGAGCAGGTAAGCCAAATTCTGCCGCTCCTGCAGAACGAAGCACGTCACCAGTCGTAATGGCTGCGCAGACGGAGAGCACATATAAGATCCTTGCAGTGAATGCAAATTCATTGATAGGGATCCCGCGAAAAAACGAGCTCTATAGATTGCTGGACGATCAAAGCCCAGAGCTATTTCTGATTAGCGAAACTAAGCTAACCCAGAGAGGCGCATTGGAGCACAGTAATTATAATGTTATTAGAAGAGACCGGCCCAACTCCAATGGTGGAGGCGGTGTTGCGATCTTCATTAAAAATAACATTAAACACAAAGTAGTGTATAGCAGTGAAGTACGACGGTTTCAGGAGTTGGAGGCCTGCATCGTGTGCATTTCTCTCCGCAGTGTAAGAAAGCTGTATGCGGTGTCGGTCTACTCCTCCGGCTCCCCTAGTTCCAGAACGACAATATCAGAGCTTGATTCACTCTTTCGATGTCTAAGACTGGACTCGGAGGAGAAATATTTCATTTTGGCCGGGGACTTAAATTTACAACTGGTATTGCTTACACAGTGTCGAGTATAAACTCGATTTGAAAGCAACAGAGATCTCGTCCTATCCCAGAAGCGGTTCTTATCTGGATCTCCTGCTGTTTGACGCAAGACTGCAGCAGACAGACACAAACTCGCAAACGGTAAACTGTTTGAAGACTTTCGTGTATCTCAGTGACCATTGCAGACTCAATCCAAGATCCCCAACGATCCCCAACGATATTGCGAAATTAGGAGAGTTTGTTCAAACGTATCAATACAATTACAATAGGACAAGCTAGACACGCTTCTCTAGACAAATGACGAGATTTGTCTATTGGACGGTATGTCAGTCTCCACATCCACAAACTTGTCAAACGAGGAGTTTGACATGTATCTTATACAATTGGACGAGACAATAACACGAACAATGGACAGTACGATACCACGGTACACACGCACAAACAACGGAAACATGTACCGCAATGCTACAATTGACGCACTCCACCAACGGAAAAGTAGACTGCTGTCAAGATTGAAAACCTTGTATAGACGGTTTACTGACAGACGAGATGAGGAAATTAGGGCACTTAAATCGCTCATCAGGAACATTTAAACATAAATTGTTCAGAACTGCAGACTTTCTGTTAACATGCATTGGAGCAATAAGATTCGAGCTGTAAGACCCAACAACCCGAGCATGTTCCCGCAGATAAGTAAATTCTTTCGTAGTAAACATAGCGATCTTCCGTGTCTTACACTCCCTAGAACGACGGACAACGAACAAATACTGACTATAGGAGGTATTGATCCAGATAACGCGGTACTCGACGATAACTTTTTTGTGGTCCCACAAGACCCACAAGAAAATATGGAGGTACTAGGCGCGGTCTTTCAGGAAGTGTATAAGGTGAATGTGAGTGTTCGCCCAAACCACGACCTGGAGAACTACGTTCAATCTAGCAACTCGCAACTTCGAGAAGACATGCAACAATGGCGCTCTAAGAAGATCGGCTTTGTCGTGTTCAGTGAAAATAGCATGACAGATAATGTCATCGCCGACGAAGGTGTTTATCCCCCGTTCATATCGAAGACAGAGCTCCAAGCGGTCTTCAAATCACTAAAGAAGAAAAAAATCAGTTGGAACCGACGGGATCTCGAACATTGTGCTAAGGCATCTCCCCCTAGGTATGGTTAATATGTACACTATCCTGTTTAACAATGCTCTGAATAATGCACATTATCCGGAGCATCGGATTGTGCAACCCATATCCAAGCAAGGAAAAGATTCTTCGAAGCCGTGCAACCTCTGGTCAATTAGTCTCCTTCCGAACATCAGCAAGGTATTCGAGAAGGTGATAAATAGAGCTCTGACAAACTGGACAGAGGACAAACAAATAATTCCGGATAACCGATTCGGTTTTAAAGCGGGGCATGACGGTATTCATGCCGCGTTGAAACTGGTGTCGGAGATCCAATGGAACAAGAGCCAGAAACAATGCACGGGTGCCTGCCTGATTGACCTGGAGAATGCCTTCGACACCGTATGGTTAGACGGACTTTTTTAAAAGCTTAATGGGCTAGGCTTTAGTAAACCACTGCTGTACCTACTGTGTAACATGCTTACTGGTAAATAGAAGGTTCGTCGTCAAGAATGACAATGTTACCTCTGCAGGTATATTTGAAGTAAAATATGGTCTCCAACAGGGTGCCGTTAATTCACCGATAATGTTCAACATTTTCTTGAGCGATCTAATAAGCTCTCTTCCTCACGTAATTGCGTACGCCGACGACTTGACTGTGGACAGATCAGGCAAAAAGATCGAGGACATCACTACTCTCGCGCAGGATGACTTCGACTCATTCATGAGAAGTTGCGATGACTGGAAGTTGAATATCAACTTTCAGAAGTCGGAAACCATACAGTTCAGGACTCCGTTGTAATCATCAAAAACATTCAAGCATTAATTGTTCAGAACTACAGACTTTCTGTTAACATGCATTTTAACAATAAGATTCGGGCTGTAAGATCCAACAACCCGAGCATGTTCCCGCAGATAAATAATTCGTTCGTAGTGAACATAACGATCTTCCGCGTCTTAAGCTCCCCAGAACGACGGGGGGATCGACGGGATCTCGAACATTGTGCTAAGACATCTCCCCCTAAATGTGGTTAATATGTACACTATCCTGTTTAACAATGTTCTGAATAATGCACATTATCCGGTGCATTGGGAAACTGCGATTGTGCAATCCATATCCAAGCAAGGAAAATATTCTTCGAATCCATGCAACCTCTGGTCAATTCATCTCCTTCCAAACTTCAGCGAGGTATTTTAGAAGATGATAAATAGAGCTCTGACCAACCGGACAGAGGACAAACATATAATTCCGGATAACCAATCCCGTTTCAAAGCGGGGCATGACACTATCCATGCCGCGTCGAAACTGGTGTCGGAGATCCAGTGGAACAAGAGCCAGAAACAATGTACGGGTGCCTGCCTGATTGACCTATAGAAGGCCTTCGACAACGTATGGTTAGAAGGACTTTTTTACAAGCTCAATGGATCTGGCAAGATTAATATCTATATTTTAACAAACATGTAGATCCTGCTCTAGCCCGAGCCCGAAGCGCTTTCGTTCTTACAAAGAGACTGTTTTACAAGAGCCAACTCGATGCGAGGGTGAAGGTAATCTGCTACATGGCCCTTATCCGGCCAATGCTCACCTATGGCTGTCCCGTGTGGTTCAACGTGAGTTCAAGCTTGATGGAAAAGATTCGGGTGTTTGAGAGGGCTTGTCTTAGGGCTTGCCTTCGCCTTTACAGAACAACAGAGTCCCAGTACAAAAAATTCTACTCCAATGAGGTTTTATACAGCAGGGCGAACCTGATTCGAGTGGACGATTTCCTGGTGAAATTGATTCGAGGCCATACTGCCAGAGCGATGAACTCGGCCAATAACCTGATCTCTGAGGCTTACTACCTCAATCCTCAATACCATGAAAGGGTACGTCATAACGGCTTCGTCCCCCCAGAGCATTCCTCCATTTGGACAAACGCGGTCTGATACAAACTGAAAATGCGGTACCACTCCTCTTCTACATCGAATGTTCAACTGTGGATGGGCGACTCAACCACGACCCTTCCATCGCACAACGAGCTGAGGAGGGTCTTCTCCGGTTCAGTGCGGCGGTATCAAGGCGAGATTTCGGGATGTTGTAATGCAACACCGAAAATTCTGGTGGCTGTGCAGTGAGGGAACTCCATCAACGAACCCTTTAGACCCAGGTTAGAAAGAGAAAGGGTAGTCGGTCTCTGTCTTCCAGCGGATTAGTTCAGCTGCAACCTATGGCCGACCTACGGCATTTTTGCTAGGATCACGTACCTGTTTAATGACAATGGCTGCAATTACTAGTAGTATTATAATTGTCACACTGTAGTTCGTAATGAGGTGAATTTTCTTTTCTTGTTCCATTTCTGATATGTGGTTTGTATTATTAATATGAAGTTCTTTTAGCATTTCTAAAGATAGGAATTATTTATATGTGGTCATTGATGTATTTAGATGAAGTACTGCAGGTAACGTTTTTGACGATGATATCTCTTTGGAGCTGAGTTCTTGACATATCGATGGATGACTCCGTTATGAAATTGTATGATAAAACTACCCCATAAACTTACACTTTCATTTTCTATGATGACAGATCCGTTGAATTTGTTGAGGAATTGAGTTCCGGGTTGAAGTCCTTCTTTGGTTGGTGTGTTTTGATTGTTGATTTCTTCACAAGAGGATGGTTTGTCTTTTATTAAGTTTGGTATACAATAATCTGTACTTAAATTAACTACATTATCTTTATTACAAATAGCTAAGGCATTATATGATTCGCAAATACTTTTCATGGCATAAAATTTATTTTCGCAATTCAATATTCTTTCAAAATTCAATTTCAAAACATTTTTATTTCACTTAATGGGTTTTATTAACATCTGATTACATATTGTTTGTGTGTATTGGGAATACTTATAATGTGAAGAATAGTTTTTTAATTATTGCTATTTCGATGTTATCAAATTCAAGTGCCTCTTTAAGATTATAGAATAGGATGTTATTTTTCTCAATTTTTTCCTGTATAATTTTTAGTTCTGAACTTGAAAGAGTGAATGCTTATAATTTTGTTCTTTGTCCAAAGTAAGGCATATCTATATTCGTAATAGCCTTTTTAGGGATCGGGCATTTTTTTTTAATTTTGAATTGGTATTTGATCTGTTTAATTTGATGGGCAAGTATATGGAAATTGGGATCGATATTATTGATTTAATTCTGGAGTTATAATTCGATATCCTCAATTAATTCTTCATATGTATATTCCGTTTGAAGCTTAGCTGTTCTCAATTTTGTTGATATTTTCGAATGTATTTGGGAGTTTGAACTACTGGAACAAGTTCATGGCACGAACTTTGATCGCTGCGATGGTATACTGATAAAGAATTAAAGCAACTATATTACCCATTCCAGGTTTGTATTGAATTTCATGTAATTCATGCCTCAAGAATTGCATTCCAGCGTTTCATTCTGGAGTTTGTATTTTTGTTACTCAAGGCAAATGTTAATGGTTGATGGTTCACAGAGTGGTTCATAGAATGTCAAAAACTGCTAAGGCTTGTAAAAAAATACGAAACGATTTTCTACTAAGAGGATTGACGTTTACCAATGCAATAAAACACAGAATTAGAACAAAAAATGATATCGCAATATATAGCTAAAGTAATAGATACCCAATCATACATAAACAAGAAGTAGAAAACTATTACATACGTAATAGTGATTCTACGTATTCAGCTCCAATATGGATCGTTCCAAAGAAGGAAGATGCCAGTAGCAAAACCAAATGGAGATTGGTGATTGATTATAGGAAACTCAATGAGGTAACAATTGACGATAAATACCCAATACCAAATATTGATGAAATACTGGAGAAATTGGGAAGATCCCAATGTTTCACTACTTTTGACCTTACAAAGGGCTTCCACTAAATTGAAATTCACGAAGATGATGTGCACAAAACTGCATTTACCGTAGAGAATGGACATTATGAATGCCTCCGCATGACTTTTGGCTTAAAAACCGCTCCAGCAACACTCCAAAGATTGATCAGCGATGCGCTACGCGATTATATCAATAGAATATGCCTAGTATACCTCCATGATATAATCATATCTTCAACATCCTTAGAAGAACATATTACATCCTTACAGAAAATTTTCGAACGATCAAAAGCCGTTAACTTAAAAATGCAAATGGACAAGTCAGAATTTCTCAATAAATAAACTGAATTCCTGGGACATATTGTTACACCTGATGGCATTAAAGCCAATCCCAAAAAGATTGAATGTGTAAGACTATATCCCCTTCCTAAAACATTCAAAGAGATAAAATAGTTTCTAGGACTCACTGGGTATTACAGCAAATTTATTAAAGAATAGCGAAACATATGACGAATTATTTGAAGAAGCCTTTGAAACTCTTAAAACATCGTTAATAAATGACCCCATTGTAACTTATCCTAACTTTAATAAGATATTTACACTCACTACAGATGCTAGTCAGTACGGTCTGGGATCCGTTTTATCACAAGATACCCATCCGATTTCTTTTGCTAGTCGTACTCTAAACGACCACGAAAAAAATTATAGCGTAAAAGAAAAGGAATTAGCAATTGTATGGGCAACAAAATACTATCGACCCTTTGCAGAAATTTTACTATAGAAACTGATCATAATCCCCTCACTTGTTTATTTTCGTTGAAAGAACCTAATTAAAAACTCGTAAGATGGAAATTAAAACTATCGGGATTCGATATTGGTATGAAATATAAAAAAGGTGGAATCAATATCAACGTAGATTTTCACGAATAGCAAATACTGACGTAAACCTCATTGGAAATATTGGCATTCCAACAAGCAAATTGAGTCTAAATGTTTTCAAAAATTAAATTATTATAAAGAAGTCACAATCTCTTTAAGGATATTCAAAAAGAAAATATTCGATATTTTACGAATAACAATACATGAGCAAACAACAATAACTCTAAACCCCATTTAATTGAAGATGAACATTTTTTTAATGTCGTACAAAATACATATAAAAACTACTTCTCAAATATTAGCAACTTCAAATTGATTCGATGTGTTAAATTACTAGAAGATATTACTAACGAAACACTGCTGGCAGAGATTATAGAAAAGGAACATTTAAACAATAAGGGGTATAACAGAGTTCATCAGTCGTGCACAGACCGTTGAACTGTCCACAAGTGTTTCGACTTATTAAACATATTCAGAAAAACGAGAAGAAAGTGAAGTAGTGCAGTTGAACTAGGGTTCGAGACCCAGTTTGGGAATACCTCCATTTTATTTTTTCGTTGTTTAACCAACTTAATAATAGCATCAACTGAGAAGTGAGTGCAAAGTATACCGGTGGCAGAAATGTCACGACAACGGTGCCTTGTGAAGGCACAACGAAGAGGAAGAGAAAGAGGCATACCTCCACCAGTTTAAAGCGACGCAATATTAACGCGTCAACCCACAAAACGCAAGAGAACGAGACATCTCACGAGGACGATGCAGAAGACGATGCATACTCGTATGTATCAGACGGGAGGGAGGGGCGATTCGCAGAAGCAGCATCAGCTTCGAATCGATGCTCTCCGACACATAAAAAGAAGTGGAAGACATTATCCGTTCGAAGCAGACGAAAGTCTCCAATCTGGAGGAGAAGATTGGAGACTTTTTTCTGCAAGCAGCAACGAAACAGCAGAAGCAGCAGCAACATGCATCAAGTGAGCAGCAACAGCATCGAGCAGTACACCAGTAGCAACAACAACAAACTACCAAATGCAGCCTCGATGAGTGAAGTGCAGTGAAAACCACAAGGCGGAGGAATGCCCACTGGGGAAAGAGGGAGCAGCTGACAAAATTCAGTGTGTACTCTGCGGGAACGCGGGGCACACCGCTAACTATCGAGGTAGTTCCAAGAGCGGGAAGCAAAGAAGATTCTGCAGAAGCAGCCAATAGTGAAAAAACCACTCGGGGCAGCCACAACCGTCCCCCCTCAAGTGACTTACGCCCAAATGGCATCTGGTCAGAGGAGCAATGGAAATTAGCAACCGAAGATAGTGCCGCAGCCTTCAGTGCCAAGAGCACACGATCCAACGTCCGATTGGCAATCGGCCATTGAAAGGCGTATGGATCCGTTAATGGAGCAGGTAAGCCAAATTCTGTCGCTCCTGCAGAACCAAGCACGTCAGCTGTCTTGATGGCTGCGCAGTCGGAGAGCACATCAGAGCTATTTCTGATTAGCGAAACCAAGCTAACCCAGAGAGGCATATTTGAGCACAGTAATTATAATGTTATTAAAAGAGACCGGCCAAACTCTAGTGGTGGTGGCGGTGTTGTGATCTTAATTCAAAATAACATTCAAGACAAAGTAGTGTATAGTAGCGAAGTTCGACGGTTTCAGGAGTTGGAGGCCTGCATCGGTTGCATTTCTCTCCGCAGTGGAAGAAAGCTGTATGCGGTCTACTCCTCCGACTTCCCTAGTTCCAGAACGACAATATCAGAGCTTGATTCACTCTTTCGATGTCTAAGACTGGACTCGGAGGAGAAATATTTCATTTTGGGCGGGGTCTTAAATGCCCGACATGGATATTGGGGAAACGTAGCTTTACAGATGGTACTGCTTGCACAGTGTCGAGTATAGACCCGATTTGAAAGGAAAAGAGATCTCGTCATACCCCAGAAGCTGTTCTTATCTGGATCTCCTGCTGTTTGACGCAAGACTGCAGCTGACAGACACAAACACACAAACGGTAAACTGTTTGAACACCTTCGTCTATCTCAGTGACCATTGCGGACTCAGTGCCGAAATCAAGATCCCCAACGATATTGCGGAATTAGGAGATTTTGTTCAAACGTATCAATACAATTACAGTAGGATACGCTGGACACACTTCTCCAGACAAATGACGAGAGCAGTTTAATCTAATGCGCTCCACATACCGTCCAATAGAAACTTGTCAAACGAGGAGATTGACATGTATCTTATACAATCGGACGAGACAATAAAACGAACAATGGACAGTACGATACCACGTTATACACGCACAAACAACGGAAACATGTACAATGCGACAATAGACGCACTCCACCAATAAAAAAGTAGACTGCTGTTAAGATTAAAAACCTTGTATAGACGGTTTACTGACAGACGAGATGAGGAAATTAGGACACCAAAATCGCTCATTAAGAACCTTCAAACACTAATTGTCCAATGTTACAGAGTTTCTGTTCACTTGCATTGGAACAATAAGATTCGAGCTGTTAGATCCAACAACTCGAGCATGTTCCCGCAAATAAACAAATTCTTTCGCAGTAAGCGTAGCGATCTTACGTGTCTTAAGCTACCCAGAACGACGGACAACGAACAAATACTGACTACAGCAGGTATTAATCCAGATAACGCGGTACTCGACGATAACTTCTTTGTGGTCGAAGACCCGCAAGAAAAATGGAGGTACTAGGCGCGGTCCTTCAGGAAGTGTATAAGGTGAATGTGAGTGTTCGCCCAAACCACGACCTGGAGAACTACGTTCAATCTAGCAACTCGCAACTTCGAGAAGACATGCAACAATGGCGATCTGAGAACATCGGCCTTGTCGTGTTCAATAAAGATAACATGGCAGATAATGTCATCGCCGAAGAAGGGCTTCATCCCCCGTTCATAGCGAAGACAGAGCTCTAAGCGGTCTTCGAATCACTAAAGAAAAAAAAGTCAGTTGGAATCGACGGGATCTCGAACATTGTGCTAAGACATCTCCCCCTAGATGTGGTTAATATGTACACTATCCTGTTTAACAATGCTCTAAATAATGCACATTATCCGGAACATTGGAAAACCGCGATTGTGCAACCCATATCCAAGCGAGGTAAAAATTCTTCGAATCCGTGCAACCTCCGGTCAATTAGTCTCCTTCC
Organism: Eristalis pertinax; assembly: GCA_907269125.1. NCBI lineage: Eukaryota > Metazoa > Arthropoda > Insecta > Diptera > Syrphidae > Eristalis > Eristalis pertinax. Next base: position 91,330,426 of record OU026145.1, read on the forward strand.
GAACATCAGCAAGGTACTCGAGAAGATGATAAATAGAGCTCTGAACAACTGGACAGAGGACAAACAAATAATTCCGGATAACCGATTCGGTTTCAAAGCGGGGCATGACGGTATTCATGCCGCGTTGAAACTGGTATCGGGATCCAATGGAACAAGAACCAGAAACAATGCACGGGTGCCTGCCTGATTGACCTGGAGAATGCCTTCGACACCGTATGGTTAGACGGACTTTTTTACAAGCTTAATGGGCTAGGCTTTAGTAAACCACTGCTGTACCTACTGTGTAACATGCTTACTGGTAAATAGAAGGTTCGTCGTCAAGAATGACAATGTTACCTCTGCAGGTATATTTGAAGTAAAATATGGTCTCCAACAGGGTGCCGTTAATTCACCGATAATGTTCAACATTTTCTTGAGCGATCTGATAAGTTCTCTTCCTCACGTAATTGCGTACGCCGACGACTTGACTGTGTACAGATCAGGCAAAAAGATCGAGGACATCACTAGTCTCGCGCAGGATGACTTCGACTCATTCATGAGAAGTTGCGATGACTGGAAGTTGAATATCAACTTTCAGAAGTCGGAAACCATACTGTTCAGGACCCCGTTGTATAAGGCTTCGGCGGATACAAAAAAGAATTGGCGAAAGTTCTCAATTGTTGGGCGTCACGGGCAACCACTGGCGCAAAGGACTGTGGTCAGATACCTGGGGATCTGGCTGGATCAATATCTATATTTTAACAAACATGTAGATCCTGCTCTAGCCCGAGCCCGAGACACATTTGCTCTTACAAAGAGACTGTTTTACAAGAGCCAACTCGGTGCGAGGGTGAAGTTAATCTGCTACATGGCCCTCATCCGGCCAATGCTCACATATGGCTGTGCCGTGTGGTTCAACGTGAGTTCAAGCTTGATGGAAAAGATTCGGGTGTTTGAGAGGGCTTGTCTTAGGGCTTGCCTTCGCCTTTACAGAACAACAGAGTCCCAGTAAAAAAATTCTACTCCAATGAGGTTTTATACAACAGGGCGAACCTGATTCGAGTGGACAATTTCCTGGTGAAATTGATTCGAGGCCATACTGCCAGAGCGATTAACTCGGCCAATAACCTGATCTCTGAGGCTTACTACCCCAATCCTCAATACCATGAAAGGGTACGTCATAACGGCGTCCCCCCCCCCAGAAGCATTCCTCCATTTGGACAAACACAGTCTGATACAAACTGAAAATGCGGTACCGCTCCTCTTTCACATCGCACAACGAGCTGAGGAGGGTCTTCTCCGGTTCAGTACGGCGGTATCAAGGCGATATTTCGGGATGTTGCAATGCAACACCGAAAATTCTGGTGGCTGTGCAGTGAGGGAACTCCATCATCGAACCCTTTAGACCCAGGTTAGAAAGAGAAAGGGTAGTCGGTCTCTGTCTTCCAGCGGATTAGTTCAGCTGCAACCTATGGCCGACCTACGTATCTTAGGTAGTAGTTAAGCTAGTTTTGTAAGAATATATATGTAAAAATATAAAAATAACTATATAAAAAAAAAAAATTACGTATACACATTTGTACATGTGTGTACTTATGTGTACACCCTTGTAAATAGTTTAAGTACATATATATAGATATCTGCGTATAGTATTATATATACATGTATATATGTATGTATGTTTAGCTTAAGGTAGCCTAAGTTATTTTAAGCTAGTATGTAAGCTTGTAAATCAGTTCTGTTATTAAGTTTTTTGAAAGTTTTCTTAATTTTAAATTGTTCAGTTAAAGTCATATAATATAATACATGCATATGCATTGTTAATCGAAAGACATAGTTTAAGATTAAGTTTAGCTTAGAGTGCCCACCCAGGGCCAGTAAGTTATAAGTAGTAACACTGTTCGTTCAACTACTTTTAAGCTTTGTCTAGTATTTAAGTAATGTTAAAAATGAATTTAAAATGAAATGACAATTTGTTGTCATTTTTTTCTGCTGAGATTCGTTTATAGTTTAGTCGTAGAGATTGCTTGGGCTAATGCTTCCCGAATGATGACAGGATGCTTTGAAACTTCTTGGAATTAAAGTAATGGGTTTGCTTTGGAGAATGTAACATTGATGGTGTTAACTCCTCCCATCATAAATTCGAGCATAATCACTCGATACCGTATATTCCATTGCTATTGCATCTTGCTGTGATGATTCACCTCTGACTTGATTTTCAGGCTGGATATTGTTATAAATTACGACCTTTTTGCTAGGGTCACGTACCTGTTTAATGACAATGGCTGCAATTACTAGTAGTATTACAATTGTCACACTGTAGTTCGTAATGAGGTGAATTTTCTTTTCTTGTTCCATTTCTGATATGTGGTTTGTATTATTAATATGAAGTTCTTTTAGCATTTCTAAAGATAGGAATTATTTATATGTGGTCATTGATGTATTCAGATGAAGTACTGCAGGTAACGTTTTTGACGATGATATCTCTTCGGAGCTGAGTTCTTGACATATCGATGGATGACTCCGTTATTTTATGATTTGATTTGTATGATAAAACTACCCCATAAACTTACACTTTCATTTTCTATGATGACAGATCCGTTGAATTTGTTGAGGAAGAGAGTTCCGGGTTGAGGTCCTTCTATGGTTGGTATGTATTGATTGTTGATTTCTTCACAAGAGGATGGTTTGCCTTTTATTACGTTTGGTAAACAATAATCTGTACTTAAATTAACTACATTATCTTTATTACAAATAGCTAAGGCATTATATGATTCACAAATACTTTTTATGGCATAACATTTTTTTTCGCAATTCAATATTCTTTCAAAATTCAATTTCAAAACATTTTTATTTTACTTAATGGGTTTTATTAACATCTGATTACATACTGTTTGATGTGTATTGAGAATACTTATAATGTGAAGAATAGTTTTTTTAATTATTGCTATTTCGATGTTATCAAATTCAAGTGCCTCTTCCAGATTAGAATAGGATGTTATTTTTCTCAAATTTTTCCTGTAGCTAAAGTAATAGATACCCAATCATACATAAACAAGAAGTAGAAAACTATTACATACGTAATAGTGATTCGACGTATTCAGCTCCAATATGGATCGTTCCAAAGAAGGAAGATGCCAGTAGCAAAACCAAATGGAGATTGGTGATTGATTATAGGAAACTCAAAGAGGTAACAATTGACGATAAATACCCAATACCAAATATTGATGAAATACTGGAGAAATTGGGAAGATCCCAATGTTTCACTACTTTTGACCTTACAAAGGGCTTCCACTAAATTGAAATTCACGAAGATGATGTGCACAAAACTGCATTTACCGTAGAGAATGGACATTATGAATGCCTCCGCATGACTTTTGGCTTAAAAACCGCTCCAGCAACACTCCAAAGATTGATCAGCGATGCGCTACGCGATTATATCAATAGAATATGCCTAGTATACCTCGATGATATAATCATATCTTCAACATCCTTAGAAGAACATATTACATCCTTACAGAAAATTTTCGAACGATCAAAAGCCGTTAACTTAAATATGCAAATGGACAAGTCAGAATTTCTCAATAAATAAACTGAATTCCTGGGACATATTGTTACACCTGATGGCATTAAAGCCAATCCCAAAAAGATTGAATGTGTAAGACTATATCCCCTTCCTAAAACATTCAAAGAGATAAAATAGTTTCTAGGACTCACTGGGTATTACAGCAAATATATTAAAGAATAGCGAAACATATGATTATTGAAGAAGTCTTTGAAACTCTTAAAACATCATTAATAAATTACCCCATTTTAACTTATCCTAACTTTAATAAGATATTTACACTCACTACAGATGCTAGTCAGTACGGTCTGGGATCCGTTTTATCACAAGATACCCATCCGATTTCTTTTGCTAGTCGTACTCTAAACGACCACGAAAAAAAATATAGCGTAAAAGAAAAGGAATTAGCAATTGTATGGGCAACAAAATACTATCGAATATAGAAACTGATCATAATCCCCTCACTTGTTTATTTTCGTTGAAAGAACCTAATTAAAAACTCGTAAGATGGAAATTAAAACTATCGGGATTCGATATTGGTATGAAATATAAAAAAGGTGGAATCAATATCAACGTAGATTTTCACGAATAGCAAATACTGACGTAAACCTCATTGGAAATATTGGCATTCCAACAAGCAAATTGAGTCTATATGTTTTCAAAAATTAAATTATTATTAAGAAGTCACAATCTCTTTAAGGATATTCAAATAGAAAATATTCGATATTTTACGAATAACAATACATGAGCAAACAACAATAACTCTAAACCCCATTTAATTGAAGATGAAAATTTCTTTAATGTCGTACAAAATACATATAAAAACTACTTCTCAAATATTAGCAACTTCAAATTGATTCGATGTGTTAAATTACTAGAAGATATTACTAACGAAACACTGCTGGCAGAGATTATAGAAAAGGAACATTTAAACAATAAGGGGTATAGAAGAGTTCATCAGTCGTGCACAGACCGTTGAACTGTCCACAAGTGCTTCGACTTATTAAAAGTAGTTACTTTATGTATGTTCTGGACCAGGAAGTGGTTGTGTTGTTTATGTTATTTTATGTATGTTCTGTACCAGTAAGTGTGTTGTTTCAGTGTGTCGCGTGTCAATGCGTTACTTTAGGTATGTTCTGTACCAGTAAGTGTGTTGTTTATGTTGTTTGATGTTGTTTATGTTGCTTAATGTATGTTCTGGAGCAATGTGTATATGAGTTGTTTGGATATGCCGACGTGAGTTGTTAGTGTGTCGGGTGTATTTCTTTGGTGTTTTGTCGTGTGCCATGTGTGGATTGATGTCGGCGTTGTTTATTTGAAAGGGTGCCGCGGTGTATGTATGTTGTGGACCAGTAAGTGGGTTGTGGTTAGTCGCGTGGCAGGTGTGTCGCGTGCCAATGCGTGGGAAAAAGTATAGTGTGGGTGTGGTGTGTGGTGTGTGGTGTGGCGATGTTTGCGCTTGGTGAAGGGGGGTAGGGGGGTAGTGTTTATCATGTTTGTGGATATTTGTATATATTTTGTTATTTGTTATATTTGTTGTTTTTTCTTTTTTTGTCGTTTGTCATGTGTCATTCAAGTTGGTAGGCAAAGGAAGAAGATAGAGCAAAGAGTGAGTGTGCGAGGTCTTTGGTTGTTCCCTAGCGAGGTTGTGGGGTAGGTTAGTGAATAAAAGTCGGTGGATAGCAAGTATTTGGGTATACGTAAGATGATCGTTGACAAGTTCGGAAGGAGTTTCAATCGGGTTCAAGCTTCAGAAGGTGGTCTGCAAGGTCTTCCTGGAGAGGGGTTTAGACTATTGCCCACGGGTGATTTTGATCTGGAAGGAAAATGTTTGAGTAATGTTGGCAAGCCAAAGCGGTTACATCAGGCCGTCAACAAGGAGTACCTGGATGATAGTATAGATATTCAGAATAAATCCATACTGATACTTCAGCAGTGTGTAGGCAATATGGGGGAAAACTTACAAAAAGAACAAGGAAAAGCACTAAAACTTCACTTTAGTGGATACTTTGATGGTGATCATAAGACTTTGAAGAATGTGAAAGAACCAACTGATGCCAATGATGTCAGTACAAAGGGCTATGTTGATAATTGTGTAAAAGAGGCGTATAAAAGATTTCTTCGCGGTATGGATGCAAAAATTGAAAATCATGAGAAAATATTGCGTGCGTATATTGATGATCAAAACGCCCGTCTCTTGGATATATATGAGAGTTATGAAGCCAACAAAGATAAGAAGGAAGAAGATACCTCAGCTAAACTTTATAAAGAGCTATTAGAAAGGAATGGTGATATTAGTAAGAAACCAAAATCATTTTCACCCATATAAATTCAGGCGACTGTGGTATCAGCTGGGTTAGTTAGTAAAATAACTTTTCAGTGAGCAGGAATGTTTTTTTCGTGAGAATCTAAGAGAAACGGATAATCTTTGTACATGCAAAGTTGGATGGACTGAAATAAAATTTTCGAGATAATTATGAAATTTACGCTACTCCAGATGATGGAGCTACTTGTTTATTATTTTGAATGCGGACTGGTAAATCATCATTATCATTATTAAGTGAAATAAGATTTCAAGTTCCATTTCAGCATGTTAAATTGCAAGTGTTTGGAGGCGAGGTGACGATGTATGGAAAGGTGTTACCAAATACGAAAGCAAGGTAAAAGTCTAATCGAGATTATTGGTGATTTGGTGATGTCAAAACGTTAACGCCTGAGAAAATTAAAGCATCTGAAAGACAAAAGAAACCAGAAAGACAAAAGAACCCTTATTAGGAACTAAAACACATTTTAGTCATTAGTTTTATAATGCCCCCATGCAAGGGTGCTTATTCCATCGCTTAATATATAACTTTTGGTATCATCATAACTTAAGGCTAACTTTTTTATTTTTTGTGTATACATGTTATGTAATTTGCTTTTAAAAATAAACATTGATTTATAAAGATATTGTTTCTTAACTAAACATTTATGATAGTCTCTTATATTTAATGCGCTTGTTACCGATTTTCTTATTCCCTTTGCTTATTAGTATCAGTGGAGAAGGAATACATTTTAGCTCGTAGTCCAACAAACTCCAACATTTTGTTAGATTTGTTTTCATCTTTGAACATACCCAGTACCTTACCATTAGTGAGGGGAAATATCATCATAAATGTCAGCATAGAAATCATCGCTCTTAAACGAATAAATGAATGAATCTGTATCCATATAGGTCAATTGAACAGAATCATTAAATTTATCTTTGATATAATCATAATGAAAGTCATACATTAACCACTTTGGGAGTTCCAAGACAAGAAAACCTAAATAAATGGGTTTATTGAAAGTGACTTCTTAGCGGTTCATTTGAATTGCACACAGGTCTGCTAAGAAAATCGATATGCTATTAAAACTGGGATGAGCAATTAATTTTCTTGTAGAATGTTCATTTCGTTCGCCATCCCATTTTGTCACTAACTTAACAGATCTTCTCTTTTCGACATTTTCCATTGTCTTGCCATAGACACTATTATTCATAAGTTTGAAAAAATTCTTCTCAAATTTATTGGAGGCTCTTTTTCGGTACTCAGTATTGAGTGAAACATATTTTTGAAGCCATCTGGATTGATTAAAAGTCAGAACCCTATGTAAGAGCGAGCCCATGTTTCATGCATTGTTGTAAATTTTGAATGGAAATTACGTACTTTGTTTTTGGATTTTAGTATTTTTCAAATTATTAATTGCTAAATTTGCTGCCAATAAATCTAAGCTAGATTGAACAAAATCTGTTCGAATTCAAAAACCTCAATTTTACAGTTTGCTGTGTTTGCTCATCTATAAATATGCGTTTCGAGAGTGAAATGTAATTTTCTTTAGTTTGGGGGATTACTGTAATGCGACCATTAATTTTGGCAAGACTTTTAACAAAAAGATGACTACCCAGAAAAATTGTGCAATAAAATTGGGAAATATTTGGGTACACGAAAAAGTGAGTTACATTTTGGATGAGCAGGTCCTCTATATTGTCCAGTCAAATGACAATGATCCGTAACTCTTACATCGGTTAACTTAAAACTACTTACGTCGTTCACCAACATTTCCACGAAACGATCCGGAGCGTTTTCACCTAATAAAACAGTAATAATAGAAACGGATATTTTTTTTTTTTAGATTGTACTTACCAAAAAATGTTCTGTATTTATCATATTTGTTGTCGAATGAACACTTGATGTAATAACCGAAAGCACATGGGATATGAAGTTGAATATCTGCTGTTGATGGTGATTCTCTATCTGGATTAGTTTCGAACTGATGAATTGGTTTGAGGATTGACTCAAAATCTGCGTATATTGCGAATGGTAGTTTCAACTTTCTTTCGAAATGTTCAAAATAGATTTTATTGTTTTTCTCCGTTGGCATACTTGTTTTAATTTTGAGGCAAGAGTCGTCACTTTTATGTTTATTCAATTTCTCAAGGGTGGTGAAATTTAAAAGACATCCATTGCATAAATGTAATTGAATGGAATTTTTTGTCATTTGGTTTCTTATTAGTCGAGAAATGTTTTTAATGTATACGTAATGGATATTTCCGGCTTCATTGTTTAAGAATAGTAGGTTGATATGACTGCTCTTCTCCACTTGTGTATGATAATATGGTCCAACGATGTTGTCGTTTTCATAAACAAAGATATTGATGCTAATGCTTGGATTGTTCCTCTCAAAGATTTTCACATCTATAATCTTTCGGGAAAAATCCAGAAATAATTCATTACGAATCAGAATTATCTTCGCTGTTATATCCGATATTCTGTATGATGATGTTCTTTGGGGATGCATGGTTATTGTTTCGTCTAGAGCCGAAATAACAGCCCATTTGAAGCAATACTCATCACTGTTTTCCACATTGATGCATGCCTTTTCGTTACTTAGTTTTCTTGGTAGCTTGAAATGCATGGCTCCCTTCAATGGTTGATACTTGTTGACATTTACTTCGATTCTTGTAAATGAAAGTAAAGCCCATCCACTGTCCTTTTCCAGGAATTCTTCTAGTTTTGTCTTGATATTATCAACCATATCGCTTAATTGGCTCGGTAAATCTTCTTCACTGAGAGTGGTTACAATCTGGGTCTGCATACTTTTGGAATCAATGGTCAAGTCATCATCGTCAGATGAGCTCTTGATGAATTCACAAAAGAGTTCAATATTGAATTTGAATGCTTGCAAGCGTTCCATTCAAGGTGGTTCGCTATGGTTTCTATTGTTCTGTCGCTCATTGTCTGGTAACGCTGCGGCAGGCAGAGCTGAAAAAAATATGTAATATATAATAATTAAAATAAATAATGAAAAAAAGAAGAGACTTACGTTGTATTCGCCAATATCCAGCATAATTCTTGGCCCGTACTTCGTTCTTGTTTTCCGGATCCCCATTATGGGGAACTCCCTGTTTTCCGGGAGGCTCTTAATGCCTTTTATCGGCTTGGTTGCATTCGGAGCGTTAAGCTCAATTGCCGCTGCCTTTACTGCTGATGGATCCATGTTGTATCTGACTGATGTCAAAGTAAAATTTGATCGTCATTTTATACAAATTTATAGTGCAAAAAAAAAAATGCGTGTTCTTATCTTTTGCTGCCGAACATATTGAAATGCCAAACAGTTTGCAGTTTTCGAATTTCAAGTTGCGTATATTTCCCTTTAGTAAAATAACAAACAGCGGGAGCTTACACCACCAGCCAATCTCTACTTTTTGGGTACCATTGCGAATACGATACTTCTCTTTAGTAAAATAACAAACAGCGGGAGCTTACACCACCAGCTAATCTCTACTTTTTGGGTACCATTGCGAATGCTATACTTCTCTTTAGTAAAATAACAAACACTGGAAGTTTACACCACAAGCTACGCTGCCTTTACTGCTGATGGATCCATATTGTATCTGACTGATGTCGAATTTAAATTTGATCGTGATACACAAATTTATCGTGCAAAAAAAGTGCGTGCTCTTATCTTTTGCTGCCGAACATATTGGAGTGCCAAACACTTTGCGGTTTTCGAATTTCAAGTTGAGTCTACTTCCCTTTAGTAAAATAACAAACAGTGGAATTTTAAGCCACAAGCATATGTTTATTGTTCTAATCGTTTGTACAGTAACATTAATTTCTTTATTCTAATCAGTTTATTTTCAATCATAAAGCAAGCACATGTATCTGGACCCTCTTTGCAAAGATTTGATGACCAAGAGCAATTTATGAAGTGGCAGCCATAATTAGATGTAGCGAAATTCACATTCTCAAATTTTCTCAGGAACGAAATACAATTTAATAATTCTGTATAGTGCTCCTCTAGAATTGCATGCTGATGTTTCTTGAGAAACTGTAGTATTTCACCAAATATAAGTGATGTATCCATGATAGCTGACGATTCAACGCGTACTGTCTCATCAGTGTATGATACTTGATTCACGAAGTTCCTCCACAATTGAATTTATTTCATTCTGGAGATTATTGTTGCCGGCTGCTTCAGACGCGATCAAGAGTCTTAAACGATTAACTAGTTCATTCGGATCATCCCAGTAGACATAATCAATAGGCTTTTCAGAATACATCATGTTGTTGTGGAAGCGGTTACGCTTCCAGTTTTCTTTGGTCTTAGAAGCGGTTTGATTATCTCATTATATTTGTAGCCTCTATTACCTTTAACTTGCGCAGTACTATCGTGATTTTTCAAATGCGCACCTATTTTCTGTAATATATTGAGATACTCCTCCAAGTCGTGTTGGGTGAATGAATCTGCTCTAGGTTTTCTATTGAAAATTAATTCGTAAAGACCATTTGTACGAGTAAAAGGTTCGCCATCAATGTGGAAAATTTGTTGATCATCGGTAAAAGTTGATCTACTCAATTTCATCGAATTTGATTCGTCATCTATATACGGACCACAGATTTTGTCGTGATATGATTCGAATTGATTGATTGGGGTACTTTCATTGAAATTTGTGGGGGTTCTAAATGAAAACTGTTCATCTGGGTCGTTCTTGAGCGACTTTGGGGTAAACGGTTCATCTGTTTTAAACGACTCGGGACTTGAGGGCTCCTTCTTTTTCTTTATTATGTTATTCTGTTTTTCCTCCTTCCTTCCCTTAACGGTTCAACTATTGGCTTAAAAGTGTTTTCCAATTCTTCGTTAGTAGTAATTTTCGCGGATTTTAGAAGCATATACTTTTTCCGCAAATCCCTTTTTGTCTTTATCAGATCTTTCAGCAATTTCTCATTCATAGTGTAAACAAACAAGTCAGAGGGGTTTTAAAAAAAAACAGATCTGTTTTACTGACGGTTCTGTTTTGGAAACAGGTCGGTTTTGCAAACAGGTTGGTTCTGGAAACAGGTTGGTTCTGGAAACAGGTCGGCACTGGAAACAAGACTTTTGTGGTGGACAGTTTTTGAATAACTGATCAGTTTCATGGAATTACAGTTTCTTTAAAGCAATTATTATAACGTCCTTTCTCTAGTTGTGCGTCCTTGTTAATAATCAAGAACCCATAGGTAACCTTCCAACACTCTATACACATTTGCCTAAATTGATTGAATGACATGTCCGAATTTACATGATCATTGTATATGAGCTTAAGATTGAGCTCATCTTGTTTAAATGCGATTATGTAATTTGCGTTATCCCGAATCAAATGCTTTGGAATGTGTGTATATGATTGACACAAGTAAAAGCTATCCACATTATTATGGCGCCCCATACAGAAGTATTCACGAATGTTATTTTGCTTATCACAGGCCACATCATCAAAGATAAATATGGAATTGCGTTTTGCCTCCGACGGGGCATAATGTCGCAATTATTTGAAAATTCATTGTACTCCATACCTTTGATGGAATCAATTAGTTCTTTGAAGTATCTATATTTTGGTTGATGTAAGGATTTCGAAAAAATGTAAATTCTCTCAAATTTCAATCCATGTGAACCTAAAAGCATGCTCAACAGAACATTTGTCTTGCCACAATTTGATGGACCCACAATTATTCCGCGAATACTATTTGGAAAGAATTCACCATGTTTTCTCTTTTCCTCAACTACGCTACTATCGTAGTTTTGGACTTTTACACTTTGCTTGATGAACTTCATGTTGACTACTGAAATATTCAGTATAAATGTACTTATCTTATAGCTGAGGAAATCATTTTCAAGCAAGTTGCATAGCAATAAAGTTCTATATTATGATTGATTACTGTCAGGAACACTTTAGTCGAAAACACACCTTTCAAGAGTATGGACTGCTGAATAATTTAATTGATAGATTACCGTTTGAATTACATATTCCATCGTATAATTTTTGCGGACCTGGAACCAAGTTAAAAGACGGTCTTGCTAGGGGTGATCGAGGTGTAAATCCATTGGATGAAGCCTGTCGCGAACACGATATTGGATATTCTAATAACAAAAACTTGACTGATCGTCACATTGCCGATTAAATTCTAGCGGTAAAAGCCTGGGAAAGAGTAAAGGCTAAAGATTCATCCATTTCGGAGAAGTTTAACAGTATACTGGTGACGAATAGTATGAAGGTTAAAAGGAAACTTGGCATGGGTTGCTAGCGCAATTTATTTAAGGCGGTCGTAAAAGAAGTTAAAAAGTCCATCAGGTCTCCAAATACTGAAGATCCAAACAACATTGCAATGACAGCCTTACAAGCAGCCAAAAAAGTCATCAGAAAAAAACGCAAGTATATTTCATTGCCTCGAGTTATACCATTGGCAAAAGTTGGAGGATTCTTACCACTGTTACCGATATTATCAGTTTTGTCAGCCGTGGGAGCCCTAGGCGGAGGAGCAGCAGGTGTGGTGAAAGCAATAAATGAATCAAATGCAGCAAAGAAACAACTGGAAGAGAACAAACGACATAATCATGCGATGGAAGCAATAAAGATTAAACGAGGCAACGGTCTTTTTCTACAACCATACAAAAAAGGCTTTGGACTTGTCCTTAGAGCACAAAATTCAAAAAACTAATTGATCAACTACCCAATCGACCCCTCACCAATGTTGATGTAATGGAATTTGGTAAACGATATATACCCAACTTTCGTGTGGTGTACATGAAAGGTACACTACCCAACAGATCACATCGTAAAAAGTTTGGGGTAATAAATCTGGACAATGACAGTGGTCCCGGGTCTCATTGGGTGGCATACGTAAAAAAGTTTAATATTGTGGAATATTTTGATAGCTTCGGTAACCTGAGACCTCCTTTAGAAGTTGTGCGTTATCTTGGTAAAAATATTCAATACAATTACAACAACTGTCAAAAATTCAATACATTCATATTTCCGCCAATTATTCTAAACTCGGATTACATATGCGGTTTAGTCGATCTGCAGACATACAACTCTATACCAAATGTGGATGTGTTTAACAATTTATTTTATATCTCCGATGACGTCATCATAAGTTTCCCCGTGGGGTCATATGAGATTGAAGATATTAATGAATTTATTCAGCAAGTTCTCAAATTACACAACAATAATCGATCTGATGAACTGATTGTCAAAATAAGAGCAAATAACAATACTTTAAAGTGCGAAATTAATAGCAACGTAGATATTGATTTTTCACAACCAAACTCTATTGGTTCGTTGTTGGGGTTCAGCAAGAAAAGGTTTGCCGCTAACAAAATACATGAATCAGATCTGTACATCGATATCAATAGAGTGAATACGGTACGGGTTGAATGCAATTTAATTGATAAAACACACATAAATAATAAACCGGCACACATACTACATCAGTTTTCGGTTAAGCTCAGTCCAGGCTATAAAATAATAGAAGTCCCCATAATGTTATCTATCTGCCTGTGAACACAAGGAGGATAAGTACTGTGACAATAAGTCTTCTGGATCAGGACGGTAACCAAATAAATTTTCGGGGGGGAAATATTACAGTTCGAATACATCTTAAAGCACAATGATTATATACAATCGTCAACTTAACTATAAAATAGCTTCAAACAACGTCAAACCTATCAATACATCATTGACGCTGAATAGAAGAACAACAGCCGTAAGACTTTCCCAAACAAATAAGCAATTCCTATTAACACTGGGCTACAAATTAAAGTAAATCATGCTCAACATATTCGAAGAACCATCCTTTGAAGACAGCATCACGAGATTGGAATATCACACATACTCACCGTTTTTGAATAATTTCGAAAAGAATGACATTATTCAAATTTGTGTGCAGCATCAAAATCTTAACATCTTACCTTCGGAAAGTTATATTTATATTGAAAGTACTGTATCAAAATCTGATGGTAGTGCAATAGCAAAAACAGCACTTGTAAACAACGGGATAGCCTTCCTCTTTGATGAAATTCTTAATGATGTTATGAATTAAATGGCTTTGAAATTGATGTCAATCGTAATGTTGGAATAACATCCACCATCAAAAATTATTTACCTTTGAATAAAAATGAAAGCGATATGCTGCTTAATGCATCTTGGTCACCAAATTCATCAATCAACGTGGATGGATTCTATTTTAATTTTTGTATCCCACTCAATAAACTGCTCGGATTTGCTGAAGATTACAAGAAAATTATTCCAAACGGTCGTCATGATTTAATTTTAACGCGAGCACGCACCGATGCAAACTAATTAGTCAGCGGGGAAGATGAGAAAGCGAGAATAAATTTACTTAAAGTTCAATGGAAAGTTCCACATATTACTCTGTCAGATTCCTACAAACTAGTGCTGTATAAACCTATAAGCAATAGCCAATCTATGAAAATTGCCTTCCGAAACTGGGATCTATACGAGCACCCCGCATTACCAATCACAGCCCACCACATTTGGAATGTTAAGACAATCTCTCATTTGGAGAAACCACGATACATTATTGTCGCTCTAGAAACCAACAAACGTAATTTGCTCAAGGAAGATCCAACATTTTTCGATCACTGTGACGTCATCAATGTGAAAGCATACTTAAATTCTGAGACATACCCATTAGAAGATTTAAATCTTTCATTCGAAAAGAACAATTTCAGTCAACTTTATAGTATGTATTGCGACTTTCAAAAGACCTACTACAACCGATCAATTGCTGAACCACTCCTATCCAGAGACACTTTCAAATCCCAAGCCCCAATCTTTATTATTGATTGCCGACATCAGAGTGAAATAATTAAAAATGACACCGTCGATATTCGCATTGAAATTAAAACGAACAAACCATTACCTGCAACTACATCCGCATACTGTTTAATGATGACTTGTGGCAGGCCGATTTGGTAGAAATGATACCTTACAGCAATCAAAATAAAGGCTTCAAATATTTATTGACTGTAATTGATACATTTTCAAAGTTTGCATGGGCTATTCCTATCAAAAATAAAACTGGGTCATCTGTTACAGAAGCCATGAAATCCATCATTACCAACTCAAAAAGAATACCAACGAATTTACAATCCGATGAAAGAGAGAATTTTTCAACAAACATTTTACAACTCTCATGAATAAATTAAAAATCAATCATTACTCGACATTCAGCACCCTGAAAGCATCAATTGGTAAGAATTCAGTTTTAATTCCAACTACAAATGATTAGACATTTTGAAAAATATTCTGCACACATACAACCACTCCAAGCATAGAACAATAAAAATGAGACCAGCTGATGTAAATAGAAAAAATTCCATTGATCTGTTGACCACGGTCTACAATCACACGAAAGTATTTATCAAGGGCAAATTTAAAACTGGTGATCAAGTACGCATCAGCAAATATAAGCATGCTTTTGAAAAGGGGTACACACCCAACTGGACAACAGAAGTATTTACCATTAATAAAGTTAGTGTCACCAATCCGATCACCTATTTACTGAACGATTTTCAAGGTCAACCAATTCAAGGGTATGGACTGCTGAATAATTTAATTCATAGATTACCGTTTGAATTACATATTCCATCGTATAATTTTTGCGGACCTGGAACCAAGTTAAAAGACGGTCTTGCTAGGGGTGATCGAGGTGTAAATCCATTGGATGAAGCCTGTCGCGACCACGATATTGGATATTCTAATAACAAAAACTTGACTGATCGTCACATTGCCGATTAAATTCTAGCGGTAAAAGCTTGGGAAAGAGTAAAGGCTAAAGATTCATCCATTTCGGAGAAGTTTAACAGTATACTGGTGACGAATAGTATGAAGGTTAAAAGGAAACTTGGCATGGGTTGCTAGCGCAATTTATTTAAGGCAGTCGTAAAAGAAGTTAAAAAGTCCATCAGGTCTCCAAATACTGAAGATCCAAACAACATTGCAATGACAGCCTTACAAGCAGCCAAAAAAGTCATCAGAAAAAAAACGCAAGTATATTTCATTGCCTCGAGTTATACCATTGGCAAAAGTTGGAGGATTCTTACCACTGTTACCGATATTATCAGTTTTGTCAGCCGTGGGAGCCCTAGGCGGAGGAGCAGCAGGTGTGGTGAAAGCAATAAATGAATCAAATGCAGCAAAGAAACAACTGGAAGAGAACAAACGACATAATCATGCGATGGAAGCAATAAAGATTAAACGAGGCAACGGCCTTTTTCTACACCATACAAAAAAGGCTTTGGACTTGTCCTTAGAGCACAAAATTCCAAAAACTAATTGATCAACTACCCAATCGACCCCTCACCAATGTTGATGTAATGGAATTTGGTAAACGATATATACCCAACTTTCGTGTGGTGTACATGAAAGGTACACTACCCAACAGATCACATCGTAAAAAGTTTGGGGTAATAAA
Source organism: Eristalis pertinax (assembly GCA_907269125.1). Lineage (NCBI taxonomy): Eukaryota > Metazoa > Arthropoda > Insecta > Diptera > Syrphidae > Eristalis > Eristalis pertinax. Next base: position 91,346,746 of record OU026145.1, read on the forward strand.
TCTGGACAATGACAGTGGTCCCGGGTCTCATTGGGTGGCATACGTAAAAAAGTTTAATATTGTGGAATATTTTGATAGCTTCGGTAACCTGAGACCTCCTTTAGAAGTTGTGCGTTATCTTGGTAAAAATATTCAATACAATTACAACAACTGTCAAAAATTCAATACATTCATATTTCCGCCAATTATTCTAAACTCGGATTACATATGCGGTTTAGTCGATCTGCAGACATACAACTCTATACCAAATGTGGATGTGTTTAACAATTTATTTTATATCTCCGATGACGTCATCATAAGTTTCCCCGTGGGGTCATATGAGATTGAAGATATTAATGAATTTATTCAGCAAGTTCTCAAATTACACAACAATAATCTGATAAACTGATTGTCAAAATTAGAGCAAATAACAACACTTTAAAGTGCGAAATTAATAGCAACGTAGATATTGATTTTTCACAACCAAACTCTATTGGTTCGTTGTTGGGGTTCAGCAAGAAAAGGTTTGCCGCTAACAAAATACATGAATCAGATCTGTACATCGATATCAATAGAGTGAATACGGTACGGGTTGAATGCAATTTAATTGATAAAACACACATAAATAATAAACCGGCACACATACTACATCAGTTTTCGGTTAAGGTCAGTCCAGGCTATAAAATAATAGAAGTCCCCATAGTGTTATCTATCTGCCTGTGAACACAAGGAGGATAAGTACTGTGACAATAAGTCTTCTGGATCAGGACGGTAACCAAATAAATTTTCGGGGGGGAAATATTACAGTTCGAATACATCTTAAAGCACAATGATTATATACAATCGTCAACTTAACTATAAAATAGCTTCAAACAACTTCAAACCTATCAATACATCATTGACGCTGAATAGAAGAACAACAGCCGTAAGACTTTCCCAAACAAATAAGCAATTCCTATTAACACTGGGCTACAAATTAAAGTAAATCATGCTCAACATATTCGAAGAACCATCCTTTGAAGACAGCATCACGAGATTGGAATATCACACATACTCACCGTTTTTGAATAATTTCGAAAAGAATGACATTATTCAAATTTGTGTGCAACATCAAAATCTTAACATCTTACCTTCGGAAAGTTATATTTATATTGAAGGTACTGTATCAAAATCTGATGGTAGTGCAATAGCAAAAACAGCACTTGTAAACAACGGGATAGCCTTCCTCTTTGATGAAATTCTTAATGATGTTATGAATTAAATGGCTTTGAAATTGATGTCAATCGTAATGTTGGAATAACATCCACCATCAAAAATTATTTACCTTTGAATAAAAATGAAAGCGATATGCTGCTTAATGCATCTTGGTCACCAAATTCATCAATCAACGTGGATGGATTCTATTTTAATTTTTGTATCCCACTCAATAAACTGCTCGAATTTGCTGAAGATTACAAGAAAGTTATTCCAAACGGTCGTCATGATTTAATTTTAACGCGAGCACGCACCGATGCAAACTAATTAGTCAGCGGGGAAGATGAGAAAGCGAGAATAAATTTACTTAAAGTTCAATGGAAAGTTCCACATATTACTCTGTCAGATTCCTACAAACTAGTGCTGTATAAACCTATAAGCAATAGCCAATCTATGAAAATTGCCTTCCGAAACTGGGATCTATACGAGCACCCCGCATTACCAATCACAGCCCACCACATTTGGAATGTTAAGACAATCTCTCATTTGGAGAAACCACGATACATTATTGTCGCTCTACAAACCAACAAACGTAATTTGTTCAAGGAAGATCCAACATTTTTCGATCACTGTGACGTCATCAATGTGAAAGCATACTTAAATTCTGAGACATACCCATTAGAAGATTTAAATCTTTCATTCGAAAAGAACAATTTCAGTCAACTTTATAGTATGTATTGCGACTTTCAAAAGACCTACTACAACCGATCAATTGCTGAACCACTCCTATCCAGAGACACTTTCAAATCCCAAGCCCCAATCTTTATTATTGATTGCCGACATCAGAGTGAAATAATTAAAAATGGCACCGTCGATATTCGCATTGAAATTAAAACGAACAAACCATTACCTGCAACTACATCCGCATACTGTTTAATGATGACTTGTGGCAGGCCGATTTGGTAGAAATGATACCTTACAGCAATCAAAATAAAGGCTTCAAATATTTATTGACTGTAATTGATACATTTTCAAAGTTTGCATGGGCTATTCCTATCAAAAATAAAACTGGGTCATCTGTTACAGAAGCCATGAAATCCATCTTTACCAACTCAAAAAGAATACCAACGAATTTACAAACCGATGAAAGAGAGAATTTTTCAACAAACATTTTACAACTCTCATGAATAAATTAAAAATCAATCATTACTCGACATTTAGCACCCTGAAAGCATCAATTGTGGAACGCTTTAATAGAACCATTAAAGAAAAAATGTGGTAAGAATTCAGTTTTAATTCCAACTACAAATGGTTAGACATTCCGATCACCTATTCACTGAACGATTTTCAAGGTCAACCAATTCAAGGGTATGGACTGCTGAATAATTTAATTCATAGATTACCGTTTGAATTACATATTCCATCGTATAATTTTTGCGCACCTGGAACCAAGTTAAAAGACGGTCTTGCTAGGGGTGATCGAGGTGTAAATCCATTGGATGAAGCCTGTCGCGACCACGATATTGGATATTCTAATAACAAAAACTTGACCGATCGTCACATTGCCGATTAAATTCTAGCGGTAAAAGCTTGGGAAAGAGTAAAGGCTAAAGATTCATCCATTTCGGAGAAGTTTAACAGTATACTGGTGACGAATAGTATGAAAGGTTAAAAGGTTAATGGGTTGCTAGCGCAATTTATTTAAGGCGGTCGTAAAAGAAGTTAAAAAGTCCATCAGGTCTCCAAATACTGAAGATCCAAACAACATTGCACTGACAGCCTTACAAGCAGCCAAAAAAGTCATCAGAAAAAAACGCAAGTGTATTTCATTGCCTCGAGTTATACCATTGGCAAAAGTTGGAGGATTCTTACCACTGTTACCGATATTATCAGTTTTGTCAGCCGTGGGAGCTCTAGGCGGAGGAGCAGCAGGTGTGGTGAAAGCAATAAATGAATCAAATGCAGCAAAGAAACAACTGGAAGAGAACAAACGACATAATCATGCGATGGAAGCAATAAAGATTAAACGAGGCAACGGTCTTTTTCTACAACCATACAAAAAAGGCTTTGGACTTGTCCTTAGAGCACAAAATTCAAAAAACTAATTGATCAACTACCCAATCGACCCCTCACCAATGTTGATGTAATGGAATTTGGTAAACGATATATACCCAACTTTCGTGTGGTGTACATGAAAGATACACTACCCAACAGATCACATCGTAAAAAGTGTGGGGTAATAAATCTGGACAATGACAGTGGTCCCGGGTCTCATTGGGTGGCATACGTAAAAAAGTTTAATATTGTGGAATATTTTGATAGCTTCGGTAACCTGAGACCTCCTTTAGAAGTTGTGCGTTATCTTGGTAAAAATATTCAATACAATTACAACAACTGTCAAAAATTCAATACATTCATATTTCCGCCAATTATTCTAAACTCGGATTACGTATGAGGTTTAGTCGATCTGCAGACATACAACTCTATACCAAATGTGGATGTGTTTAACAATTTATTTTATATCTCCGATGACGTCATCATAAGTTTCCCCGTGGGGTCATATGAGATTGAAGATATTAATGAATTTATTCAGCAAGTTCTCAAATTACACAACAATAATCGATCTGATAAACTGATTGTCAAAATAAGAGCAAATAACAATACTTTAAAGTGCGAAATTAATAGCAACGTAGATATTGATTTTTCACAACCAAACTCTATTGGTTCGTTGTTGGGGTTCAGCAAGAAAAGGTTTGCCGCTAATAAAATACATGAATCAGATCTGTACATCGATATCAATAGAGTGAATACGGTACGGGTTGAATGCAATTTAATTGATGAAACACACATAAATAATAAACCGGCACACATACTACATCAGTTTTCGGTTAAGCTCAGTCCAGGCTATAAAATAATAGAAGTCCCCATAATGTTATCTATCTGCCTGTGAACACAAGGAGGATAAGTACTGTGACAATAAGTCTTCTGGATCAGGACGGTAACCAAATAAATTTTCGGGGGGAAAATATTACAGTTCGAATACATCTTAAAGCACAATGATTATATACAATCGTCAACTTAACTATAAAATAGCTTCAAACAACGTCAAACCTATCAATACATCATTGACGCTGAATAGAAGAACAACAGCCGTAAGACTTTCCCAAACAAATAAGCAATTCCTATTAACACTGGGCTACAAATTAAAGTAAATCGTGCTCAACATATTCGAAGAACCATCCTTTGAAGACAGCATCACGAGATTGGAATATCACACATACTCACCGTTTTTGAATAATTTCGAAAAGAATGACATTATTCAAATTTGTGTGCAACATCAAAATCTTAACATCTTACCTTCGGAAAGTTATATTTATATTGAAGGTTCTGTATCAAAATCTGTTGTGCAATCGCACAAACAGCACTTGTAAACAACGGGATAGCCTTCCTCTTTGATGAAATTCTTAATGATGTTATGAATTAAATGGCTTTGAAATTGATGTCAATCGTAATGTTGGAATAACATCCACATCAAAAATTATTTACCTTTGAATAAAAATGAAAGCGATATGCTGCTTAATGCATCTTGGTCACCAAATTCATCAATCAACGTGGATGGATTCTATTTTAATTTTTGTATCCCACTCAATAAACTGCTCGGATTTGCTGAAGATTACAAGAAAATTATTCCAAACGGTCGTCATGATTTAATTTTAACGCGAGCACGCACCGATGCAAACTAATTAGTCAGCGTGGAAGATGAGAAAGCGAGAATAAATTTACTTAAAGTTCAATGGAAAGTTCCACATATTACTCTGTCAGATTCCTACAAACAAGTACTGTATAAACCTATAAGCAATAGCCAATCTATGAAAATTGCCTTCCGAAACTGGGATCTATACGAGCACCCCGCATTACCAATCACAGCCCACCACATTTGGAATGTTAAGACAATCTCTCATTTGGAGAAACCACGATACATTATTGTCGCTCTACAAACCAACAAACGTAATTTGCTCAAGGAAGATCCAACATTTTTCGATCACTGTGACGTCATCAATGTGAAAGCATACTTAAATTCTGAGACATACCCATTAGAAGATTTAAATCTTTCATTCGAAAAGAACAATTTCAGTCAATTTTATAGTATGTATTGCGACTTTCAAAAGACCTACTACAACCGATCAATTGCTGAACCACTCCTATCCAGAGACACTTTCAAATCCCAAGCCCCAATCTTTATTATTGATTGCCGACATCAGAGTGAAATAATTAAAAATGGCACCGTCGATATTCGCATTGAAATTAAAACGAACAAACCATTACCTGCAACTACATCCGCATACTGTTTAATGATGACTTGTGGCAGGCCGATTTGGTAGAAATGATACCTTACAGCAATCAAAATAAAGGCTTCAAATATTTATTGACTGTAATTGATACATTTTCAAAGTTTGCATGGGCTATTCCTATCGAAAATAAAACTGGGTCATCTGTTACAGAAGCCATGAAATCCATCTTTACCAACTCAAAAAGAATACCAACGAATTTACAAACCGATGAAAGAGAGAATTTTTCAACAAACATTTTACAACTCTCATGAATAAATTAAAAATCAATCATTACTCGACATTCAGCACCCTGAAAGCATCAATTGTGGAACGCTTTAATCGAACCATTAAAGAAAAAATGTGGTTAGAATTCAGTTTTAATTCCAACTACAAATGGTTAGACATTTTGAAAAATATTCTGCAAACATACAACCACTCCAAGCATAGAACAATAAAAGTGAGACCAGCTGATGTAAATAGAAAAAATTCCATTGATCTGTTGACCATGGTCTACAATCACTCGAAAGTATTTATCAAGGGCAAATTTAAAGCATGCTTTTGAAAAGGGGTACACACCCAACTGGACAACAGAAGTATTTACCATTAATAAAGTTAATGTCACCAATCCGATCACCTATTCACTGAACGATTTTCAAGGTCAACCAATTCAAGGGTATGGACTGCTGAATAATTTAATTGATAGATTACCGTTTGAATTACATATTCCATCGTATAATTTTTGCGGACCTGGAACCAAGTTAAAAGACGGTCTTGCTAGGGGTGATCGAGGTGTAAATCCATTGGATGAAGCCTGTCGCGAACACGATATTGGATATTCTAATAACAAAAACTTGACTGATCGTCACATTGCCGATTAAATTCTAGCGGTAAAAGCCTGGGAAAGAGTAAAGGCTAAAGATTCATCCATTTCGGAGAAGTTTAACAGTATACTGGTGACGAATAGTATGAAGGTTAAAAGGAAACTTGGCATGGGTTGCTAGCGAAATTTATTTAAGGCGGTCGTAAAAGAAGTTAAAAAGTCCATCAGGTCTCCAAATACTGAAGATCCAAACAACATTGCAATGACAGCCTTACAAGCAGCCAAAAAAGTCATCAGAAAAAAACGCAAGTATATTTCATTGCCTCGAGTTATACCATTGGCAAAAGTTGGAGGATTCTTACCACTGTTACCGATATTATCAGTTTTGTCAGCCGTGGGAGCCCTAGGCGGAGGAGCAGCAGGTGTGGTGAAAGCAATAAATGAATCAAATGCAGCAAAGAAACAACTGGAAGAGAACAAACGACATAATCATGCGATGGAAGCAATAAAGATTAAACGAGGCAACGGTCTTTTTCTACAACCATACAAAAAAGGCTTTGGACTTGTCCTTAGAGCACAAAATTCAAAAAACTAATTGATCAACTACCCAATCGACCCCTCACCAATGTTGATGTAATGGAATTTGGTAAACGATATATACCCAACTTTCGTGTGGTGTACATGAAAGATACACTACCCAACAGATCACATCGTAAAAAGTGTGGGGTAATAAATCTGGACAATGACAGTGGTCCCGGGTCTCATTGGGTGGCATACGTAAAAAAGTTTAATATTGTGGAATATTTTGATAGCTTCGGTAACCTGAGACCTCCTTTAGAAGTTGTGCGTTATCTTGGTAAAAATATTCAATACAATTACAACAACTGTCAAAAATTCAATACATTCATATTTCCGCCAATTATTCTAAACTCGGATTACGTATGAGGTTTAGTCGATCTGCAGACATACAACTCTATACCAAATGTGGATGTGTTTAACAATTTATTTTATATCTCCGATGACGTCATCATAAGTTTCCCCGTGGGGTCATATGAGATTGAAGATATTAATGAATTTATTCAGCAAGTTCTCAAATTACACAACAAGGATCGATCTGATAAACTGATTGTCAAAATAAGAGCAAATAACAATACTTTAAAGTGCGAAATTAATAGCAACGTAGATATTGATTTTTCAGAACCAAACTCTATTGGTTCGTTGTTGGGGTTCAGCAAGAAAAGGTTTGCCGCTAACAAAATACATGAATCAGATCTGTACATCGATATCAATAGAGTGAATACGGTACGGGTTGAATGCAATTTAATTGATGAAACACACATAAATAATAAACCGGCACACATACTACATCAGTTTTCGGTTAAGGTCAGTCCAGGCTATAAAATAATAGAAGTCCCCATAATGTTATCTATCTGCCTGTGAACACAAGGAGGATAAGTACTGTGACAATAAGTCTTCTGGATCAGGACGGTAACCAAATAAATTTTCGGGGGGGAAATATTACAGTTCGAATACATCTTAAAGCACAATGATTATATACAATCGTCAACTTAACTATAAAATAGCTTCAAACAACGTCAAACCTATCAATACATCATTGACGCTGAATAGAAGAACAACAGCCGTAAGACTTTCCCAAACAAATAAGCAATTCCTATTAACACTGGGCTACAAATTAAAGTAAATCGTGCTCAACATATTCGAAGAACCATCCTTTGAAGACAGCATCACGAGATTGGAATATCACACATACTCACCGTTTTTGAATAATTTCGAAAAGAATGACATTATTCAAATTTGTGTGCAACATCAAAATCTTAACATCTTACCTTCGGAAAGTTATATTTATATTGAAGGTTCTGTATCAAAATCTGTTGTGCAATCGCACAAACAGCACTTGTAAACAACGGGATAGCCTTCCTCTTTGATGAAATTCTTAATGATGTTATGAATTAAATGGCTTCGAAATTGATGTCAATCGTAATGTTGGAATAACATCCACATCAAAAATTATTTACCTTTGAATAAAAATGAAAGCGATATGCTGCTTAATGCATCTTGGTCACCAAATTCATCAATCAACGTGGATGGATTCTATTTTAATTTTTGTATCCCACTCAATAAACTGCTCGGATTTGCTGAAGATTACAAGAAAATTATTCCAAACGGTCGTCATGATTTAATTTTAACGCGAGCACGCACCGATGCAAACTAATTAGTCAGCGTGGAAGATGAGAAAGCGAGAATAAATTTACTTAAAGTTCAATGGAAAGTTCCACATATTACTCTGTCAGATTCCTACAAACAAGTACTGTATAAACCTATAAGCAATAGCCAATCTATGAAAATTGCCTTCCGAAACTGGGATCTATACGAGCACCCCGCATTACCAATCACAGCCCACCACATTTGGAATGTTAAGACAATCTCTCATTTGGAGAAACCACGATACATTATTGTCGCTCTACAAACCAACAAACGTAATTTGCTCAAGGAAGATCCAACATTTTTCGATCACTGTGACGTCATCAATGTGAAAGCATACTTAAATTCTGAGACATACCCATTAGAAGATTTAAATCTTTCATTCGAAAAGAACAATTTCAGTCAACTTTATAGTATGTATTGCGACTTTCAAAAGACCTACTACAACCGATCAATTGCTGAACCACTCCTATCCAGAGACACTTTCAAATCCCAAGCCCCAATCTTTATTATTGATTGCCGACATCAGAGTGAAATAATTAAAAATGGCACCGTCGATATTCGCATTGAAATTAAAACGAACAAACCATTACCTGCAACTACATCCGCATACTGTTTAATGATGACTTGTGGCAGGCCGATTTGGTAGAAATGATACCTTACAGCAATCAAAATAAAGGCTTCAAATATTTATTGACTGTAATTGATACATTTTCAAAGTTTGCATGGGCTATTCCTATCGAAAATAAAACTGGGTCATCTGTTACAGAAGCCATGAAATCCATCTTTACCAACTCAAAAAGAATACCAACGAATTTACAAACCGATGAAAGAGAGAATTTTTCAACAAACATTTTACAACTCTCATGAATAAATTAAAAATCAATCATTACTCGACATTCAGCACCCTGAAAGCATCAATTGTGGAACGCTTTAATCGAACCATTAAAGAAAAAATGTGGTTAGAATTCAGTTTTAATTCCAACTACAAATGGTTAGACATTTTGAAAAATATTCTGCAAACATACAACCACTCCAAGCATAGAACAATAAAAGTGAGACCAGCTGATGTAAATAGAAAAAATTCCATTGATCTGTTGACCATGGTCTACAATCACTCGAAAGTATTTATCAAGGGCAAATTTAAAGCATGCTTTTGAAAAGGGGTACACACCCAACTGGACAACAGAAGTATTTACCATTAATAAAGTTAATGTCACCAATCCGATCACCTATTCACTGAACGATTTTCAAGGTCAACCAATTCAAGGGTATGGACTGCTGAATAATTTAATTGATAGATTACCGTTTGAATTACATATTCCATCGTATAATTTTTGCGGACCTGGAACCAAGTTAAAAGACGGTCTTGCTAGGGGTGATCGAGGTGTAAATCCATTGGATGAAGCCTGTCGCGAACACGATATTGGATATTCTAATAACAAAAACTTGACTGATCGTCACATTGCCGATTAAATTCTAGCGGTAAAAGCCTGGGAAAGAGTAAAGGCTAAAGATTCATCCATTTCGGAGAAGTTTAACAGTATACTGGTGACGAATAGTATGAAGGTTAAAAGGAAACTTGGCATGGGTTGCTAGCGAAATTTATTTAAGGCGGTCGTAAAAGAAGTTAAAAAGTCCATCAGGTCTCCAAATACTGAAGATCCAAACAACATTGCAATGACAGCCTTACAAGCAGCCAAAAAAGTCATCAGAAAAAAACGCAAGTATATTTCATTGCCTCGAGTTATACCATTGGCAAAAGTTGGAGGATTCTTACCACTGTTACCGATATTATCAGTTTTGTCAGCCGTGGGAGCCCTAGGCGGAGGAGCAGCAGGTGTGGTGAAAGCAATAAATGAATCAAATGCAGCAAAGAAACAACTGGAAGAGAACAAACGACATAATCATGCGATGGAAGCAATAAAGATTAAACGAGGCAACGGTCTTTTTCTACAACCATACAAAAAAGGCTTTGGACTTGTCCTTAGAGCACAAAATTCAAAAAACTAATTGATCAACTACCCAATCGACCCCTCACCAATGTTGATGTAATGGAATTTGGTAAACGATATATACCCAACTTTCGTGTGGTGTACATGAAAGATACACTACCCAACAGATCACATCGTAAAAAGTGTGGGGTAATAAATCTGGACAATGACAGTGGTCCCGGGTCTCATTGGGTGGCATACGTAAAAAAGTTTAATATTGTGGAATATTTTGATAGCTTCGGTAACCTGAGACCTCCTTTAGAAGTTGTGCGTTATCTTGGTAAAAATATTCAATACAATTACAACAACTGTCAAAAATTCAATACATTCATATTTCCGCCAATTATTCTAAACTCGGATTACGTATGAGGTTTAGTCGATCTGCAGACATACAACTCTATACCAAATGTGGATGTGTTTAACAATTTATTTTATATCTCCGATGACGTCATCATAAGTTTCCCCGTGGGGTCATATGAGATTGAAGATATTAATGAATTTATTCAGCAAGTTCTCAAATTACACAACAAGGATCGATCTGATAAACTGATTGTCAAAATAAGAGCAAATAACAATACTTTAAAGTGCGAAATTAATAGCAACGTAGATATTGATTTTTCAGAACCAAACTCTATTGGTTCGTTGTTGGGGTTCAGCAAGAAAAGGTTTGCCGCTAACAAAATACATGAATCAGATCTGTACATCGATATCAATAGAGTGAATACGGTACGGGTTGAATGCAATTTAATTGATGAAACACACATAAATAATAAACCGGCACACATACTACATCAGTTTTCGGTTAAGGTCAGTCCAGGCTATAAAATAATAGAAGTCCCCATAATGTTATCTATCTGCCTGTGAACACAAGGAGGATAAGTACTGTGACAATAAGTCTTCTGGATCAGGACGGTAACCAAATAAATTTTCGGGGGGGAAATATTACAGTTCGAATACATCTTAAAGCACAATGATTATATACAATCGTCAACTTAACTATAAAATAGCTTCAAACAACGTCAAACCTATCAATACATCATTGACGCTGAATAGAAGAACAACAGCCGTAAGACTTTCCCAAACAAATAAGCAATTCCTATTAACACTGGGCTACAAATTAAAGTAAATCATTCTCAACATATTCGAAGAACCATCCTTTGAAGACAGCATCACGAGATTGGAATATCACACATACCGTTTTTGAATAATTTCGAAAAGAATGACATTATTCAAATTTGTGTGCAACATCAAAATCTTAACATCCTACCTTCGGAAAGTTATATTTATATTGAAGGTACTGTATCAAAATCTGATGGTAGTGCAATCGCAAAAACAGCACTTGTAAACAACGGGATAGCCTTCCTCTTTGATGAAATTCGTTATGAATTAAATGGCTTTGAAATTGATGTCAATCGTAATGTTGGAATAACATCCACCATCAAATCATGCTCAACATATTCGAAGAACCATCCTTTGAAGACAGCATCACGAGATTGCAATATCACACATACTCACCGTTTTTGAATAATTTCGAAAAGAATAAAAAAAATTCAAATTTGTGTGCAACATCAAAATCTTAACATCTTACCTTCGGAAAGTTATATTTATATTGAAGGTACTGTATCAAAATCTGATGGTAGTGCAATCGCAAAAACAGCACTTGTAAACAACGGGATAGCCTTCCTCTTTGATGAAATTCTTAATGATGTTATGAATTAAATGGCTTTGAAATTGATGTCAATCGTAATGTTGGAATAACATCCACCATCAAAAATTATTTACCTTTGAATAAAAATGAAAGCGATATGCTGCTTAATGCATCTTGGTCACCAAATTCATCAATCAACGTGGATGGATTCTATTTTAATTTTTGTATCCCACTCAATAAACTGCTCGAATTTGCTGAAGATTACAAGAAAGTTATTCCAAACGGTCGTCATGATTTAATTTTAACGCGAGCACGCACCGATGCAAACTAATTAGTCAGCGGGGAAGATGAGAAAGCGAGAATAAATTTACTTAAAGTTCAATGGAAAGTTCCACATATTACTCTGTCAGATTCCTACAAACTAGTACTGTATAAACCTATAAGCAATAGCCAATCTATGAAAATTGCCTTCCGAAACTGGGATCTATACGAGCACCCCGCATTACCAATCACAGCCAACCACATTTGGAATGTTAAGACAATCTCTCATTTGGAGAAACCACGATACATTATTGTCGCTCTACAAACCAACAAACGTAATTTGTTCAAGGAAGATCCAACATTTTTCGATCACTGTGACGTCATCAATGTCAAAGCATACTTAAATTCTGAGACATACCCATTAGAAGATTTAAATCTTTCATTCGAAAAGAACAATTTCAGTCAACTTTATAGTATGTATTGCGACTTTCAAAAGACCTACTACAACCGATCAATTGCTGAACCACTCCTATCCAGAGACACTTTCAAATCCCAAGCCCCAATCTTTATTATTGATTGCCGACATCAGAGTGAAATAATTAAAAATGGCACCGTCGATATTCGCATTGAAATTAAAACGAACAAACCATTACCTGCAACTACATCCGCATACTGTTTAATGATGACTTGTGGCAGGCCGATTTGGTAGAAATGATACCTTACAGCAATCAAAATAAAGGCTTCAAATATTTATTGACTGTAATTGATACATTTTCAAAGTTTGCATGGGCTATTCCTATCGAAAATAAAACTGGGTCATCTGTTACAGAAGCCATGAAATCCATCTTTACCAACTCAAAAAGAATACCAACGAATTTACAAACCGATGAAAGAGAGAATTTTTCAACAAACATTTTACAACTCTCATGAATAAATTAAAAATCAATCATTACTCGACATTCAGCACCCTGAAAGCATCAATTGTGGAACGCTTTAATCGAACCATTAAAGAAAAAATGTGGTTAGAATTCAGTTTTAATTCCAACTACAAATGGTTAGACATTTTGAAAAATATTCTGCAAACATACAACCACTCCAAGCATAGAACAATAAAAGTGAGACCAGCTGATGTAAATAGAAAAAATTCCATTGATCTGTTGACCATGGTCTACAATCACTCGAAAGTATTTATCAAGGGCAAATTTAAAGCATGCTTTTGAAAAGGGGTACACACCCAACTGGACAACAGAAGTATTTACCATTAATAAAGTTAATGTCACCAATCCGATCACCTATTCACTGAACGATTTTCAAGGTCAACCAATTCAAGGGTATGGACTGCTGAATAATTTAATTGATAGATTACCGTTTGAATTACATATTCCATCGTATAATTTTTGCGTACCTGGAACCAAGTTAAAAGACGGTCTTGCTAGGGGTGATCGAGGTGTAAATCCATTGGATGAAGCCTGTCGCGAACACGATATTGGATATTCTAATAACAAAAACTTGACTGATCGTCACATTGCCGATTAAATTCTAGCGGTAAAAGCCTGGGAAAGAGTAAAGGCTAAAGATTCATCCATTTCGGAGAAGTTTAACAGTATACTGGTGACGAATAGTATGAAGGTTAAAAGGAAACTTGGCATGGGTTGCTAGCGAAATTTATTTAAGGCGGTCGTAAAAGAAGTTAAAAAGTCCATCAGGTCTCCAAATACTGAAGATCCAAACAACATTGCAATGACAGCCTTACAAGCAGCCAAAAAAGTCATCAGAAAAAAACGCAAGTATATTTCATTGCCTCGAGTTATACCATTGGCAAAAGTTGGAGGATTCTTACCACTGTTACCGATATTATCAGTTTTGTCAGCCGTGGGAGCCCTAGGCGGAGGAGCAGCAGGTGTGGTGAAAGCAATAAATGAATCAAATGCAGCAAAGAAACAACTGGAAGAGAACAAACGACATAATCATGCGATGGAAGCAATAAAGATTAAACGAGGCAACGGTCTTTTTCTACAACCATACAAAAAAGGCTTTGGACTTGTCCTTAGAGCACAAAATTCAAAAAACTAATTGATCAACTACCCAATCGACCCCTCACCAATGTTGATGTAATGGAATTTGGTAAACGATATATACCCAACTTTCGTGTGGTGTACATGAAAGATACACTACCCAACAGATCACATCGTAAAAAGTGTGGGGTAATAAATCTGGACAATGACAGTGGTCCCGGGTCTCATTGGGTGGCATACGTAAAAAAGTTTAATATTGTGGAATATTTTGATAGCTTCGGTAACCTGAGACCTCCTTTAGAAGTTGTGCGTTATCTTGGTAAAAATATTCAATACAATTACAACAACTGTCAAAAATTCAATACATTCATATTTCCGCCAATTATTCTAAACTCGGATTACGTATGAGGTTTAGTCGATCTGCAGACATACAACTCTATACCAAATGTGGATGTGTTTAACAATTTATTTTATATCTCCGATGACGTCATCATAAGTTTCCCCGTGGGGTCATATGAGATTGAAGATATTAATGAATTTATTCAGCAAGTTCTCAAATTACACAACAAGGATCGATCTGATAAACTGATTGTCAAAATAAGAGCAAATAACAATACTTTAAAGTGCGAAATTAATAGCAACGTAGATATTGATTTTTCAGAACCAAACTCTATTGGTTCGTTGTTGGGGTTCAGCAAGAAAAGGTTTGCCGCTAACAAAATACATGAATCAGATCTGTACATCGATATCAATAGAGTGAATACGGTACGGGTTGAATGCAATTTAATTGATGAAACACACATAAATAATAAACCGGCACACATACTACATCAGTTTTCGGTTAAGGTCAGTCCAGGCTATAAAATAATAGAAGTCCCCATAATGTTATCTATCTGCCTGTGAACACAAGGAGGATAAGTACTGTGACAATAAGTCTTCTGGATCAGGACGGTAACCAAATAAATTTTCGGGGGGGAAATATTACAGTTCGAATACATCTTAAAGCACAATGATTATATACAATCGTCAACTTAACTATAAAATAGCTTCAAACAACGTCAAACCTATCAATACATCATTGACGCTGAATAGAAGAACAACAGCCGTAAGACTTTCCCAAACAAATAAGCAATTCCTATTAACACTGGGCTACAAATTAAAGTAAATCATTCTCAACATATTCGAAGAACCATCCTTTGAAGACAGCATCACGAGATTGGAATATCACACATATCGTTTTTGAATAATTTCGAAAAGAATGACATTATTCAAATTTGTGTGCAACATCAAAATCTTAACATCCTACCTTCGGAAAGTTATATTTATATTGAAGGTACTGTATCAAAATCTGATGGTAGTGCAATCGCAAAAACAGCACTTGTAAACAACGGGATAGCCTTCCTCTTTGATGAAATTCGTTATGAATTAAATGGCTTTGAAATTGATGTCAATCGTAATGTTGGAATAACATCCACCATCAAATCATGCTCAACATATTCGAAGAACCATCCTTTGAAGACAGCATCACGAGATTGCAAAATCACACATACTCACCGTTTTTGAATAATTTCGAAAAGAATAAAAAAAATTCAAATTTGTGTGCAACATCAAAATCTTAACATCTTACCTTCGGAAAGTTATATTTATATTGAAGGTACTGTATCAAAATCTGATGGTAGTGCAATCGCAAAAACAGCACTTGTAAACAACGGGATAGCCTTCCTCTTTGATGAAATTCTTAATGATGTTATGAATTAAATGGCTTTGAAATTGATGTCAATCGTAATGTTGGAATAACATCCACCATCAAAAATTATTTACCTTTGAATAAAAATGAAAGCGATATGCTGCTTAATGCATCTTGGTCACCAAATTCATCAATCAACGTGGATGGATTCTATTTTAATTTTTGTATCCCACTCAATAAACTGCTCGAATTTGCTGAAGATTACAAGAAAGTTATTCCAAACGGTCGTCATGATTTAATTTTAACGCGAGCACGCACCGATGCAAACTAATTAGTCAGCGGGGAAGATGAGAAAGCGAGAATAAATTTACTTAAAGTTCAATGGAAAGTTCCACATATTACTCTGTCAGATTCCTACAAACTAGTACTGTATAAACCTATAAGCAATAGCCAATCTATGAAAATTGCCTTCCGAAACTGGGATCTATACGAGCACCCCGCATTACCAATCACAGCCCACCACATTTGGAATGTTAAGACAATCTCTCATTTGGAGAAACCACGATACATTATTGTCGCTCTACAAACCAACAAACGTAATTTGTTCAAGGAAGATCCAACATTTTTCGATCACTGTGACGTCATCAATGTCAAAGCATACTTAAATTCTGAGACATACCCATTAGAAGATTTAAATCTTTCATTCGAAAAGAACAATTTCAGTCAACTTTATAGTATGTATTGCGACTTTCAAAAGACCTACTACAACCGATCAATTGCTGAACCACTCCTATCCAGAGACACTTTCAAATCCCAAGCCCCAATCTTTATTATTGATTGCCGACATCAGAGTGAAATAATTAAAAATGGCACCGTCGATATTCGCATTGAAATTAAAACGAACAAACCATTACCTGCAACTACATCCGCATACTGTTTAATGATGACTTGTGGCAGGCCGATTTGGTAGAAATGATACCTTACAGCAATCAAAATAAAGGCTTCAAATATTTATTGACTGTAATTGATACATTTTCAAAGTTCAACTGGGTCATCTGTTACAGAAGCCATGAAATCCATCTTTACCAACTCAAAAAGAATACCAACGAATTTACAAACCGATGAAAGAGAGAATTTTTCAACAAACATTTTACAACTCTCATGAATAAATTAAAAATCAATCATTACTCGACATTCAGCACCCTGAAAGCATCAATTGTGGAACGCTTTAATCGAACCATTAAAGAAAAATTGTGGTTAGAATTCAGTTTTAATTCCAACTACAAATGGTTAGACATTTTGAAAAATATTCTGCAAACATACAACCGCTCCAAGCATAGAACAATAAAAATGAGACCAGCTGATGTAAATAGAAAAAATTCCATTGATCTGTTGACCACGGTCTACAATCACACGAAAGTATTTATCAAGGGCAAATTTAAAACTGGTGATCAAGTACGCATCAGCAAATATAAGCATGCTTTTGAAAAGGGGTACACACCCAACTGGACAACAGAAGTATTTACCATTAATAAAGTTAATGTCACCAATCCGATCACCTATTCACTGAACGATTTTCAAGGTCAACCAATTCAGGGGTCCTTTTATGAACTGGAACTACAGAAAACCCATCACCCAAATGTTTTTCTAGTGGAAAAAGTACTCAAGAGCAAAGCCAATCAAATATTTGTTAAATGGCTTGGCTTCACAGATAATCATAACTCTTGGATAAATAAAAGTCAAATAGTACAATAAAAACAGTTTTTTATTTATATTATATTCATATGGTATGATTGCTTTACATCTCTCATATCTATCATCTCATCGCAGTTTGTCAACCACACACCACACACCACACACCACACACCACACACCACACACCACACACCACACACCACACACCACACACCACACACCACACACCACACACCACACACCACACACCACACACCACACACCACACACCACACACCACACACCACATACCACACACCAAGGCTGTAGCTCAGGCTACTGTGGGGGTCACAGGTGGCGGATAGTGAACGGCCTGTAGATATGCAGGTTAGCTGTGAATACCAAATAAGCAGTCCCCGACCAAGAGCGGCAGAGAAGGAGGGCGCGGCTGAAAAGGCCACAGGAACCCCAGAGAACTTTCTGCGACAAGACGAGCGGGCACCGTCTTCAAATATGTGCTATCCCACCTCTTGGCTCTCGAGTTAGGAGGTGGCTCCGAGGGAAACGACATCCTCATCGGTAACAACCAATTGAGGTTAATATCTTAGAAGGCACCCATAACCGGCATTACGACTGAGCCCAGTAAAGTCGTAATTATGATATACTGGAAAACCCATTTCGGAACTATTGACATCAGGGCTGACGCCTGCAGTATTCTGTCACCTGAGTAAGCTGGAGTGAAATCTGGTTGAAATGGCTTTCAGGCTAATGCTGTAGACGCCCCCGTCCCGTTAAAACCTTGGCAGGACTCATAGTACGTTCAACGCTTCGTCGCCATTAAGTTGGTGGTGTAGGTTCAGATGAAACATTCCTGGTTAGCACCGATCCGGCTCTGGCACAGAACCCCATAAGGGCCTGTGTCAACCCTCGCATGGCCTCACTGCTTGCAAAGATAACCATGGGATCAAATAGGTGACTACACATCCGAACGTTGATAGCGGCTTTGAGTGGGGACCAACAAGAAATGAACACAACAAATATAAACACAAACACAAACACAAACCCAATCATCAACGATCAGGTACAAAACGGCGAAAGTACGGATGGAGAAAATGGAGAAAATGGAGAAAATCCATTCAAAAGGAGTAGCAAGGTGCAAAGGTCGCCAATAATCCAGTCATCAACCCCAACCCCAGATGATAAAACTGCAACACCGACTAAAACCAACCAACAGTCGGTATTCCATCAACTTGGAGAGCAGATTAAAATTCTGGTAGAAATGCTGGGGGATGGTAAAAGGCAGTCGATACACCAACCTATGCGGGATGCTATAGAAAGCATCAAGGCGCTATATGAGTTATCGGCGATCGAGATGCATGATGAACATGCCAAAACTGTTATCCGGAGAAACAATGCCTCTCAAACATCCCCATGGCTAAAGGCGCTTCTAGGGCCCAAACGAAGGCCGGATCCCAGCAGTGAGTCACCGAACTCAAAACGTAGGCAGAACTCAGGAGATGGAGCAAATGCGCCTCGCGAAGTAATTAAGGCGCTCCGCGAAGAGAACGAGGCACTCCACAAAGGAGGAAAAAATAAGAAAAAAGCTCCAAATGCTAAGAAAGATGAGCTAGCCCCAGTGAGGAAAAAACTAGTCACCGCAGCAAGCAACGAGCAGGCAGATGACAGCTCCTGGTCGAAGGTCGTTAGAAATAAAACGAAGAGAAAGGAAGAGAAAAAGGCGACAGTGGTAAAAACTCGACCGGACGCAATCGTGGTTGCAAGGAAGGGAGAATTATCATACGCCGAAATACTCCGGAGAGTCAAGGCCGACCCCAAACTTCATAACTTGGGTGAATCGGTCACGAAAATAAGACGGACCCAGAAAGGCGACCTTCTGTTCCAGCTACGGAAAGCTGGCGACCAAACGGAGCAATTTAAAAAAATAATCGGTGAGAACCTCGGGGGTGATGTGGAGATACGATCCTTAACACAGAGGTCGACGGTGGAAATTAAAGATCTCGACGAAGTCACCACTAGAAGAGACATTTGCGACGCTATCAAGGCCCAGTACAACACTGAGATCAGCGAAGCAGACGTGCTTAGCCTTAGGAAAGCCTACGGAGGCACACAGATCGCGACAGTGGGATTACCGGCAGAAAAGGCGAATAAACTTATAGAATCAGGCAAAGTTAAAGTCGGCTGGGTGAGATGCCGCATCCGAGTCCGTAAAGCCCTCACCAAATGCTTCAGGTGCTTGGAGTTCGGCCACACGGCGCGGCAATGTAAAAGCGAGCATGACCGATCGAAACAATGCAGAAAATGCGGAGAAGAAGGTCACATAGCCAAGGTCTGCAAAAAAGATGCACTATGCTTCTGGTGCAAGATAGCCACACCAGAAAATGCTGGACATGTAGCTGGTAGCAGCAAGTGCCCGCTACTCAAGAAGGCTTTGGCTAAATTAATATGATAAATATCATCCAGATAAATTTAAACCACTGTGCAGCTGCGCAAGATCTTCTGGCTCAAACGGTGAGAGAAAAGAAGATCGACATAGCGCTGATAAGTGAGCCCTACAAATCTATAGATGGTAACAGCTGGATAGAAAACACCACGAAAAGAGCGGCGATATGGACCTGCGGGAACCATGCCCTGCAATCGGTCGGCCACCCGGCTGATCACTTCGTGTCTGCAAAGATAAAAGGGGTGCACGCTTATAGTTGCTATGCACCCCCTAGTCTTGGAATGTCAGACTATCTAAAGCTGCTGGATGACATCGTAAACGACGCACGCGGGAAGCATCCAGTGATCATTGCTGGAGATTTTAACGCCTGGGCCACCGACTGGGGCAGCAGGATCACGGATGAAAGGGGAAGAGCTCTTCTCGAATCCTTTGCATCGCTAGACATTGGTCTAGCCAACAACGGCGCAGTCCAAACGTTTCGTAAGGCAGGTAGAGCGTCAATCATCGACATTACGTTCATGAGCAGCTCTCTACTACAGCATACCAAATGGCGGGTTAGCGAGGACTACACGCACAGTGATCACCAGGCGATAATCTTCAGCGTCGGAAAGCAGAAACGGAAGCTGCACCCCGTCTCAACAGGGCCAAAATGGAAAGACACGTTTTTTGATAGAGACGTGTTCAATGAAATGATGAATACCAGCGTCATAGCGAACAATGGCTCAGCTGAGACCCTCTCACAACAGCTGACACAGGTCATAACGACAGCGTGCGACGCAGCAATGCCCAGAAGGACACCGAGTAAAAGAGGCGAGCCCTGCTACTGGTGGACCGAGGAGATCAAGAGACTGAGAGCGATATGCCTACGAGCTCGACGCAGATCCCAAAGATCCAGAGGCAGACCGGATTTCCAGGAACGGCTCAACACATTTAAAGTGGCGAGACGGGAACTGGAACGGGCCATTAAGGACAGCAAGTCAAAGTGCTTTAAACAGCTCTGCGACGAAGCTGACTCAGACCCCTGGGGCATGGCGTATAGAGTGGTCATGAAGAAGATCAAAGGCAGCAGGTCCCCACAACTAACCTGCCCAAGAATGCTAAGGAGCATAGTAGAGCACCTATTTCCCCACAGACCAACTACTAGCGTTACCATCACGAGAGAGACAACCACGCAGAACATCCCGGCAGTAACGCCTGCTGAGCTGTTCGAAGCAACTAAGAAGATCGGCGACAGCAAAGCACCTGGGCCGGATGGCATCCCGAATAGGGCAGTTAAGGCTGCAGTGAAGTCGAGACCAGCCATTTTCATAACAGCAATGCAAAGATGTCTGGAGGAGGGAGTGTTCCCGACACCATGGAAATTGCAACACCTGGTGCTGCTTCCAAAGGGAAATAAGCCACCTGGAGAACCATCATCATATCGCCCAATATGCCTACTCGACACGCTAGGAAAGATCCTAGAGCGCATTATATACGGTAGGCTACTTGCGGTAGCTGAACAAAACGGAGCCCTGTCAGAACACCAATACGGCTTCAGAAAATCGCGTTCTACCGTCGATGCCATAAAGGCGGTAGTAGATCAGGGGGAAAGATGGAGATGGGGGACGAAAAAATATTGCGCAGTGGTGACGCTGGATGTCAAAAACGCATTCAACTCGGCGAACTGGTCTTCTATTAGGAGAGCCCTTGCCAGAATGGATACACCGTACTACCTGCGGAGGATAGTCTCAGACTATCTCAGTAACAGGAAGCTAAGGTACCACTCCGATGAGGGCGCTAAGTACTACAGCGTTTCCGCGGGAGTCCCGCAAGGGTCTGTCCTTGGACCTCTCCTATGGAATATCATGTCTGACGTTATTCTACGTCTGCCACTACCAGATGGAGTGAAGGTAATAGGCTTCGCTGATGACATCGCAGTGGTCACAGTTGCCAAGCACGTTCACGAGGTGGAGGCTGCTACTGACGAGGCGATAGAAAAAATGAAGGACTGGTTGGAGTCTGCCGGTCTGGAACTAGCTGCCCACAAGACTGAGGCTGTCTTAATAACCAGCCGCAAGAGGGTAGAGTACGCAAACTTCCGGATCGGAAATCAGACAATAAGATCAAGGGAATCATTGAAGTATCTCGGTGTCATGATTGACAATAGACTTCGCTTCAAACCCCACATTGAGTACGCAAGCAAAAAGGCATCGATGATGCAGGCGGCACTCTCCCGTATGCTTCCAAATATCGGCGGTCCTGGATACGCACGTAGGATCCTACTGTCCAGAGTGGTCAGCTCAGTCCTGATGTACGCCGCCCAATATGGGCTGGCGCACTGGCAATTAATGAGTGCAGGAGGAAGTTGTCGGCGCAGTACAGGCTCTGTGCAATCAGAGCCATCAGCGGCTTCCGAACCATATCTGACGATGCAGCATGTGTTCTAGCCGGAATGATCCCCATTGACATACTCGCAAACGAGAGCCAGAGGGTGTACCTTCGGCGGCCCCTGAATCGTCAGGAGGCAAAAAGAGTAAAGACGGAGGAAAGAGCGGCATCGATGACACTGTGGCAAACCAGTTGGGATGGTTCCACAAAGGGCAGGTGGACCCATAGGCTCATTCCCACCATTGAACAATGGACGCAAAGAAAAATAGGGAACTGTAATTTTCATCTTACACAGTTCCTGTCGGGGCATGGTGGCTATCGGAAATACCTCCACAGGTTTGGACACGATTCCTCACCTATGTGCCCCGAATGTCCAGACGTGAATGAAGACGCGGAGCATGCAGTGTTCTACTGCACACGCTTCGTAGAAGACAGAGCGAACTTGCCAACCCCGGAGGATCTCGTACGCTACATGACGAGATCGGAGAGTGACTGGACAGAGGTCTGCTCTTTCATAGCAAATGTGCAGATTACACTACGAAGAGCTGAAGCTCTAAGAAGAGCCCAAGCGGCGGCCGTACAGAATAGAGCATAATTGCTAACCAGCCCCGCGATGTAATACCTAACGGCAGTTCCGCGGGGAGAGTGGTAGACGTGTGCAGAGGTGTGGTTTAGGACGTAGGCGCTAGGACATAGGAGAATAATATCCCGTGAATCGTTCATGCTGGTGGCACGGGTTACCAGTATCTTGAAGAAGATTCCACATCCATTGGCGCAAACCAAAAAAAAAAAAAAAAAAAAAATACACACCACACACCACACAAGGCTGTAGCTCAGGCTACTGTGGGGGTCACAGGTGGCGGATAGTGAACGGCCTGTAGATATGCAGGTTAGCTGTGGATACCAAATAAGCAGTCCCCGACCAAGAGCGGCAGAGAAGGAGGGCGCGGCTGAAAAGGCCACAGGAACCCCAGAGAACTTTCTGCGACAAGACGAGCGGGCACCGTCTTCAAATATGTGCTAACCCACCTCTTGGCTCTCGAGTTAGGAGGTGGCTCCGAGGGAAACGACATCCTCATCGGTAACAACCAATTGATGTTAATATCTTAGAAGGCACCGCCATAACCGGCATTACGACTGAGCCCAGTAAAGTCGTAATTATGATGTACTGGAAAACCCATTTCGGAACTATTGACATCAGGGCTGACGCCTGCAGTATTCTGTCACCTGAGTAAGCTGGAGTGAAATCTGGTTGAAATGGCTTTCAGGCTAATGCCGTAGACGCCCCCGTCCCGTTAAAACCTTGGCAGGACTCATAGTACGTTCAACGCTTCGTCGCCATTAAGTTGGTGGTGAAGGTCCAGATGAAACATTCCTGGTTAGCACCGATCCGGCTCTGGCACAGAACCCCATAAGGGCCTGTGTCAACCCTCGCATGGCCTCACTGCTTGCAAAGATAACCATGGGATCAAATAGGTGACTACACATCCGAACGTTGATAGCGGCTTTGAGTGGGGACCAACAAGAAATGAACACAACAAATATAAACACAAACACAAACACAAACCCAATCAACAACGATCAGGTACAAAACGGCGAAAGTACGGATGGAGAAAATGGAGAAAATCCATTCAAAAGGAGTAGCAAGGTGCAAAGGTCGCCAATAATCCAGTCATCAACCCCAACCCCAGATGATAAAACTGCAACACCGACTAAAACCAACCAACAGTCGGTATTCCATCAACTTGGAGAGCAGATTAAAATTCTGGTAGAAATGCTGGGGGATGGTAAAAGGCGGTCGATACACCAACCTATGCGGGATGCTATAGAAAGCATCAAGGCGCTGTATGAGTTATCGGCGATCGAGATGCATGATGAACATGCTAAAACTGTTATCCGGAGAAACAATGCCTCTCAAACATCCCCATGGCTAAAGGCGCTTCTAGGGCCCAAACGAAGGCCGGATCCCAGCAGTGAGTCACCGAACTCAAAACGTAGGCAGAACTCAGGAGAAGGAGCAAATGCGCCTCGCGAAGTAATTAAGGCGCTCCGCGAAGAGAACGAGGCACTCCACAAAGGAGGAAAAAATAAGAAAAAAGCTCCAAATGCTAAGAAAGATGAGCTAGCCCCAGTGAGGAAAAAACTAGTCACCGCAGCAAGCAACGAGCAGGCAGATGACAGCTCCTGGTCGAAGGTCGTTAGAAATAAAACGAAGAGAAAGGAAGAGAAAAAGGCGACAGTGGTAAAAACTCGACCGGACGCAATCGTGGTTGCAAGGAAGGGAGAATTATCATACGCCGAAATACTCCGGAGAGTCAAGGCCGACCCCAAACTTCATAACTTGGGTGAATCGGTCACGAAAATAAGACGGACCCAGAAAGGCGACCTTCTGTTCCAGCTACGGAAAGCTGGCGACCAAACGGAGCAATTTAAAAAAATAATCGGTGAGAACCTCGGGGGTGATGTGGAGATACGATCCTTAACACAGAGGTCGACGGTGGAAATTAAAGATCTCGACGAAGTCACCACTAGAAGAGACATTTGCGACGCTATCAAGGCCCAGTACAACACTGAGATCAGCGAAGCAGACGTGCTTAGCCTTAGGAAAGCCTACGGAGGCACACAGATCGCGACAGTGGGATTACCGGCAGAAAAGGCGAATAAACTTATAGAATCAGGCAAAGTTAAAGTCGGCTGGGTGAGATGCCGCATCCGAGTCCGTAAAGCCCTCACCAAATGCTTCAGGTGCTTGGAGTTCGGCCACACGGCGCGGCAATGTAAAAGCGAGCATGACCGATCGAAACAATGCAGAAAATGCGGAGAAGAAGGTCACATAGCCAAGGTCTGCAAAAAAGATGCACTATGCTTCTGGTGCAAGATAGCCACACCAGAAAATGCTGGACATGTAGCTGGTAGCAGCAAATGCCCGCTACTCAAGAAGGCTTTGGCTAAATTAATATGATAAATATCATCCAGATAAATTTAAACCACTGTGCAGCTGCGCAAGATCTTCTGGCTCAAACGGTGAGAGAAAAGAAGATCGACATAGCGCTGATAAGTGAGCCCTACAAATCTATAGATGGTAACAGCTGGATAGAAAACACCACGAAAAGAGCGGCGATATGGACCTGCGGGAACCATGCCCTGCAATCGGTCGGCCACCCGGCTGATCACTTCGTGTCTGCAAAGATAAAAGGGGTGCACGTTTATAGTTGCTATGCACCCCCTAGTCTTGGAATATCAGACTATCTAAAGCTGCTGGATGACATCGTAAACGACGCACGCGGGAAGCATCCAGTGATCATTGCTGGAGATTTTAACGCCTGGGCCACCGACTGGGGCAGCAGGATCACGGATGAAAGGGGAAGAGCTCTTCTCGAATCCTTTGCATCGCTAGACATTGGTCTAGCCAACAACGGCGCAGTCCAAACGTTTCGTAAGGCAGGTAGAGCGTCAATCATCGACATTACGTTCATGAGCAGCTCTCTACTACAGCATACCAAATGGCGGGTTAGCGAGGACTACACGCACAGTGATCACCAGGCGATAATCTTCAGCGTCGGAAAGCAGAAACGGAAGCTGCACCCCGTCTCAACAGGGCCAAAATGGAAAGACACGTTTTTTGATAGAGACATGTTCAATGAAATGATGAATACCAGCGTCATAGCGAACAATGGCTCAGCTGAGACCCTCTCACAACAGCTGACACAGGTCATAACGACAGCGTGCGACGCAGCAATGCCCAGAAGGACACCGAGTAAAAGAGGCGAGCCCTGCTACTGGTGGACCGAGGAGATCAAGAGACTGAGAGCGATATGCCTACGAGCTCGACGCAGATCCCAAAGATCCAGAGGCAGACCGGATTTCCAGGAACGGCTCAACACATTTAAAGTGGCGAGACGGGAACTGGAACGGGCCATTAAGGACAGCAAGTCAAAGTGCTTTAAACAGCTCTGCGACGAAGCTGACTCAGACCCCTGGGGCATGGCGTATAGAGTGGTCATGAAGAAGATCAAAGGCAGCAGGTCCCCACAACTAACCTGCCCAAGAATGCTAAGGAGCATAGTAGAGCACCTATTTCCCCACAGACCAACTACTAGCGTTACCATCACGAGAGAGGCAACCACGCAGAACATCCCGGCAGTAACGCCTGCTGAGCTGTTCGAAGCAACTAAGAAGATCGGCGACAGCAAAGCACCTGGGCCGGATGGCATCCCGAATAGGGCAGTTAAGGCTGCAGTGAAGTCGAGACCAGCCATTTTCATAACAGCAATGCAAAGATGTCTGGAGGAGGGAGTGTTCCCGACACCATGGAAATTGCAACACCTGGTGCTGCTTCCAAAGGGAAATAAGCCACCTGGAGAACCATCATCATATCGCCCAATATGCCTACTCGACACGCTAGGAAAGATCCTAGAGCGCATTATATACGGTAGGCTACTTGCGGTAGCTGAACAAAACGGAGCCCTGTCAGAACACCAATACGGCTTCAGAAAATCGCGTTCTACCGTCGATGCCATAAAGGCGGTAGTAGATCAGGGGGAAAGATGGAGATGGGGGACGAAAAAATATTGCGCAGTGGTGACGCTGGATGTCAAAAACGCATTCAACTCGGCGAACTGGTCTTCTATTAGGAGAGCCCTTGCCAGAATGGATACACCGTACTACCTGCGGAGGATAGTCTCAGACTATCTCAGTAACAGGAAGCTAAGGTACCACTCTGATGAGGGCGCTAAGTACTACAGCGTTTCCGCGGGAGTCCCGCAAGGGTCTGTCCTTGGACCTCTCCTATGGAATATCATGTATGACGGGATTCTACGTCTGCCACTACCAGATGGAGTGAAGGTAATAGGCTTCGCTGATGACATCGCAGTGGTCACAGTTGCCAAGCACGTTCACGAGGTGGAGGCTGCTACTGACGAGGCGATAGAAAAAATGAAGGACTGGTTGGAGTCTGCCGGTCTGGAACTAGCTGCCCACAAGACTGAGGCTGTCTTAATAACCAGCCGCAAGAGGGTAGAGTACGCAAACTTCCGGATCGGAAATCAGACAATAAGATCAAGGGAATCATTGAAGTATCTCGGTGTCATGATTGACAATAGACTTCGCTTCAAACCCCACATTGAGTACGCAAGCAAAAAGGCATCGATGATGCAGGCGGCACTCTCCCGTATGCTTCCAAATATCGGCGGTCCTGAATACGCACGTAGGATCCTACTGTCCAGAGTGGTCAGCTCAGTCCTGATGTACGCCGCCCAATATGGGCTGGCGCACTGGCAATTAATGAGTGCAGGAGGAAGTTGTCGGCGCAGTACAGGCTCTGTGCAATCAGAGCCATCAGCGGCTTCCGAACCATATCTGACGATGCAGCATGTGTTCTAGCCGGAATGATCCCCATTGACATACTCGCAAACGAGAGCCAGAGGGTGTACCTTCGGCGGCCCCTGAATAGTCAGGAGGCAAAAAGAGTAAAGACGGAGGAAAGAGCGGCATCGATGACACTGTGGCAAACCAGTTGGGATGGCTCCACAAAGGGCAGGTGGACCCATAGGCTCATTCCCACCATTGAACAATGGACGCAAAGAAAAATAGGGAACTGTAATTTTCATCTTACACAGTTCCTGTCGGGGCATGGTGGCTATCGGAAATACCTCCACAGGTTTGGACACGATTCCTCACCTATGTGCCCCGAATGTCCAGACGTGAATGAAGACGCGGAGCATGCAGTGTTCTACTGCACACGCTTCGCAGAAGACAGAGCGAACTAGCCAACCCCGGAGGATCTCGTACGCTACATGACGAGATCGAAGAGTGACTGGACAGAGGTCTGCTCTTTCATAGCAAACGTGCAGATTACACTACGAAGAGCTGAAGCTCTAAGAAGAGCCCAAGAGGCGGCCGTACAGAATAGAGCATAATTGCTAACCAGCCCCGCGATGTAATACCTAACGGCAGTTCCGCGGGGAGAGTGGTAGACGTGTGCAGAGGTGTGGTTTAGGACGTAGGCGCTAGGACATAGGAGAATAATATCCCGTGAATCGTTCATGCTGGTGGCACGGGTTACCAGTATCTTGAAGAAGATTCCACATCCATTGGCGCAAACCATAAAAAAAACACCACACACCACACACCACACACCCACACCACACCCACACTATATTTTTTCCCACGCATTGGCACGCGACACACCTGCCACGCGATTAACCACAACCCACTTACTGGTTCAGAACATACATACACCGCGGCACCCTTTCAAACAAACAACGCCGACATCAATCCACACATGGCACACGACAAAACACCAAAGAAATACACCCGACATACTAACAACTCACGTCGGCATATCCAAACAACTCATATACACCTTGCTCCAGAACATACATTAAGCAACATAAACAACATAAGCAACACACTTACTGGTACAGAACATACCTAAAGTAACGCATTGACACGCGACACACTGAAACAACACACTTACTGGTACAGAACATACATAAAATAATATAAACAACACTAAAATAACATAAAAAACACAACCACTTCCTGGTCCAGAACATACATAAAGTAACTACTATAAAACATATTCAGAAAAACGAGAAGAAAGTGAAGTAGTGCAGTTGATACTAGGGTTCGAGACCCAGTTTGGGAATACCTCCTTTTTATTTTCTCGTTGTTTAACAACTTAATAATTGCATCAACTGAGAAGTGAGTGCAGAGTATGGAGGAGAACGGGCAGGCCGCTCGCCTAGAAGCGGTCGGCGAAAAACATATACCGGTGGCAGAAATGTCACGACAACGGTGCCTTGTGAAGGCACAACGAAGAGGAAGAGAAAGAGGCATACCTCCACCAGTTTAAAGCGACGCAATATTAACGCATCAACCCACAAAACGCAAGAGAACGAGACATTTCACGAGGACGATGCAGAAGACGATGCATACTCGTATGTGTCAGACGGGAGGGAGGGGCGATTCGCAGAAGCAGCATCAGCTTCGAATCGATGCTCTCCGACACATAAAAAGAAGTGGAAGACATTATCCGTTCGAAGCAGACGAAAGTCTCCAATCTGGAGGAGAAGATTGGAGACTTTTTTCTGCAAGCAGCAACGAAACAGCAGAAGCAGCAGCAACATGCATCAAGTGAGCAGCAACAGCATCGAGCAGTACACCAGTAGCAACAACAACAAACTACCAAATGCAGCCTCGATGAGTGAAGTGCAGTGAAAACCACAAGGCGGAGGAATGCCCACTGGGGAAAGAGGGAGCAGCTGACAAAATTCAGTGTGTACTCTGCGGGAACGCGGGGCACACCGCTAACTATCGAGGTAGTTCCAAGAGCGGGAAGCAAAGACGATTCTGCAGAAGCAGCGAATAGTGAAAAAACCACTCGGGGCAGCCATAACCGTCCCCCCTCAAGTGACTTACGCCCAAATGGCATCTGGTCAGAGGAGCAATGGAAATTAGCTACCGAAGATAGTGCCGCAGCCTTCAGTGCCAAGAGCACACGATCCAACGTCCGATTGGCAATCCGCCATTGAAAGGCGTATGGATCCGTTAAAGGAGCAGGTAAGCCAAATTCTGGCGCTCCTGCAGAACCAAGCACGTCAGCAGTCTTGATGGCTGCGCAGTCGGAGAGCACATCAGAGCTATTTCTGATTAGCGAAACCAAGCTAACCCAGAGAGGCATATTGGAGCACAGTAATTATAATATTATTAGAAGAGACCGGCCAAACTCTAGTGGTGGAGGCGGTGTTGTGATCTTAATTGAAAATAACATGCAATACAAAGTAGTGTATAGTAGTGAAGTTCGACGGTTTCAGGAGTTGGAGGCCTGCATCGGTTGCATTTCTCTCCGCAGTGGAAGAAAGCTGTATGCGGTGTCAGTCTACTCCTCTGGCTCCCCTAGTTCCAGAACGACTATATCAGAGCTTGATTCACTCTTTCGATGTCTAAGACTGGACTCGGAGGAGAAATATTTCATTTTGGCCGGGGTCTTAAATGCCCGACATGGATATTGGGGAAACGTAGCTTTACAGATGGTACTGCTTGCACAGTGTCGAGTATAGACTCGATTTGAAAGGAAAAGAGATCTCGTCATACCCCAGAAGCTGTTCTTATCTGGATCTCCTGCTGTTTGACGCAAGACTGCAGCTGACAGACACAAACGCACAAACGGTAAACTGTTTGAACACCTTCGTGTATCTCAGTGACCATTGCGGACTCAGATATAGCGAAATTAGGAGAGTTTGTTCAAACGTATCAATACAATTACAGTAGGACAAGCTAGACACGCTTCTCTACACAAATGACGAGAGCCGTCTCCTTGAATTCACTCCACATACCGTCCAATAGAAACTTGTCAAACGAGGAGTTTGACATGTATCTTATACAATTGGACGAGACAATAAACATTCAAAAAAACTAATTGATCAAACACTAATTGATCAGAATTACAGAATTTCTGTTCACTTGCATTGGAACAATAAGATTCGGGCTGTAAGATCCATCAACCCGAGCATGTTTCCACAAATAAATAAAATCTTTCGCAGTAAGCATAGCGATCTTCCGTGTCTTAAGCTCCGCAGAACGACGGACAACGAACAAATACTGACTACAGTAGGTATTGATCCAGATAACGCGGTACTCGACTATAACTTCTTTTGTGGAAAAAATGGAGGTACTAGGCGCGGTCTTTCAGGAAATGTGATGAATGTGAGTGTTCGCCCAAACCACGACCTGGAGATCTACGTACAATCTAGCAACTCGCAACTTCGAGAAGACATGCAACAATGGCGATCTGAGAACATCGGCTTTGTCGTGTTCAATGAAGATAACATGGCAGATAATGTCATCGCCGACGAAGGGGTTCATCCCCCGTTCATAGCGAAGACAGAGCTCCAAGCGGTCTTCGAATCACTAAAGAAGAAAAAGTCAGTTGGAATCGAAGGGATCTCGAACATTGTGCTAAGACATCTTCCCCCAGATGTGGTTAATATGTACACTATCCTGTTTAACAACGCTCTGAATAATGCATATTATCCGGAGCATTGGAAAACTGCGATTGTGCAACCCATATCCAAACGATTAAAAGATTCTTCGAATCCATGCAACTCCAGGTCAATTAGTCTTCATACGAACATCACCAAGGTATTCGAGAAGGTGGTAAATAGAGCTCTGATCAACTGGACAGAGGACAAATATATAATTCCGGATAACCAGTTCGGTTTCAAAGCTGGGCATGACACTATTCATGCCGCGTCGAAACTGGTGTCGGATATCCAATGGAATAAGAGCTAGAAACAATGCATTAGAATGGTTAAAAGACTTTTTTCCAAGCTACGCATTAGTAAACCACTGCTGTACCTACTGTGTAACACGCTTACTAGTAGAAGGTTCGTTGTCAAGAATGACTATGTGACCTGTGCAGGTATATAAGAAGTAAAAAATGGTCTCCAACAGGGTGCCGTTAATTCGCCGATAATGTTCAACATTTTCTTGAGCGATCTAATAAGTTCTCTTCCTCACGCAATTGCGTACGCGTACGTGTACAGATCAGGTAAACAGATCGAGGACATCACTACTCTTGTGCAGGGTGACTTCAACTCATTCATGTGGAGTTGCGATGACTGGAAGTTGAATATCAACTTTCAGAAGTCGGAAACCCTACAGTTCAGGACCCCGTTGTAATCATCAAAAACATTCAAACATTAATTGTCCAGAATTACAGAATTTCTGTTAACTTGCATTGGAACAATAAGATTCGGGCTGTAAGATCCAACAACCCGAGCATGTTTCTGCAAATAAATAAAATCTTTCGCAGTAAGCACAGCGATCTTTCGTGTCTTAAGCTCCACAGAACAGAATAACGCTGTACTCGACGATAACTTCTTTGTGGTCGAAGACCCGCAAGAAAAAATGAAGGTGCTAGTCACAGTCTCAATTAGTCTTGAATGATTATCTTAGCTTTAATGATGCACGGTGAGATCCACCCCATTGGATCATATATACGTGCAATGTCTGACAAAACGATTCGCTTTGTGCATGCCTCGGTGTCCGTCCATCTTAACTTGAATGTGAATAGGTCTAGTGCAGTGTGCCATTGGATCCCCAAAGTTTTAATGCAGTCCTTTTCGCTGAATCATAGCGGCAACTCTACTTCACAAAACTCTGCTAGGATGGCTACCAAGAATTCGTTACAATTACTAGCCCATTTACGTAATGGGAAACCTCCTAGCGACATCATTTTCATCAATTATTCCCTTCTTTGATTGGCTTCTGAGAGGGATGTAGAAGTTGTTCCTTGCGATGCTTGATGCCATTGGAAAATCATTAACCTCGTCCGCGGCTAGTTGAAGCAGTGTCCTGATCGCTAAGAATAGAGCAGCAGCCGTTCCGAACGTTACTGTTATCAAGCGAAAAGTTTTCACGGCTTCATCTTCCTTTCTTCTCCACAAAATTAACTGATAAATGGAATCCCGGTCCGTCTCAAGCTGAAGAAACCTGACTAAAGCTGAATTGTACGACATTCCGAGTTCTGGACGATGAACTTCTTTAAATGGCAATACCTTGTACCGTCCATCCGTGCGCTTGTGAGTCTTGCAAAAATGTGACTCGCAGTCTTCTTCATCGCGCGTGTAGATCATTTTTTGTGGCTCCTGTTCGATTTTCCAAAAACGCTGAAGCAGTCCTTCTACATTTTCTGTCTCCGTGTAGAATGTATTGGTCGTATTCTGATTCTCGAAGACTGGGCCCATTAATACCCAACCAAACACTGTTCTGTTAGATTGGGCAACACCAAAACACGAATCGCAAGATCAAACCCGTCATTCATCCATGGTTGTAGATTCGCCAGCGCACTTGCCTTTGAGCAGCAAGTGCTTACTCCGCCAATCTCTCCAATCTCGGTTATTTGTTTATCTTTCTTTAGTCGTAATAGTTACGCTGCAGATTCGGTTATGTATGACGCTTCGGATCCAGGATCCACCAATGCGCGCAATGTGACTGCTTGTCCAGATCTATCAATTGCCCTCACAAGCATCGTTGCCAAAAGCACTGTTGACATTCTTCGTTTGTCTATTGTTGTTCCCTACGTCCGTTGCTGGAGCAGCTGCGGATCTCGTTGCCTGCTTGGTTGTTGCGCATTCCTACCAGCTGAAGGGTGAAATGGGTTAGGTCCTCTGTGGATGTGGTTTCCCTGTAGATGTAGTAATGTGTGATGCCGTTGTTGGCACTCAGCGCATATGAGCGTATGAGGTTCTGGTTTCACTATTTTCAGTAGACGAGACAATGAACAATGTTTCCGACCATGTCTTCCAACTCCCCTAATCACGCTTGAATAATATGTTTCGACGGCGGAGTGTCCTTACCCTTCACATAGCTGTCAAATTCACATTTTATTTGCTTTAAAATGTGAGTGACCGTTTCACAGACCGCGGGTAGCTTTAGCTTACTCACACTTTCCCGATTCTACCCATTCAGAGACGCTTAATTTATTATAATGTGAGATATACAATTTTCAATTTTCAAATAAAATAATAAAAATAAAAATGTAATTATAAAGGTTCCAACGCACCTGATTCGTTGTTTTCTTTCTTGTGCCTTGGTTTTCCCTTCTCTCGTCGATTAGGTTTCCTTCACGTATTTCAGAAAATTCAGAATATGTCCTGTGTTGATTGAATTATTGGCTTATTAGGGTACCTGTCGTATTTATGTTCCATCCATGTCATGCTCTGTTTGACTATTTTTTCCACTTTTGCTCTCATTCAAACTTTTGGAGTATTTGAATCTTATTTCTGCTCTATTTCGGTGTGCACGATTATGCTCTTTGATTATTAGTTGTTCTTGTGCGACTGCATCTGTCAAATCGGTTACCATTTTCCTAGCGAATCGGATTTTTAACTGACTAAAATGTATTGGGTATATCTCTTGCGCTATTCCCAAAGTTTGTTCGTCACATTGAAGACCTTTTATGACTGATGGATTTAATATTCGCTTTGAAAGTTTCTATCAGTTTTTCCTTGGTATACTGTGCTTCTGTTACCGTATGACGATGGTAAGTTGGGAAAACTATTTGAAATGCATATAGAGAAGATTCTTTAAGATACGTTAATTATAATTTGATTCTTGAACACGTTAATCGGCAACGACATTAGTTTTCCCTGGTTTGTACACCAGTTCGTAGTCGTATTTCTCAAGGAACGCTTTCTATCTTTTAATTTTACTATTGTGGTTTTTATGACTGAATGTCAATGGCTGATGGTCAGTAAAGATTTTAACTTTAGATGAACCATATAAATAACTTCTAAAAGATCTCAGTGCCCAAACTATGGCTAACATTTCTCTTTCGGTAGTCGCTGTCTTCTGTTTTACTAAGGGTTCTAGAGATGAAAGTGATGGGTTTTCCATCTTGCTTTAAAACGGCACCGATGGCATAGTTAGAAACGTCAGTTGTGATATGATATTCTTTTCTAAAGTTGGGATATGAAAGTATAATATCGTTAGAAGAAAGAGCACGCTTTAACTTATCAAAGGCATTGTTTGCGTCGGTGTTTAGCACGATTATCTTTTTGCTGGACATATTTTTCGGCATTCGTCCTTCTTCTCCTCTGAGGAGAGCAGTCAAAGGCTTAGCAAGTTTAGCGTAGTCTTTGATAAACCGTCTATAGTAGCCAGATAAACCGAGAAAGGATCGTAAATCGCGTAAGTTTTGGGAGTTGGAAAATCTAAGATTGCTTGTACTTTCGAGGGATTTGTTTTAATTCCGTCACCTGAAATGACGATTTGCCAAGCTGAACCTTAACATTTGCGTTCTCTAAAGTCTTGAAGATTTCTCTAATGGCTGACCACATCCTTGCCAAAGACTGTTATATCGTCTATATATATAACGGCTTTTGCCAATATGGTCTCGAAGTTTGTCATCAACGCTTCTTTGGAAAATTGCGGACTCGTTTTTTAGCCCAAATGGATGTCGAGTGAATTCGAACTTTCCATGCAATACGGAGAATGCA
The DNA here is from genome assembly GCA_907269125.1 of Eristalis pertinax. Classification (NCBI taxonomy): domain Eukaryota; kingdom Metazoa; phylum Arthropoda; class Insecta; order Diptera; family Syrphidae; genus Eristalis; species Eristalis pertinax. The sequence goes on from OU026145.1 coordinate 91,382,404, forward strand.
GTCTTTTCTATATCAGATTCCTTTAACGGAATCTGGTGAAAACCGCTTTAGTGGTACACTAAACCAAACGTTTTCTCCGAGTTGAGATAGCACTTCATTAATCTCTGGGATAGGATACCGATCAGGTATTGTTACGGTATTTAATTTTCTATAATCAATAACTAATCTGTATTTCCGTTTTCCACATGCGTCAGATTCTTTTGACACAAACCATACTGGTGCATTATATGGGGATTTTGATTGTCGTATGATACCATCTGCGAGTAACTGTTGGATGTGATTGTCATCTTCTTCTTTCATAGCTATCGGATATGGTTAACTTTTGGAGTACACGTGGGTGTCGTTTGAGGTTCTGATTTCCGCTTTGACGTTGGTAATGAATGTGAACTTCCCATCCGGTTCGGCAAATAGTAAAGGGTATTCTTTTACTAAGGGGTCAAGGTTTTCCTTCTGCTCGGTAGTCATGTGGTCGGTTCTTAGAAGGAGGGTATCCGATTGTGATGGTTGCTATTTGATTCTGATTTTAACTCCATTCTTGAGTTCGATATAGACTTCTTTTGTGTGAATTACGCCAGACAAATCTTTAAGCGAATCCTTTCCCAAAATTGCGTGGAAAGATTTAAGGGAACGTAGTAGAAAAATTTTAATTTTGGGTCGTTTAAGTTTTTAATTCTCTACAGTGTGTAACTTTGGTGCTACCTCCAATTAAGGTCGCATAGAAACTATCACTATTGGGAATTGGATTTTTAACGAGAGATGACTGGATATAATTCCTGTTTGAGCCTGTGTCTATCAAGATTTTTAACATCTTTCCACTCTTCGTCTTCGCCTCGATGTAGGGCAACGAAGAGTTAGCCTAAAAAATGTAGATTAGTGAAATCTATAATATCGCTGTTGTTGGTTTCAGCATTCTCGAAAGAGTACTGTGCTTCCAGGTATTCACTTAGTCTTTGATCATTATACACGTCTTCAGATTCCCTTGCTTGTTCATAGCCTGAGGGTGCGACGTTCGTATCGATATCGAAACGGTTATCTTTGTGGCAATGCCTTAGTTTGGCTGCTTTGGGCATTGTCTGCAGGCTCTGTTTTGAATGGCGGTCTTGGCGGAAAAGTAGGTGCTTGTCTGGGTGCAAAATTCGGGTTAAAATTTGGATTGAAATTATTTGAATACATAGGTCTGGCTTGATTTGGAACTTGTGGGCGTTGTTGGACTTTGTAACTCGGGTAATTTGAAAAATTGTGGCCTATTCTACACTTGTATAAGGTTCCTTCGTGGTGCAAATGAGTATTAGAATTGTTATGGTTTCTAGGCGAATGGTTATGATTTAAATGGTGAGAACGGTAGTTCTGATTTTCTAGTTTGAGACATATGTGGAGCGCCTGTGGTAAATGGAAAGGTTCGCTAATGTTTAATAATCTGGGTAAATCTCCTCTGAGAACCCTAATGAATGCGTCAAGGGCTTTTTGCCTTTTCTTTATTGTTCCAGTTCCAGTTCCAACTGGTGACGGCTTGGCAATCAACGTAAGATGAAAGCCAAAGTGTGAAGCAGGCTCTGAATAGAGCTGAAGCGCTCGTTGAGCGAAATAACTTGACCATCTCGTCTTCTCGTTGTAAGTCACGGGTTAACCACAGCCGTTAGGACTTGTACAGACATCCTCTCCTTACTCAGCATGGTATGTTCTTCTTCCGTCGTAATATCGTTGTCATCCCCAGAAGCGAATGATTCACCTGCTAACCAACTCGGTCCACGGAGCCACAAACGATGGTTTAATAGTTCCTGCGCTCCAAAACCGCGACTGGCGCAATCGGCTGGATTCAGTGCAGATGAGACATGAGCCATCGATCGGGTGTTGTTAATTCTTGTATTTTCCGAACTCTTACGCAACCAACAAAGCACGATGCTTGAGTCCGACCATAAATAATATGCTGCGTCTTGGAGCCCCAGTGCAACACGGACATTTTGGAGTGTTAATGCAAGAAGGTGTGCAGCGCACAGCTCCAATCGTGGTATGGTAGCACCCTGGAGTGGAGCCACCTTTGTGCGAGCCGTGAGTAGCGAAATATGAGCAGGCTCGTTGGGACGAATTGTCTTCACATAAATGACAGCAGCGTAAGCTCGTAGACTGGCGTCACAGAAACCATGAATCGATGTTATTTCTCCATTGGACATACCTAACCATCTAGGCACCCAAAAGTGATTAAGTTCCTACAGGCCATTGCGGAACGTGGGCCAAGATTCCAGCAGCTCCAGTGGTAGAGGAGCATCCCTACCCACGCCACGCCTGCGGGCCAAAAAGACTGCATAAAACTCTTGCCGGTAATGATGCCAGCAGTCCGGTTGGATCGAAAAGCTGGGCCACCTCGCTGAGTACACGTCTCTTCGTAGGGCATTTAGCAGGTTGATAAATGTTCACGCAAAAGAACATTTCATCTCTCGAAGGATCCCATCGTAGTCCAAGCACTGAAGATGTGGAATGAATAATGTGCTCCGACGTCAAAGGTGTACCACTTGTGATGTCGGATATCACCTGTAGACTATTGGAATTCCATTTTCGCAGTTTGAAATGTCCAGCCGAAAGCATTTTGTTAACGTTTGTAGCTAACGACACCGCATCGGGAATGGAGTTGCAACTTGTTAAAAAGTCATCAACATAAAATGAGTTTAATATGGAGTCCCGCGCTGCTGAAGCCTGTGCCTGATCCACTAGCTCTCCACAATTATCGTAGGCACACTGGTTTAGAGTTCCCACTGCATTGTTAGTTGGAAAACACTCAAGTCCGTAGAGTCAGTAGAGAGTCCTGTATTGTAGGGCCAACCAATTGCAAATCGTTCAACGAGACACCCGTAGTTGTGCGAGCTGAGGCTTTGAATACAACTCTGAACTTCAAGGTTACTGCGTGGTGCGGCATGTAGTACGTTCCGAAATGGTCGCCAGATTGACCCACATATAACCATGTGCCCTAGTTCAGCATACTAACATTTATGCGCTTATGCAATATATTTGTTCTTTAGATCGTGATCTCCAGCCAGTCCACGTTCCAGTCTCCCAGCTGCTATGCTTTACTGGAGAATGGGATACGGACAATGTATCGGCCTTCACGCGTGCGGGAGTGTGTTGTCGCAAAAAACCTTTCATACTCATCATCTTCTGCGTCCCGTTCGGGCAGCTCCTCCAGCTTCCAAAATTCACGAACGAGCTCTTCCAGGTTTGGTTCATCCGCCGAAACTTGGGGAAAGTACGGGCGAAAGTATGCATAGAAGGCGCCGATTTATGTACTATCGCTGCCGGGCCAAATACAACCCATCCCATCATCATCTGACTTGCAATAGATAATCGCTTTGGACAACTAAGCCCCACACGTCAGATCCGAGAAGGATGTCTATCCCACTAGGAGTTACAAAGTTCGGGTCAGCTAATTCAAGACCCGACAAATGCTGCCACTGTGTAACGTTTACATGCACCGCAGGGATCATCGATGTAATGAATGGGATGCCAAATGCATTGATGTCCAACGAGAACTCATTATAAGTTGATATAAGTCGGAGCGAAACGCTGCCTTTAGTGCGCATATTAGCTAATGCGACTATACCTTCTAGAGCTACTTCACAATTGATTCTGCGAAGACTTAAAACGTTAGCTAAACGGTCTGAAACAAAACTTACCTGCGATCCAGGATCGCAGAGGATACGAGCAAGGCCCTGTTGCGAACGATCTCCAGTAACATATGCACGCGCTGTTGCAAGCAATATTGTCTGATCGCAAGTTGTCACAGAGTCGAATGGTCACAAAGGATGATGTGTAACTCTTCTCCAAAAACCGAGAAGATCAATCAATGCAGAAATTTGAGTAGAATCGCAGTTCATTGTCCGCTCTCATTTTGTAGTGCCAGGTAGCTTCAACAGTACAATTGGCACAGTTAAGGCATCCCATTGGTCGACAGATAACTTCATAACTCGAAGTGCAGGAAGGGACTCATGCACTGTATCCACCACCGTCAGTGACGTCTTCGCACAACAGTTTCGGATTATCAAACCGGTTTTTTAGAGCTGCCCACACTTCGTCATAGCCACCAGGGTAGAGTCCATCAATTAATGGAACCACCCTCGCATTGACCGCTTGTCGAAGTTAGCTTAGCTTGCATGCTTCCGGAAAATCGGCATCGTGTACCAACGTTGCAACTTGCACCCCAACAGCAATCTATTGAGGGCAACACACGTCTTGTGGTATGTGGCTTCCACTTGCTCCCACAACCGATCATGATCAGGCAGTCCATCACATTGGGCCGTACCAACTAAGACCTCGTGGTAGCGCACAAAACGGTTATAATGATTCTCCACACATTTTAGCTCCTGCTCTATTTGGGAAGCATCGCACGTGAACGAAGTCGCTCCAAGTACCCGTTCACTGATTCTTTTAATTGCTGTTACTGCAGACAATCTTCGGTTTAATTCCGCCATTGTTTAATGTTAGAAGTCACGTGTATGTGCACCAGACCAACGGCAAAAACGCCACTCGATTCACAACGCAATGTTCACAGATTATATAATGTAATCTGGCCGCATTTATTTATTATTTTATTATTATTATTATTATTATTATTATTAATTATTATTCTTATTATTATTATTATTATTTAACTCTACTGCCCGTTCTCACATTACTTAAGTACTAATGTAAGTAAATAATGACTGGCCTGGCTCCTTATTGGGTAATTGCAATGGCAACCGCACTGGAAATAAATTGTGCAAGTTTGAATTCCAACGGCAAAATTGAATGCGTGAAATCAAACGTCTTCACCTTTGGTTACAATAACATTGCTAATTAACATTTCCACAGCAACGCTCGTACCATTGCGAAATTTTCAATGAAGCCAGAAATTCTGTGGGATAATTAATCACGTCTTCTTCATTGGTAACAGAATCAACAGCCTTATACAGAACCATTTCGGCGATTCAGCAGTGTATAGCGAAATTCAATTCATTAACACCTTTATTCCTGGCTGCTAAAATTCCACTTTCGCTCAACCAACCCTGATTTTTATATTGCTGTGCTATGTTTAAAATTTAACAGCTGATACATTATTTTGCAATTGAATACGAATGTTTGTTGTAAGAGAAAATATTTGCACATGTTTCCACAAATATGATGACCAAGATCAACAATAAAATTAATGCTTGCTTGACAAGTCTTGGCATGATCTGATAGCTTCAATTAATTTTGTATGAGCCATGGTGGTCTCATTTCACACATTAAGAGAAGCATGCTGCAAAACTTTGGCCATCAAAGATATTTTCGATATATTACCTGCTGGTGTTTCATTGATTTGCATATTCAACGGCAGTTTCAGTGCAAAATGTGAATTCTAACAATGTTGCTGCAAAACCAGAAGATGCCAGCGCTATTGAAATTATTTTTCGAGTGCGTATTGTTGCCAAAAGCTGTGATATTAAAAAGGCCTGATTTTTTAATATATATAGACAATAATAATGCAAATAATAATAATAATAATAATAATGCAAATAATAATAATAATAATGCAAATAATAATGCAAATAATAATGCAAATAATAATGCAAATGAGAAGCTGATAAATAGAGCTCTGACCAACTGGACAGAGGACAAATATATAATTCCGGATAACCAGTTCGGTTTCAAAGCTGGGCATGACACTATTCATGCCGCGTCGAAACTGGTGTCGGATATCCACGGGAACAAGAGCCAGAAACAATGAACGGGTGCCTGCCTGATTGACCTGGAGAAGGCCTTCGACACCGTATGGTTAGAAGGACTTTTTTACAAGCTCAATGGGCTAGGCATTAGTAAACCACTGCTGTACCTACTGTGTAACATGCTTACTGGTAGAAGGTTCGTCGTCAAGAATGGCAATGTGACCTCTGCAGGTATATTTGAAGTAAAAAATGGTCTCCAACAGGGTGCCGTTAATTCGCCGATCCTGTTCAACATTTTCTTGAGCGATCTGATAAGTTCTCTTCCTCACGTAATTGCGTACGCCGACGACTTGATTGTGTACAGATCAGGTAAAAAGATCGAGGACATCACTAGTCTCGCGCAGGGTGACTTCGACTCATTCATGAGAAGTTGCGATGACTGGTAGTTAAATATCACCTTTCAGAAGTCGGAAACCATACTGTTCAGGGCCCCGTTGTATAAGTCTTCGGCGGATACAAAAAAGAATTGGCGAAAGTTCTCAATTGTTGGGCGTCACGGGCAACCACTGGGGCAAAGGACTGTAGTCAGATATCTGGGGATCTGGCTAGATCATTATCTATATTTTAACAAACATGTAGATGCTGCTCTAGCCCGAGCCCGAGGCGCTTTCGCTCTTACAAAGAGACTGTTTTACAACAGCCAACTCGATGCGAGGGTGAAGGTGATCTGCTACATGGCCCTCATCCGGCCAATGCTCATCTATGGCTGTCCCGTGTGGTTCAATGTGAGTGCAAGCTTGATGGAAACGATTCTGGTGTTTGAGAGGGCTTGTCTTAGGGCTTGCCTTCGCCTTTACAGAACACCAGAGTCCCAGTACAAAAAATTCTACTCCAATGAGGTTTTATACAACAGGGCGAACCTGATACGAGTGGACAATTTCCTGGTGAAATTGATTCGAGGCCATACTGCCAGAGCGATGAACTCGGCCAATAACCTGATCTCTGGGGCTTACTACCCCAATTCTCAGTACGATGAATGGGTACAATGGAACAAAATGAAAAAAAGTTTACACATGTGTACACTTGTGTAGTTATGTGTATACACAAGTGTACACATGTGTAAACTTTTTTTCATTTTGTTTTTTTTATTTCTATATATATATGTGCAACTTAACACTACCCTAAAAAACTACCCTAAGATATGTAGGTCGGCCATAGGTTGCGGCTGATAAAATGCGTTTAATCAGCTGCAAGACAAAGACCGATATGCACAGCGAAAGCGCCTCGGGCTCGGGCTAGAGCAGCATCTACATGTTTGTTAAAATATAGATAATGATCTAGCCAGATCCCCAGATATCTGACTACAGTCCTTTGCCCCAGTGGTTGCCCGTGACGCCCAACAATTGAGAACTTTCGCCAATTCTTTTTTGTATCCGCCGAAGACTTATACAACGGGGCCCTGAACAGTATGGTTTCCGACTTCTGAAAGGTGATATTTAACTACCAGTCATCGCAACTTCTCATGAATGAGTCGAAGTCACCCTGCGCGAGACTAGTGATGTCCTCGATCTTTTTACCTGATCTGTACACAATCAAGTCGTCGGCGTACGCAATTACGTGAGGAAGAGAACTTATCAGATCGCTCAAGAAAATGTTGAACAGGATCGGCGAATTAACGGCACCCTGTTGGAGACCATTTTTTACTTCAAATATACCTGCAGAGGTCACATTGCCATTCTTGACGACGAACCTTCTACCAGTAAGCATGTTACACAGTAGGTACAGCAGTGGTTTACTAATGCCTAGCCCATTGAGCTTGTAAAAAAGTCCTTCTAACCATACGGTGTCGAAGGCCTTCTCCAGGTCAATCAGGCAGGCACCCGTTCATTGTTTCTGGCTCTTGTTCCCGTGGATATCCGACACCAGTTTCGACGCGGCATGAATAGTGTCATGCCCAGCTTTGAAACCGAACTGGTTATCCGGAATTATATATTTGTCCTCTGTCCAGTTGGTCAGAGCTCTATTTATCAGCTTCTCATTTGCATTATTATTTGCATTATTATTTGCATTATTATTTGCATTATTATTTGCATTATTATTTGCATTATTATTATTATTATTATTATTTGCATTATTATTGTCTATATATATTAAAAAATCAGGCCTTTTTAATATCACAGCTTTTGGCAACAATACGCACTCGAAAAATTATTTCAATAGCGCTGGCATCTTCTGGTTTTGCAGCAACATTGTTAGAATTCACATTTTGCACTGAAACTGCCGTTGAATATGCAAATCAATGAAACACCAGCAGGTAATATATCGAAAATATCTTTGATGGCCAAAGTTTTGCAGCATGCTTCTCTTAATGTGTGAAATGAGACCACCATGGCTCATACAAAATTAATTGAAGCTATCAGATCATGCCAAGACTTGTCAAGCAAGCATTAATTTTATTGTTGATCTTGGTCATCATATTTGTGGAAACATGTGCAAATATTTTCTCTTACAACAAACATTCGTATTCAATTGCAAAATAATGTATCAGCTGTTAAATTTTAAACATAGCACAGCAATATAAAAATCAGGGTTGGTTGAGCGAAAGTGGAATTTTAGCAGCCAGGAATAAAGGTGTTAATGAATTGAATTTCGCTATACACTGCTGAATCGCCGAAATGGTTCTGTATAAGGCTGTTGATTCTGTTACCAATGAAGAAGACGTGATTAATTATCCCACAGAATTTCTGGCTTCATTGAAAATTTCGCAATGGTACGAGCGTTGCTGTGGAAATGTTAATTAGCAATGTTATTGTAACCAAAGGTGAAGACGTTTGATTTCACGCATTCAATTTTGCCGTTGGAATTCAAACTTGCACAATTTATTTCCAGTGCGGTTGCCATTGCAATTACCCAATAAGGAGCCAGGCCAGTCATTATTTACTTACATTAGTACTTAAGTAATGTGAGAACGGGCAGTAGAGTTTTGAGGACGTATGGAAAGAATTTTTAATTGAACGTTTGGGTGAGTAAAAGTCGGCTCTAGTTGGTACGATGAAGAGGATAGATAATAAATATTTACACAATAATTATTTTAATTCAGTTACTTAAATTCATATAATTCTTGTAGTTACATTCATAGGCTACACTTTTTTTTGTTTTATATTGGTATTGTGTTTCATTGGTACAAAACTACAAATTTACAAATTACAAAACTACAAATTTACAAATTACAAAACTACAAATTTATACTATATATGTTCATATATTTATGGATTTAAAATAAAAATTGCAAAAAATTGGTCAGGATCGTGAAAAAGTTCCTTATTTCAATTCGCTTATTTTTTGCAATTTTTAACTTTCGAGAACTTTCGCCAATTCTTTTTTGTATCCGCCGAAGACTTATACAACGGGGCCCTGAACAGTATGGTTTCCGACTTCTGAAAGGTGATATTTAACTACCAGTCATCGCAACTTCTCATGAATGAGTCGAAGTCACCCTGCGCGAGACTAGTGATGTCCTCGATCTTTTTACCTGATCTGTACACAATCAAGTCGTCGGCGTACGCAATTACGTGAGGAAGAGAACTTATCAGATCGCTCAAGAAAATGTTGAACAGGATCGGCGAATTAACGGCACCCTGTTGGAGACCATTTTTTACTTCAAATATACCTGCAGAGGTCACATTGCCATTCTTGACGACGAACCTTCTACCAGTAAGCATGTTACACAGTAGGTACAGCAGTGGTTTACTAATGCCTAGCCCATTGAGCTTGTAAAAAAGTCCTTCTAACCATACGGTGTCGAAGGCCTTCTCCAGGTCAATCAGGCAGGCACCCGTTCATTGTTTCTGGCTCTTGTTCCCGTGGATATCCGACACCAGTTTCGACGCGGCATGAATAGTGTCATGCCCAGCTTTGAAACCGAACTGGTTATCCGGAATTATATATTTGTCCTCTGTCCAGTTGGTCAGAGCTCTATTTATCAGCTTCTCATTTGCATTATTATTTGCATTATTATTTGCATTATTATTTGCATTATTATTTGCATTATTATTTGCATTATTATTATTATTATTATTATTTGCATTATTATTGTCTATATATATTAAAAAATCAGGCCTTTTTAATATCACAGCTTTTGGCAACAATACGCACTCGAAAAATTATTTCAATAGCGCTGGCATCTTCTGGTTTTGCAGCAACATTGTTAGAATTCACATTTTGCACTGAAACTGCCGTTGAATATGCAAATCAATGAAACACCAGCAGGTAATATATCGAAAATATCTTTGATGGCCAAAGTTTTGCAGCATGCTTCTCTTAATGTGTGAAATGAGACCACCATGGCTCATACAAAATTAATTGAAGCTATCAGATCATGCCAAGACTTGTCAAGCAAGCATTAATTTTATTGTTGATCTTGGTCATCATATTTGTGGAAACATGTGCAAATATTTTCTCTTACAACAAACATTCGTATTCAATTGCAAAATAATGTATCAGCTGTTAAATTTTAAACATAGCACAGCAATATAAAAATCAGGGTTGGTTGAGCGAAAGTGGAATTTTAGCAGCCAGGAATAAAGGTGTTAATGAATTGAATTTCGCTATACACTGCTGAATCGCCGAAATGGTTCTGTATAAGGCTGTTGATTCTGTTACCAATGAAGAAGACGTGATTAATTATCCCACAGAATTTCTGGCTTCATTGAAAATTTCGCAATGGTACGAGCGTTGCTGTGGAAATGTTAATTAGCAATGTTATTGTAACCAAAGGTGAAGACGTTTGATTTCACGCATTCAATTTTGCCGTTGGAATTCAAACTTGCACAATTTATTTCCAGTGCGGTTGCCATTGCAATTACCCAATAAGGAGCCAGGCCAGTCATTATTTACTTACATTAGTACTTAAGTAATGTGAGAACGGGCAGTAGAGTTTTGAGGACGTATGGAAAGAATTTTTAATTGAACGTTTGGGTGAGTAAAAGTCGGCTCTAGTTGGTACGATGAAGAGGATAGATAATAAATATTTACACAATAATTATTTTAATTCAGTTACTTAAATTCATATAATTCTTGTAGTTACATTCATAGGCTACACTTTTTTTTGTTTTATATTGGTATTGTGTTTCATTGGTACAAAACTACAAATTTACAAATTACAAAACTACAAATTTACAAATTACAAAACTACAAATTTATACTATATATGTTCATATATTTATGGATTTAAAATAAAAATTGCAAAAAATTGGTCAGGATCGTGAAAAAGTTCCTTATTTCAATTCGCTTATTTTTTGCAATTTTTAATTTGAATCCATAAATAACTTTATCGGTATCTTCATCGTAGTTCACAATTTCATCTTCATCATATTCATTGATAGATCGCCTCATATTGGTGACGATACTCCTTTGTACGGTAATCTAGAGACCTGCATATTTTCAATATCTGTTATTAAGTATCGTTCGTTGAAAAGAACCTTTTTAACCAAATAAGGACCACGGTATTTAGAAAATAGTTTTTTTGTTGACACCTGGAATAGCTGTGTTTCTTACCATCACATAGTCTAATTCTTTACATGTTTCTGGTATTTTATGGCACTTATCGTAATTTTCTTAATTGTATTACTGATTTTTTCAATGTTTTTCTCGGAACTAGTTCTCATATCCGTAAGATTATAGATTTTTCTTACGACATTTTTATCCAGTTTGTATGGCTACCGTACAAATGGCTACCAATGTGCTCTCATAAAGAGAGTTCAGTTCACATTCGTCCAGCACGTTTTTTGCACGGTGTGTTTATTTTCCCAACAATAAAACATTGATGTAGTTTTATTTGAGTCTTATATACATACATATATATTTTTCCTTGCCAGCGCGAGGCATGCAATCAATTCTGGTTTGTGTCAATCAATTTTTGTCCATATCGAGCCAGATATTTACCTGCGGCCGGCGTGTAAAGCGAGCTCGTTAATTAGATATATATATCCTGATAATGGTTAATAAAAAGTTTCGAAAGCATACAACTCGCGAGTGCCAAATAAGTGAGCGATAATACGGCAACATTGCGGAGCCACAGATCAATGCTCATCACAAACACAACAAAGCTAACAGCAAAATTGTGAAATGGAGAGCATACAAATTAAAACTTTATGGTACTATAGCAATTGTAAATCAAACACTTCTTGTTTCTTTTATTTTGTTTAATAAACCGGCCGTTGTGCTCGGTGGGAGCTCTATTTAAAAACTAAAAACTAGAACTTAAGATAATCTTAAGTTAACCCTACGATGCCATTCGTACCACGTTCTTATCTTGCCACATGTGCAAGATATCGTGTTACAAGCTCCCGTCGATTTGCAGAATGCCGGATCAGCGATATGTGGCTGCTGCCGATCCATAAGTTGACTTGAATGACAATTGCATGGGTGGCGGAGATGCTGAGTCAACAGCATGTGGTGCCCATCGTGTTAATTCCTTCCTTCCTTAAGTGAAAGCCGTCCTCGGTCTTTCCCAGAGCCTTGATCACATTATGGAGGTCAAGTTGGTTTCGCTTTTTTCGTCTTATGCAGTTTTCGTTTGAGGATGATATAACCGATCGCAATAAAAGCGGCAGTAACGCAACAAGCTAACACCGGACGTATAGTTATATCTGTTGTTATGTCCTCAATTTTTCACAGGTTTTCTACATTCATTCTATGTAAAAATGGCAGTTTAAGTATCTCGTGGTGACCTGTGATATTAAGTACTACTAAAGCTGAGGTGCCTGGCAGACTATTTTGAACGTTGTTGCGGTTAATAAATACATTGACCCATACTCTATTGTCGAAAGTGATTACATATTCACCTCTTACCTTGGCCGGTCTGTCATTAATTATGATGATGCCATCGTCTACCTTCACAACTGGATCCTAATCGCTAGGTTAGGTGTTGCAGTGCGTGTTGCAGTGTCCAGAGAGTAATTCTTGAGCGCACGTCCTATGGGGTGTCTCTTTGCAAAATGATGATGTCGTTGTTAAGCTACAATCGTCTACTGCTACTATCTGATTACGGCATTCTGCTACTATTTTGTTGTCGGTAAGGTGAACAATCTTTCCCTTGTGCGAGACAGGGAAAATACTAATGTCCTTACACACTAACTAAGGTCTACGATATTTTATAAGAAAATTCAATACATCTTTATTTTGTAAAATCTTAATACTACTATAGCTACTTCCATTAGCTCTGTTAAACTTACATTTGTGAATTGTTCATTATTTATCGACTTTAAATCATTGTCGACAAGAATTGTCGGATTTATTAGATTAATTTTTGCAAGTATTATAGACAGTATTAAATTTTCTACTTCAGTTATCATGATTATATTTCTTGCCAATAAGGTTTCATAAAGGTGAGCAGTTTCAATATGCTCTCTTTTAGAACTTACTATGATATGATTAACGGTGCCTGTTAACTTATTAATTTACTCCTGTGTTCTTGTATTAATTAATTTCTGCCTATTATTTGATTCCGTGAGTTGGGCCTGTGTAACTTTTATCTGCTCAAAGTCGTCGTAATCGGGAGTCCCAGCTACTACCTTTAAAGCTGTATTTAAGAAGTTAAGACTTCGCACACGTCTATGGTGTATGTTGAGGGTACTAAGAAGTATTCCCAAATGCTTGGCATATATTTCTAAAATCAGCCTCATGTGCGTTTCGGGAAAAAAGTCGAGCATATTAATAATCTCAGCCCTCATTTCGGATTACGCAGTAAGGTTGTGTTGTGTGTCTAAGGTAACCATTGTCCTGACAGAGGATGTCGTCGGCTTCTAAAACTGGAATGTAGATCGACTGAGTGTAGTCCGTCAGTCTTACGGTCACTGCTGTTGCGAGTGAAAGCAGCGTTAGCCAAACCCTAAAAATATATGTTTTCTTTATAATCGGTTTAAATAATAAAAGGATAATGATGGGAGTACTCTATTCTATTCTACCTTAATTTGTCTTTGTGGACCACCCTCCCTCTAATAAGAACAGATGTCCCCAAAAACAGTGTTGAAAGCTTATTACCTAGCCTTCTATTGGTCTTTACTAAAACCGTTTCACCAACTCGAAAGATCCTGTTCTGCCTATTTTCATTGTGTCTATGTAATGACACTTCCTGTGCGGTTTGAACTTTATTTTTTATTTGGTCCCTAAATTCTGCTGAAGCTGAATGAATTATGTGAAATGGTCATTAATTATAGGATCGGGGCTTTTAAGTCTACAATTGTACGGGATAGTTGAACCACCGCAAATTTAGAAAATATGTCTAAACAAGTAAGGAAATATTTGTTACCGGTCGAGAATATATCAATGTGTAAAATTTTTTTTTTTTTTTTTATTTTATAATTCTTTTTTCTTACATGCTAGACAAAAATAACTAAAACTAGCTTAACTAACTTAACAATCGTTCTTACATCTAACCTACTGATCCTATACGGGTACTCTAAGCTATTCTGAACTAAATTTAATTGTGCCTTTCGGCTTAGACTATGGTTTTTTATTTTTATTTTATCTGAATTTACTTTCTGATTAGTTTGGCCAAGAAAACTGGTAAAAAACTTGGCATTATTTATCTATCTTAACCTATCTTAAACTTACTTAACCTAATAAAAAAACTTATAAGCTAGCTTAACTATGTCCGTAACAGTACGGCACGTGCACCAGGGCGTATATGTTATGTATATGCCTAACATATAAAATTTATACGCCGTGGTGCACCTTTTTTTATTTTTTATTTTTTTTTTCTTTTTTCTACGCTACTCTAAGATCTATGTAAGTTGGCCACTATGGTCAACTACCGCGTCATTTTGAAAATCCAGCGGCGGCGGGGGCTGGTTTTGGTGTAGCCACCAGTAAAATTGCGTTCTTTGGCAGACTCTCTCCTGTCTGAGCAGAGATCGCTCTACTGAACCGGAGGAGATCCTCGTGAATGCGAGCGACATCCCGTTCGTATTGGAGTCGCCTGTCCACTGTTCGGCGTACGACGTGGAAGATGACAGGACATCCTTGTGGATCCTGTATTAGGCCAATTGTGTCGAGATAGAGGAACGCTTCAGGAGGAATAAAGCCGGTGAGGCGCACTCTCTCATGGTACATAACATTGGGGTAGTAAGCCCCAAAGATCAGACTGTTGGAAGAAGTCATAGCCATAGTCATAGTCATAGTTTAATAATGAAATTATCTATCCTGTTCAAGTTTGCCTCGTTGTACAGGACCTCGTTAGGATAGAACTTCTTGTACTCAGACTCGGGTGTACGATACAACCGGAGACAAGTGCGAAGACACTGTCTCTCGAACAACCTCATCTTTTCCATCTGGGAAGGACTCACATTGAACCATAGTGGACAACCGTAGGCCATAACTGGCCGGATGAGGGCCATGTAGCTGATTACCTTTACTCTGGTGTCAAGTTGGCTGCTGTAAAACAACCCCCTTGCCACAGCAAGGGCCTGTTTAGCTTTCGCCAGAGCAATATCTATATGTTTGTCAAAATACAGATATTGGTCCAACCAAATGCCTAGATACCTTACTACACTTTTCACATCTTACGGCCATCCCTGCGGGTCAATTATGCCGAACTTACGCCAGTTTGTGCGCGTATCCCATGCTGCCATGTACAGCGGGGTCCTGAAAAGGATAGTTTCATACTTCAGGAAGTTGATAATCAACTTCCAGTCGTCGCAAAATCGCTGAATTTGTTCGAAGTCATATTGCAACAAGTTATTTATTACTTCGACCTTCGGACCTGATCTGTACGCTACTAGATCGTCGGTATACGCAATTAAGTGCGGCATGGAACCTATAACATCTGCAGTGAATATTGAGAACAAGATCGGCGAACCAACAGCTCCCTGTTGCAGACCATTTTTGATGTCAAAGACCATGGTAGAAGTTACGTCGCCACTTTTCACTACGAACTTTCTGCCTATTATCATGTCATAGATCGTGTATAGCAATGGTTTACTTATGCCGAGCCTGACCAGCTTGAGGAAGAGATCCTCTAACCAAACGGTGTCGAACGCTTTCTCCAAGTTAATCAGACATGCACCCGTGCATTGTTTTTTATCTTTGTTCCACTGAATGTCGGATACCAGTTTGGACGCGGCATGTATAGTTTCATGCCCCGCCCTGAATCCGAACTGGTTGTCCGGTATGATTTTATTTTCCTCAACCCATTGTTTCAGAACTCGAATGACTATCTTTTCAAAAACCTTGCTTATGCAAGGGAGAAGACTGATCGACCGAAGATTTGTCGGGATAGATTTGTCTTTGTCCCGTTTAGGGATTGGTTGCACTACAGCTGTTTTCCAGTGTGAACAGTGTTGTGTAAATCTGCACGGCTTCGGGAGGAAGATAGCGAAGCACAATATTTGGTATACCATCGATTCCCGCCGACTTTTTCTTCTTCAGCGAGTTAAAGATACCCTGCAGATCTTCTTGAGAGGTCAAGATGTGATTTCCATCATTGGCGACGGCATTATTTGCCATGTTATCGTCAATGAACCTGGTGAAACCAGGATTCTCAGATCGCCATTGACTTATCTCGTTTCGGAGCTCGAAGTGGTTTAGCGAGGCGCTATGCTCCAGGTCATGATTCGGCCTACGAATCTCGTTGACCGTATACACTCGCTGAAACACAGCACCAATTGCTTTCACCTTCTCCTGGGGATCTTCAACCACGAAGAAGTCGTTGTCTAGCACTGCCCCATCTGGATCGATGCAACTGAAGTCAGTAGTTGTTGGTTATTTGTCGTCCTGGGAAGTCTAACGGCCTGAATGTCGTTTTGATCTTTCCTCGGAAATATTTTATTTACTTGTGGGAACTTACCCGGGTTGTTAGAACGTACAGCCCGGATCTTATTGCCCCAGTGCAAGCTTATGGCCAAACTATAATTGATACGTATTAACTGTTGGAGGTTCTTGATCCCCGATTTCAATGCCCTGACTTCCGCGTTTTGTCGGTCTGTAAACCGCCTGTGCAAGAGTTTGAGTCTTGACAGCAGCCTACTTTTGTGCAAGTGAAGTGCATCGATGGTAGCATTTCGATAAACACCGCTGTCATCGATTTGTACTACCTTCGGAATAGTCTTGTCCATGGTACGTTTAATTACGTCGTACATTAGTATGAGGTACCTGTCAACCTCTTCGTTCGTTAGGTTTCTGTTTGTTGGAGGATTGATCCCACTCGAACGTAGTTCTGTGGATAACGTCCTGGAGAAGCGAGGCCAGCGGGTCTTATTGTAATTATAAGGATTCCTCTGGACATACTCCTCCAGTTCTTCCACCTCGTTCGGGAGCTGAATAGCCGCGAAGAGTCCGCTGTGATCACTCTCGTACTCAACCGCATTTAAACAGTTCCGCGTGCGTCTCTCCACGTCTAGTATCGTCAGTCGTCTGTGGATCAGCAACAGATCCAGATAGGACCCGGATCTGGGGTACGATGGCCTATCAGTTGCAAGCAAATCTAGCTTGAACTCAATATTGTGCTCTGCCAGCCAGTTATACAGTGGGGTTCCCCTGTCGTTATGCACTTTATTGCCCCATTCTCTATGCTTGGAGTTCAAATCCCCAGCAATTACATAATAGTTTTCCTCCGAGCTCAGTCGAAGGCTAGTGAAGAGAGTATCGAGTTCTGAAATGAAGTTGCGGTTGAGTGCAGGATTATCAGCTGCGTAGATCGCGATCACATATAACCGCTTTCCACCCTGGAGAGGAATGCGTGCAATACACGTTTCTAGCACTTGAAATTTTCGCACTTCACTACTATACATGACCTTATGACAAGGGCCTTTTTTGATTAAGAGAGCGACCCCGCCCCCTCGCAAAGATTGGGGCCGGTCTCTTCGAACTACGTGGTAATTCTTATACCAGAGTGTGCGCGTCTGGTTCAGCTTAGTTTCGCTGGCCATCAGCACGTCTGGATTGTGAGCTTGCATAAGGTTGCCGAGCGTTAATTTGCGTTCTGTCCTAATCAGTGAATTCACATTCACTGCTAGGATCTTAAGGTTACTAGCTGCGTGCGCAGCCATCAATCCGATGATGCGTTTGGCACGGCAAACACCGTCGAGTATATCAATTCTACTCGCGCTGCTTGCTCCTGGAACCGTTTTTCGAGCTGAGCGATCTGCCCCTGGATAGAGAGCAGTACCGTCATCATATCCAGATTCGCTTCAGGTA
Source organism: Eristalis pertinax (assembly GCA_907269125.1). NCBI lineage: Eukaryota > Metazoa > Arthropoda > Insecta > Diptera > Syrphidae > Eristalis > Eristalis pertinax. The sequence continues at coordinate 91,400,271 of OU026145.1, forward strand.
GCTTTGCCACTGGGACGGGGGCCACCTTCGGCACTGTCTGTTGTACCGGTCGCCTTCCTGATGCCATTTGGGCGTAGGAGACGGCCGGATTAACAGTGGTAGCTGGAGCACGGGCCACTGGCCTTGCATCTACCGTTTGTGTCTTCCTTTTGGCCTCTATACTTTTCCTGATTTGTTGAACTTTAGGACATCCCCGATAGTTAGCAGGGTGCCCGTTGGTCTTGCAGAGTACACATGTGAGCATAGCCCTGTCCTCGACTTTTTCCGTCCCTAGGGGATTTTGCGCATTTGACGCAGCGAGACTCCATGTTGCAGTTCGCCGCGGCATGCCCAAACCTCTGACAGCGTGCACATTGGAGTATATGCTTCGTCTTTGTTAATGTATCCCAATTAACAGAAATGGAGCCGAAACGAGTCATTCGCTTTAGGCTCTCTATGCTACTGTCTGGGGTGACCTGAACGAGGAAGAACGGAAGTTTCCTGTTCTCCCTTCTCGCTACCGCAGTGTTGAAGGGCTTAACCCCAACGAATGTGACATCGTCGCTCTGCGCCTGGCGCAGCACAGCGAGGATCTCTTCGGGATCAGTAGTGGGATCCACGCCCTTAAGGAGCATGGTCTGCACTTTTTCCCCTTTTGGGGTGTATGAGAAAAACTCGGCCCCAGCCGCCGCTAGCTTTTATTTTATGATGTGGTAGTCTGTCAGTGATAGGCAGTGAACCGAGAGCCTTAAGGGCCCTTTATATTTTAAATAAAAGGATTTTTTTGTGGCCAACTTACATAATTTGTCCACCTCCTTTGTCTCCAGTCCGAAAACATTGATCGGAGGGCATCTCTCTTTTTTGTCTGCTGCTGGTTGCTGTTGCTGCTGCTGTTGTTGTTGCTGCTGCTGTTTAGTCTGTTGCTGCTGCTGTTTAGTCTGTTGCTGTTGTTGCTGCGGATTCTGCTTCTGCTGCTGTTGTTGTTGTTGCTGCGGGTTCTGCTTCTGCTGATGTTGTTGCGCAGCCTCTTTGGCTTCTCTCCTTGCCTTTAGCTTTTGTTGGAGGGCCTGGATGTGAGCATCCAGCTCCTCTCTCTCCCTCTGGATCGTTGCCAGTTGCTCCCTGTCCTCCTCCTCTTAGTCATCCGATTCGGATAACATTAAGGCACTGTATGAGTTCCCTACCTCCGAAGGAAAATCTACCCTCGCACTCGGCCGACTCATACAGAACGTCGTCGAGGGCTTTGCATTTCTGCGCTGCTTCTGCTTGTTGCGCGTCTGCTTGTGCTATTGTTGTTGCTGCACTTTCTGCTGCTGTTGTTGCTGTAGTTTCTGCTGCCGTTGTTGTTGTTTGTGCCAGTACATGCCCAGCTGCACGATCACCTGATGCGATAGTGGATCGGCGTTTGACAACAGTTGGCTGTTGCTGTATTCTCCTTCTCCTCTTCTGTCGCATTTCAGGCTGGGTTTCTTGGTGGCCTGATGTGCTAGCCGCCGGTACCACTTTGTTGTCCGCTTTAGAGAGCGCGGACCGCTCAATTTCCTCCTTCATGCAGACTGCTCAAATTGTTGCATTTGAGGAAAAAAAAAAGTTCAATGATTTTCTCGGGAATTGAACCCGGCTCCGTGAGTCCACGGTCTAATACACTGCCACAGGGCCACTGGCTCTTAAGCTTTTCTATACGATTTTGTGAACTTAAACTGCTTTCCGCACTTTTTCACACTAAAGCCGAAACACGTCTGTACTCTCTGGAGTTCTGTGAACGACTGATCAATGTGTAATATCTGGCCTTCGTATGATGGGCTCGGGACTCGCCGATCAATTGCTTCCTTGGGTGTCGATCATACTTGGCCTTTGAGCATATTTTGCAATTGGCGACAACTTGATGTGAAAGTTTGGTCATTTTTGGAAAGAAAGAGTCACGTAAGATTTGTTTTACGTTCTATTGAGCAGCTCTGTGTGCCCTATTATGTTCTGCAGTTGTAATTTCCTCTTGTTCGTTTTTGTTCATTTTTGTCATGGAAATGTTCAACGAGCTCGTGCTGAATGTGAGCCAAAATTGGTAGTTCGCAAAGAATTGCGTTGACCACATCTGGCTTCACCATTTTCTGCACCGTTTCTAAAAGTGTGTCCCTATCTGAGAAATATATGAAATGCCTGGTTTTTACATCAAAAATGATAAAGGTGAGAGTTGACTGGTGCTTCCTCTATAACTATTTGATTCTTGAAGCAGTTTATTGGTTTGTGTGTTGTCTCATACGTTACAATTGTGGCAACGTCAGAATCAGTTTCATTCTCCAGGGCGTGAGGGTTCTGTCGCGACAGTGCGTGAGCAACATGGTTTTCCTTTCCTGGCTTGTAAAAAATGTGAGCATTATGCACATCGATAAACGCTTTCCAGCGCTTTATCTTCGCATTCGGATTTCGGTCTACACCTTTAAAGATGCCGGACAGAGGTCTAGCTATGGATACAAGATCCTTAATAAAACATCTGTAGTAGATGGCTAAACCTAAAAGGGATCTAACTCCAAACAAAGACGTGGGCTCCGCGTAGTTTTGGATTGCTTAGACCTTAGACTGACGTTTTGAGACCCCCTCTCGACAACGTGAAACCGAGATATTCCACACTTTCCTTGAAAAAGTTGGACTTCTCTTCTCCATTTACGGAAAACGCGATTTTCTCCCGATCCCGCTCTGCGAGTTCGATTTGGTGGAACCCTGACTTTAAGTCGAGGGTTGGAAAATATCTGGCTTTACCCAAATTTGATAAAATAACCATAACGTTCGGTATAGGATATTTACCATCGATTGTTTTTTGGTTGAGCTTTCGAAAGTCGATTACTAAACGTTTCTTTTGAATGCCCAACTTGTCAGTCCCTTTTTATCAACAACCCAAACGGGGTTGTTGTAAGGGGATTTAGATGACCTTATTATGCAATTCTTTTATAGTTCCTTAATTTCGTTATTCACGAAATCGGCTACATCCATAGGATATGGATACAGTTTTGAATAAATAGGGTCATTACTTTCGGTACGAATAGTAGCAACAACGCTAGTATTAAAGGGTAACAACTCGTTGGGGTCTGCAAAAGCATTAATCCTTTTCCTTATCATTTTTTAAAAATCAGCCCTCAGTGAAGGGGAACCTCTATATCATCTACTTGTGTAAAATTTACATTCGCAATGGTAGAATTTAATTGCTTCTGATCACGAATCAAGCAAAATTACCATCTTATTTAAACAAATGGTGGCATTGACCTGCGTTGAGAAATCAAGACCAATTATTCCATCGAAGGTCGTAAGACCAGGAAGTATAAAATAAGGACTATACTAGTTGCACCCTGCCACGCTTCGCTGTGGCATTTTGTGGTTCCACGCAAAAGAAATGAGCAACACAACATAGCATAAGTTTTAAATACGTTAATTTGGGATCGGGAACACTCAACATCCGCATCTAAATCTGAGCCACACAAGTCCAGAGATTGACCTTGAGCCTTATTAATTGTCATTGCGTATGCGAATCGAATGGAGAACTGCAACCTTTTGAATTGTAACGGTATATCAGTCGGGATCCTGGGAATTCTAGGAATGAGGACATCTTCACCTTTGGAAGATCCAGTTAAGATCGTTGCTTCCACCACGTTGTTCATCAATTTCTTGACCGCTAGTCGCGTGCCGTTAGACAGTTTTGGCTGATTAATATTCCGGAGCATGATAATTGGCACCCCTATTTTCAATTTCAATATATGTGGTGGCATTCCAGACAGATCGAGTGAATTTAAAAATTCCGTTGGGTAATTAACTGCTTCATCTGCCTCCACAACGGTGTCTATTGACTTATATGTAATTACCTCAGTTTCTATGCTGGATTGGATAACATGATTAAGTTGATAGACGTCTTTATTCTTGGAGGCTCTTGATCTATCATTGCGGGATTTGCGTGAAACCGTCCAACCATTTGGAAATGCGTTGATATTGCTCGCAGGAGATTTCAGGCAAACGTTGCATGTAATTTCTCGATCGACACCAGCGGACGAGATAAATGCTTGATGATCTGGAAATGTTGCACGTGGGAGTCTCAATGATTTGCATGTTCAATGGCAACTTCAGCGCTGAATGAGCAGTCCTTCCACCAGGTAACAATGTCGAGCTAAAGCTATGTCCTTTTTTGCTCGAACCGTGGCCAGAATCAATTTGATAAGGAATGTTTTCCCAGTTCCTCATGGAGCATCTAAGAAGATGTCCCCCGCCTCGCGGTCAATATAATTGCAAACAATGAGCGAATTTGGTTTGGCTGTGCAGTGTTGCACGCACCGTTAATGCAGATATCCCACTGTTGGTCGTTCTCCAATCAATTTAGAGCTTCTAGAGCGGATGGAAACTAATGCTCCGGCCCGAAAAGTCTTCGAATCCACCCCCGAGGGACGGAGCAGTAGAGGAAGACCGCGACTCAGGTGGCGCACGCAAGTGGAAAGGGACCTCAACTAACTATGCGTGCGAAACTGGAGACAGCTAGCTAAAGATCGAGCTGGCTGGAGACGCTTGTTGGTTGAGGCCCAGGTCCACCGCGGACTGTAGCGCAACCTTAAGTAACTAAGTAAGAAAGACCTAGGACCAGCTACATTTACCAACAGTATGCGAAAGAAGAAACATTCATCTTGATTAGGATGCACTGTATAGAGTCTACCAATTGTATTTTCTTTGAAAATGCCAGGTTGTCCTTCGACGGGCTCCCCTCGTTTGCGTTGTATGAATGCTTTTTTAGTTACATTCCACGTGTAATTAGAGGGCACTTCTGAATACATCAGTGTTCTGGCTAAAACGTCTTCCTGGCATAAAGTGAAGAAAGCAGTTAAAGTTGTACCAAGTGGATTGAGGGCTCATTATTGCACATTTGCTTCTGTGAAATAGACACGTTGGCCATTCTCCAAATGGACTGCTAAGTGAAATACAGCTGGATTGCGTTCATGCATGGGAAATGAAAAAATTCGCCATGCAGCCTTATTACTGCTTATGTATCTTCCAGCCTGGTATTGGAAATTTCATCGACAGCTTGTACTGCATTCCTGTCACCTTTTTCAGCTTGAACACCAAAAACTGCCATATCGCTGTCTTTATTCACGTACTTGCAGATGTATTTGATCCATTTCACGGAATTGCAATACTCTACGTTTATGTGCGCTTTGTCTGTTTTTGACAACAGAGGAGAATATGGAACCACCCAACAATTGTCTACCTTAATATCACCAATTCGCATGTGTAAAGTTGCCGAAGTCCCGCCATCTTCAGTTGAACGTCTCCTATACAAAGGATATTCATCGTCTCCTTTTACCTTCTTGGCTGCAAGTGCTCGAGCATATCGCTTGGAGTATTTCCCGTCTACCATTCATGGTGAACTCGGATTGAGTGCACTGCATAGTCCATGGATCATGTTCTTGATGACAACTGCATGCAAATCCTTATCAACGTCGGCCCGTGGAATCTCAGCGCATATCACATCGTCGATTTCGTCTGTAGTGATTTTATCATAGAGCCAGATTAGTATCTGCGCATGTGGCAATCCTCTCTTCTACCATTCTACTGAATACATCCAGCACCGCACAGATCCAAATACTCCATGTTTCACAATGAAATCCATCAGTGACTTGAGCTTTTGTCTGAAAACACGGGATATGATGTCATGCCTATCCGCCGACGATTGTCCAGAAAATAACAGCTGCACTATCTCATCCCAAGCTGGATTGAATGTGAAGGTGATGAATAAATGTGGGCGGCCGTAATAACGAACATATGCCATGGCATCTTGAGCATATGCCTGCATGTGACGTGGACTACCTATGTATGAAGATGGAAAAATCGTAAGCTTTCCAATGTTGGTTGTATTACCGTCATTCACAACGACATCTCGCAAATAAATATATATATCTCTTAGCGAAGTTTCAGTAGGTAGATTTGGATGGTTCTGGCATTGTTGATTTGGATGAGCATTGTTTTAACATTGACCTTGAGGTGGCTGGTCTGGTTTGATATTACTATTTTGGGACACATTTGATAAGAAGTTGCGAGTGACCTAGTTGTCGGCTGTTGTGCGGTCAGTGACCCATATTTTCAGCGTTGCGTAACATTTGATATATGATTGCGTAATATTGGATATGAGTATTTTTTATAGATATTGTTGTACGGTTTATTGAGGATATGATACAACATAAGGAAAATTTTGTTTAGTAGATAACAACAATCATATAAATAGGAAACCCTCTGTTCATGAGCGCATAGTGAAAGTACCATCGCGTCAGTTACGCTGTGCGAAGTGTTAAAAAGTTGAATATTCTTTGTGAATCAAAGGTTAGATAAGTGTGAGGTAATAGTACCTAGGCGTCTAGAACAAGATCAACATGAAAATGTATCGTTGTGAAATATGTGAAAAAGAGTTTTGGGATAAATCATCTTTTCTCCGTCATACAAAATTAAATCGGTGTGGCGATAAGAAAAGAAAAATGCCGCAAATAATCGATGCATCAATGTTAGGAATACAACCTGAAAAAAAACTTATAACAAATCTGAAAGAGCAACCATCGACATCAGGAGTGCAACATAGAAAAAAATTTAAGTTAAATGTTTACAAAAGATGTTTGGTTTGCGAAGAGGATGTCAAAAAAGGCACTGGACTCAACATCAAAGGAAAAACACTCATAAAATAAAGGCTAAAAAGATTATAAGCGAAAACGTGTGCTGTAGGAGAGCGCTTTCAAGAACCGAATCAAAACATTTTCCATTTCTAACAATGATGAGACCGTATTGAATGTGGATAAATTTTTAAAGCTTTCAAATTTAACATGGAGCTATTTTCTGAATTTGTGAAACATAATAAAGATGACGATAATATGATCATGGATGTAAAAAGTATGCAGACCAAAATGCACACAATCATAGAAAAGAATAATATACCAGAAAATTTAAATACTATGATCAATGACATCAAGATCAAATTAGAAGAATTCCAAGAAAAAGATAGCGGATGGGCTATCGTTCTAATATCGTTTCTAAGAATCGAAATAAACATTAATAAATACGAAACGATTCGGTTCTTCATATTTTCGGTTACCAACGCAGATATTAGTTAAAAAAGCCTGTATAAACATCCAAAACGCCGATGAATATTGTTTTAAATGGGCTATTATATCTGCTTTGGAAAATAGGGTTACATGTAATTCTGATAGACCCTCATCATACAAAAAGAAAGTCTTTATGAATCCAAAACCGATAATTGAACTAACACAGGCATAGAACTACATCCATCAAACTGCCACTATATGCTGTGTATGCAAGCATAGTTTTAACCAAACAGAAGTAAGAGTAAGAGATCGCTGTCACTTCACTGGTGCATATAGAGGACCAGCACATTCAAAGTGTAATTTAGAGTTAAGAATAAGTACTATTAATGGTACAGTAAATATAATTCCATTCAATAAGGGAAATTATATTTCACTATCTAAGAGAGTGTATATAAATGAAAATAACACCTTTGAAATGCGATTTTTAGATTCATTTCGATTTTTACCATCTAGTATAGACTCGTTAGCTCGTTAAATTTGTCAGAAGATTGTTGTTTCAAAAATGAAGACTCATTCAAATTAATGATTAGGAAAGGTGTATTTCCTTATGATTATCTTGATTCATGGGATCGCTTAGATGATTGTTCTCTTCCACCAATTTCTCAATTTTATAATAAGCTAACAGACAAAGATTGCATAGATAAAGATTATGATCATGCTCTAAAAGTATGGACACATTTAATTGTAGATCTTTAAAAGAATACATGCAATTATATTTACAGAGCGATGTTTTGTTGTTAGCTGATATATATGAAAATTTTCGTAAGGTTTGTATGAATATATATGAGTTAGATCCATGTCACTACTATACATCTCCTGGTTTATCTTGGGATGCTATGTTGAAAGTAACAGAAATTAATCTAGAACATTTTATAGACATTAGCATGTACAATTTCTTTAAGAAACGTATCAGAGGTGGTTTATGTCAGTGTAGTCATAGACATGCCATCGCTAATAATAAGTACATGGATAAATTCGACAAAAATAAATCAAGTGAATTTCTCATGTATCTTGATGCAAATAATTTATGCGGGTGGGCAATGTCTCAACCGCTTCCCGATGGGAATTTCTAGTGGCAAGATCCAGAAATCTGCACTACACAATACATTTTGAACTGGAACAACAATAAAGTTGGTTGTGTATTGGAAGTAGATTTAGACTACTCAATAGATCTTCATGATTACCATAATGATCTTCCGTTTTGTCCAGAGAATATGATAACTACAGGTAGTAATATTCCTAAGCTAATAGCTAGCTTAAATTCAAAGACTCATTATGTAATTCATCTCAAGAACTTACAGCAGTGTCTGAAAAATGGACTAACTCTAACAAAAGTACACAGTGTTATCTTTCACTCAATCTGAATGGTTACAGAAATATATAAACCTTAATACTGAGTATAGAAAAAGTGAAAAACAGTGTCTACGGTAAAACTATGGAAAATGTAGAAAAGAGACGAGTTGTGAAAATTGTGACTGAATGATATGGCGCACGAAATTCGTTTAGCGCTAGAAAGCTAATTGCAAATAATAATTTCCATAGTCGATATGATAAACCTATCTATTTAGGTTTTGTTGTATTAGAGCTATCAAAATGGCTTATGTATGATTTTCATTATGAGTATATGAAAAAAAAAGTTTGTCGACAGAGTTCGATTGAACTGTATGGATACAGACTCCTTTATTTATTCAATAATAACAGATGATTTTTATTCAAACATATATGATGATGTCATTGATCCCAGGCAATCAAGATTTGATACCTACTCATATCCTAAAGACAATGTACATAATTTTCCTCGAACAAATGATAAAGTTCTTGGTAAATTTAAAGATGAAAATAATTCCCTAAAAATGTTAGAATTTATAGGATTGAGAGCTAAAATGTATTCCTTTGTCACAGAAACCAATGAAGTGGTAAAAAAAGCAAAAGGAATTAAAAAATCTGTTACTGTTTATATTTAGAACTAAGTTACATAATGCATTAATAATAAGTTAGCATTAAGTTATAGCGATAGCAAGAGATATATATGTAATGATGGGATAAGTACTTATGCTTGGGGACATAAAAAAATACCAATAAATGATATTTGAAAATATAAAAAAGATTAATTTTTACATTTCCATTTTCTTTAGAAATCTAAGACAACGCCTGCGAAAAAAACTCAATAAATAATAAAAGAAACACAAATTAAATAAATTTCTAAGAAAATGTTTTATTTAAATTTTTTTTTATATCTACAACATGTCTAATTAACAAAGAATTTTCTAATGCACAACAGCCATATTTTTGTTGATGATGATAGTTGCTACAGACATTTAAAGTTTTCACACTCATAATCTTCGATATTATAAACCTCGAACTTGGTACTAACAAGGATACGTTTGATCCATTCTACTTTTTCAATTCCTTTTGTGAACTCCTTACATCCGGTTTGAGATTTTGTCTCAGAAACTTTTGCACACTATTGAAGGAAATACTACCGAGACACCAGGAAAGATTGTGATAATTTTTGCTCAACCAATTCACTTGTTTCTGATCTCTAGGTGATAATACATTAAAGGTATATGGTGATTTAATTAGAAAATGTTGATATTCATATAAACTAAAAGAGATGGCTATTTCCTTCACAATGAATTTATTGTTCTTGACTTTCCATCCTTGCACATCTACAGTTACAAAATCGGCTTCGCTCATTTTTATGTGTTATTCGTTCCGAGTTTAATTATACTCTAAACAAGTCTTCTAATTTCGCCAGTGAGTGGAGTATATTATACGAGACAATCATGTAGATCATGTAGACGATCATATAGAGAACACAGTATGCTGTTGTGTTTGTTGGCAAATGTTTGTTAGCTGTAAGTTCCACTTTGATATCAATAGGTCCTGTTTTAACAACTTCATTTTGATATATTACATCGACCACAATAATCGGAGCCAAATTTGCAAATTCATCTCGCGATAACAATGGTTGAGGTTCTCGCATGTAATAGCTCTGTTGAAATCTAGCATACATATCATATAAAAGAGCGTAACGATCTCGGCTAAAATTTACTTTTAAGTCATCAGAGTTAAGATGCACTTTTACATCTGACACATCACAATTTTGTATTCCGGTTGGAGTTTGTAAAACTATTAATATAAAGCGAGGCTTTCACTCCGTGGAGAAAGTTTCACATTTCACAAGTCTTGTGATAGAGCAGGATTAAAGTGACAATCCCAGATTCAAAATGGTATTTTTATTTTAAGCTCTGTCCAGTACTTATAATTTTGAGAATGTCTAATTTGGAAAAATCTGCCAACTGTATGTGAAGAACTTTCCATGTGATATTCAAAATGTTTAACTGAACTTTTTCCTTTGCATCAGTCGAGTAGACGGCATTCGAGTCAGATTTTGAACGTAATAGTGTAAGCTCATGCTTCGAATTTAAAATAATCTTATTAAAGTCCTCAGCAAATCCTAGAAGCATTTTAAGTGGTATGCAAAAATTGAAATAACCATTTTGAATATGTTGATCTTCCGTTACGAACCATCCAGCATTTTTAAGCATTGTGCTCTCGTTAGGATTTAATGAAACGAAATTTTTAATCAACGTTGTTATTCCTGTATATCGCGTGCGGTCTATTTCAATTCTATTGATTTCATAACGAATTTCATCAAACAAAAACGCTGTACAGTTGTTTCTCAATTTAACATGACTTGATTTTGTTCCATTGTCCAGAGTTACAAGCCCTTCAATATAAATGTAGCTACCACATGGTAACAGATATAGATCTTGATTTTGAATGGATATTCTCATTTCATCGTTATTTTTGTATGTCTGTAATTATGGTATATAACTGTGATATTCTTTTTTTATAATGCTTTCATCGTAGACAGGTTTTTGCAAAACATCTAAAACTTCATTCATGTCCGTTTTCCTTTTTCTCTTTCACTTAACCTGAAGTCCTAATGATTTAAGGAATTTTTTATTGATTACAGTAAGTTTTTTATTTCTTTCTCTTTTTACTGATGCTGATCATGATGTTGACGGCGTCAATTTGAATGACAACGAAGAAGTGATAAGACGTCCGAAATTCTTATTGCTTTTATTATAAATAATCATTTATCCTTTGGTCTTAAATGTAATCTAAGAGTAATTGCTTCTCCACGAAAATTAATAAGATTACTGATCAACAACGTTTACTGTAATCGAACTTATCTGTCTGACGGTCACAGGTAAATAAATAACATTTTTAGGAATTTCATCTAATTTATGCCCATGACTAAAATGTAGTGAAAATTCATGAAGTGTGTGCGCTGGTGAAATGTTAATATATGATCCGCTCACAATGTTACATTCCACACGTATTGCATTGATTTTTGTTATATGAATAATTATGTCCGATTCATATTCCTTACCGCCTTCTAAGATCTTCTTGCTAAAACCAAGCAATGAACCAATACTTCGATTTTGACTAAAATCAATATTATCCCCAGATAAAATTTCTGTTTTCAGGGTATTGTAATTAGCAACAATGAAAAGTTCAGCCGATTTATTTATGGTTTCATATTTTTCTCGTAAATAATCAACAACATCCTGAAATTCATATGAACCTATAGGAAGTTCGATCACTGCATTACCTATGTGAAATAAATTGTTATCCCAATCAATATTAGGTACTGAATTGTATGTATGACAGTCTACTAGTCCACACTCATATTCCCTATCCAAATCGATTGGTGGAAAGTAATTCGTAGTGAGACTCGATGTGTTTCCACTTAAAGTTAACGTTATTGACATATTAACGACTAGCTGTAAAATGAGATAGAAAATTACAAGGCAACGCTTTTTAAGAAACATTTTTTATTAAGTATATGTGTGGATGGGTATTTGTCTGTGAGATGTATGTGTATGTGTGCATATATATTACAGTATATTATTTTTATTAATTCAAAACTCGATCTCCTCTGGTGCGTAGAATTTTTCAATGAGGTGATTATTTACATATCGTGTTTTCATCAGTTCATATTCATAGAATCCACCCTTAATTATATTTCCCGGATAATCCAACAAAATGTATGTAACCGGATTTGTGTGTTGAATTGTTTTAATTTCGAAAATTACTGTTGTCCAATTTGGTGTATACCCTTTCTCAAAAATATGTTTATATTTACTGATTCGCACATGGTCACCAACAAGAAATTTCGGTTTGTCATATGTTTTCATGTTGTTGTATTTTCAGTTTAATATCTGCTGTTCATTCAAAGAACTCACATCACTTGTACGCATGCCAATAGTACTATGCTTTTTGTTATTGTATTTCATAATCAAGTCTTTGTACAGCTTTACCCACCTATATGACCCTGTATAACTAAATTCCTTCCACATTAGAGTCTTTAGGGTTCTGTTTAATCGTTCGATTATTGATGCCTTTACGATACTATACGTAGAATAATGATTAACATCATACTTTGTCATTAGATTTTGAAAATTGTGATTAAAAAACTCTTTTCCGTCATCGGTTTGTAAATTTCTCGGCGATCGTTTATCCTTAACAAATATATTTTTCATAGCTTTTGTGACATCAGAAGCAGTTTTAGTCTTAAGTTGTACAGCCCAAGCGAATTTGGAAAAAGTATCTATGATTTTTAGAAGAAAACGATGCCCTCTATTGAAAGCTGAATATGCACACGTTTCCGCTAGATCTACTTGCCAAAGATCATCTATTCCTTTTGTTATAACTTGTCGTCTTTTGAAATTTCTACGAGCTTGTCTATGAAGCTTATCCACAATACCTCTCTTTTCATTATCAGTACTCATTTCTCAACAGAACCTCTTTTCCTGTTTTGAGAATTATTCTCCAACCATTCTATAGATTTTGGTTTAACAAATTGTTCGAACAAATGATTTTCGATTCCTTTGAGCCTGTCTTCAAAATAGTTTCTTTGTGATTCTGATTCCTTTTCGCTCTCTTCCCTTAATACGTTAATAGATTTGGTAGGAGCGTCTTTTTCACTTTTATGACTCGCTGCTAGCTTTTCAATTTCTTCAGTAATTTTGTTCCTCAACAGCTTTTTTCTCTGATTCACTTTGTTTGTAACAAACACCATAGAGGCAGCATCATTATCATCAACAGGAAGTCCTAAATGTCTTAATCGTTTAAGATGAAGATTTATATTCCTGTCACGATCCAAATTAAAACCTAAAGCGTTTTTTATTTGTTTATCAAGACGATGATTATGCGTTGAATTACCAAACTTGTCAACACTCATTTGAATACTGATTAAACGTAAATTTAAACCTATGCAATTATATTGCTTTCTCTCAATTCTTTAATGATAGACATAATTTCATTGTTATGTCCCGTATGACCAGCTGATTGTGATGAAATCAAAAGTCTTAATCGGTTCATTAGGATTATCCCCAGTATATATAATTTGTTTTTTGAGGATTTACTGCCATTAAGCCACATCCTTTTTTTTTCTTATTCTGCGCTTGTGGGCATTTGTTCCGATTAAAATTTCCTTATATTCTTGTAAGTCATGATCGGTATAGTGCTTAGGTATTTTGTGAAACATCAATTCAACGAGACCTGGTTAATAGACCAGGTGTTACCATTTATGGTAATCCCATTTGTTCCTAATTTCAAATCAGCGTTACCTAATTTCCATTTATCATTTAAATCTTTATATGGACCATATATTTTATCTAATTTATTATTCCTTTCCAACTGTGTTAAATCCACTGACAATGCATGATTGCTTGAACCACCGCTCTCTTCATCCGATTGTGTATAGAAAGTGTATTCGTTACTCGTATCAAGTGTATCTGATTTCTTTTTAATACTTTTTAAGGGAGTGCTTGTATTCACTTTCCCTCTCCGAAATCATCATCGTAGGGCATATCAATTTCATCGTTATTTTGTTTATTACCTTCGACTAGTTTCTTGTTACTAACCCCTGATTTCTGATACTGTTGAACTTTTTCCTCAACACTCTATTGGTATTTATAACATCCTTTAATGCTCGTTCTTTCTTACTCATTATCAGTTTAGTCTATTGATTAGTTATTGGTTAGACCAGGCCAGATATATCAACTTATTGATTAGATCAGATTATATCAGGTCGGATATATCAGCTTTGGTGATTATCATTTAACAGACCAGATAAATTCAGCCTAAAAAGTGTTTATATACTAAGCTTCGAATTCTGGAGAGTTCCTCATTTATAGTCTTGAATAAAAACATCAAATCCTTTTCTATAGCGCCCGCCATCTATAGGATCATCTTTGCTGATAACGAGAAATCCATAATGATCTTTCCAACATTCACTACACATACTTAAAAAATCTTTGAAATTCATATCAGCCCACCATTGTACACATGTTTTGTATTCATATCATCTAGCTTGAACATTATAATCATATTTGCATTGTCTCGTATCAAATGTTTTGGAATTCGTTTTAGACTGACATAGATAAAAAGCATCAATGGTTTTATGACGTCCCATACAAAAATATAACCTTATATTATTTTGCTTTTCGCAAGCCACATCATTGAAAATTATAATAGAATTTGGTTTTGCTGTATCTGGTGTTAGGACTTCTTCATTTTCAGAGAATGTATAATACCCCATACCTTTTATGGGTTGTATTAATTCTTGCAAATACTTGTATTTGGGTTGATACAATGATTTTGAATAAATATAGATATTATTGAACTTTAATCCATTTGGACTCTCTATTAAGCTCAACATAGCGTTTGTTTTACCACAATTTGAAGAACCAACAAATAAAGCTCTAATTGTGCTTGGTAAAAGAGAACTATGCCTCCTCTTGCTGCTGTTACTACTAGTCAAATCAATATTTCGCACCACCAGTGCATCGTGTTGTTTCACGAAACGCATATTTACAACGAAAAATGGCTATGGTTTATAGAAAATCAATCAGTTGTAATAGAATCGCTGTCGGAAGAGGATTGTTAGATAAAATAATCAATTCTCTACCAATAGAACTTCATCTACCTGGATATCAACTTTGTGGACCAGGTACTAAACTTGAAGAACGTTTAGATAGAGGCGATAAAGGAATTAATCCATTATACGCTGCATGTAAACAACACGACATTGCTTATTCTCAATCAAAGGACTTGAATAAGCGACACGAATCTGATCAAATATTAGCGAACAACGCGTGGATAAGAGTCAAGTCAAAAGACAGTAGCTAAACGGAACGTGCAAACGCATGGTTTGTGACTAATGCAATGAAGGCTATAGTAAAATTCGGTATGGGTAATACTATGAGCAAGCTTAAGAAAACTAGAACAAAAAAAAGTAAATGTGTAAAGAATATCTTCAATGAAGTTATACGAAAAGCTACAAGGACTTTACGTAAACACAAACCTAAGGACATTCCAGAGGCAATACAAATTGCTCGAAGGGCAATGAGAAACACATTTAAGAGAAAGAAATCTTCAGTGCAAATTCCACGTGAAATACCGATTCCTAAAATGGGAGGTTTTCTTACTCTAGTGCCCATTCTATCAGAGCTTCTAGCATTGGGGACTCTAGCATCAGGTGGAAACTCTATTTTTAAGACGATAAACGAAACTAAGTCTGCTAGAAAAAAACTTGATGAATCAAATCGTCACAATAAAACTATGGAAGCCATTGCTATGGTTAAAATATTATACCTTAAACCATACAAAAAGGGTTATGGTTTATTTTATAGTCCTGAGGCAAAAAACTTTTAAGGAACCTTCCCAGACGAGCCCTTACCGATAGAGATTTAATGAAATACGCCAAGTTCTTACCACATTTCAGAGGTGTCTTCATGCTTGATAATCTACCGAAACGATCACATCAAAGGGAATGTGGCATCGTTAATTTAGATTCCTCTCTCGTTTCCGGCACACATTGGGTAGCATATAACAAGAACAAAAATCACAAAGAATATTTCGATAGCTTTGGTAGCCTACAACCACCAAAAAGTCAATATCAAAACTATAACTCTTTTAACTGCGGACATCTCTGTCTAAAATTTCAGTACAACTTAAATTAATTAAAAACATTATTATTCTACAATAAATTTATATTTAATTATTTATTTCTTTTTTTATTTTGTCGTATTCTTTACAATTTTTATGTTTGTCGATTTACCACGAGGTTCTATGTACTTGACATAACTTTGTACCTTGATGGGAGGTAAACCTGTGTGAAGAAAAATGTTTAATATGATTTTTTTTTTCCTGTACGTATATCTATAATATGACCTACCTGGAATTCTGCTAACTCACATAAAATGCCATCTCCATATTTTGTTTTGGATATCCTAATATTTTCAATAGAATATGCAATCCCTTTAACGAGGCTTTGAAGTCTTCTAGTCTTCTAATTCCTTTAAGAGATCATTTATGATCGAGTGCGTTAAGAGTGGATTCAACGGACTTTCTGATGATTTTAGTTAAATTTGTTCGCCTTTTATACTTCTATTAATGTCTCCATAGCTATTCTACTTAACAGATAATGATCACAATGACAAAAAAAACTTAAAAATGGAAACCTCAATGATACGATCGTACACATATGGATGTGGTTTTCGCTACCAAAACTTTTTTTTTTTTTTTTACACAAAGTTTGTGATAAGGATAGTTGGGACTGGTTGTCCACTGGTAGTGATGGATTTGTTATCATAGCACTTAATTTTTTTTTTGTGGTGAGAACAAGCAATTTTTTTTTTGTTTCTCTGGTTAGAAGAATGCATATTAGATGTGGTTAGAACAGCTGCGTCTGGTAGATCTTGTGAGTTCTGTAGTATTTCTTTAATTTTTTCATAGAAGTGAATTTGTTTTTGTGGTCAGTTTTTGTTTCCCAGAGGATCGTTTGTGATAAGGAATGTTGGTGGCATTAGATTTGTTTTTCATAGTTGGTGGCATTAGATTGTTCCATATGAAATGCGGTTTTGGTGTTATGAATGCTATGGGAAAATATTCATGAGGATAATGTTGAGCAGATAATATTTTGCCATATAAACCCGAGAAGTGTTTCTAGTCATTCACTTTCAAAAAGTAATTCGTTGTAAGCAGCAGTAATCTTTACTACTTTAAAAAAAAAACATCATGGAGTACACCCAGAAGTTCGTTGGAGAGTTCATCGAGGACTTCGAGAAGAAAACTTGGGAATATCCTGATCTCATAGGACAAACCAAAGCCATACTTAAAGAAGTTGTAGAAAAGCGGGACTTCAATAAATACCGAGCTTTGGTATGTTTACTACAAGCAATGGAAGCTGTCCTGAAGGCGGAGGGTTTTTCCCCAAGACCATTGATTATTTATTAATTGAAACATCTACACTTAAAAATTAATAAAAAATAAACCTTTGAAACAAATTTTAAAATTTTTTCTTTTTTTTATTAATACATAAAAATCATCATCTTTTATCTCTTTTCTTCGTATTTCTCTAAGAAATAACCATTTCATAAGTTTGTTTATATTTCTTGATGTCAATCAATTCCACATCGGAACGGTATGTTGTGTCTGACGTTTTAAAAACTTCTATTTCACCATTGGTCAAAATTCTCTCACTTTCTACTTAACGATATTCAAAACTACTTATATTTAATGAACGTCTTACATAATTACTGTTATAAGTATATCCAATATTTAAAAATACAGCACCATATTCTAATCTAAAGTGCCTGTAAAATTTATTTTCACTTTCGATTATTCCAGCTATATCTCTTTCTTTGAGAATCAAATCTTGCCTAAATGCTTCTATAGCTTCTTCAACAATAAAATATTTAACATCAGATTTTTCTGTTGTTGTTGTTGTTATTGATGTTAATTGTGTTCCTACATCGTTTTGAAGTTTATGATTATCAACATCTAAATATTCACTAGATCTCATCATTTGAAACGACAAATTAATTTTCAGGCTGTCATTATTTGGTAGTAGGACGCTAAACTGCATGTTTTCTTTATTATTATCACCTAGACTCGATAAATTGATTGGTATTGGACTAGCTTTTAAATAACCCACAGCCAATGCACAAATTAAAATCACTGTATAACAATTTTTCATCATCATTTTTCTCAATATTTAGTTTATTTTGCAAGAGTAACTCGCTGCATGAAGATTAAAATTTAACTGATCAAGAGTTATTGAAAGCAATGCTTTTTATTTATTTATTGATACGTTCATAGAGTAACATTAAATTCTTTGTACGTAATCATAAAACACGCACAAGTATCTGGTTTATCCTCAATGCTATCATCTGAACACAGACTACATATAGTGCGTTGCCGTCCATTTATATATGTAGTGATGTAAATGTTTTTGTATTGACTTAGTTTCGATGAACATGTTGTAATCTTCTCTAAATGTTCATCCAATATATTTTCCTTGTGATTAATTAAAAACGTTTGAATTTGTTTCAAAAATTCTAAACAACTTGTGTATGCCATGCTTTTTTTTATATCTTTTATTACTCATCACCAATAGCTTATCTAAAATGTCTATGTCTTCTTCATCGACATCACTTGGTAAACATTTTTTTAAATCATCAATATCATTAAATGCTCACAATTCTTGAAAACGATTTATATTCTTTATACGTTTAACACCATCACAAGAAACACCTAATAGAGCTCTTGATCCACCATTTACTGCGATTTTCACATGATCATTAACATTATATTGAAACTGTACTGATGACAAAAAAATGGGCTATGATTCCCCTCTACGCTGGCTTAGCAACAGAGATTCATATCCATCTTCTACTGTGACATGTACTGTTAAAGATAAGCCAATCACATCCACTCTAATTATTCGAAAATATCTCCATGATGATTGACAAACACAATATTTATCTGCTGATCTTATCGTTTGAATCAAAAACATTCTCTATTATACACATACAGAAGACACCGTTTAGCGCATTTACAACTTCTATTGTACAACATTATTATTGCAATCCTAAACATACTGAACATCAACTGATCTTTTCCCACCTATTTATATTGATTTGCACATATCCTATATACCCATCTCTTTCATACAATCCAATAAACCATTCGTCTATCTCATTCATATAGAGTCAAAAGGCATTTACGATCATGTCTGCTCATGTTAATATTTTTTTTTTTTTACACAAAGATCGCTGACCCCACAACAGCCGACAACTAGACAAACCAGACCAGCCACCTCAAGGTCAATGTTAAAACAATGCTCAACTTCCTTATCAACCACACAGCACACTCCGACTGAAATCACCCAACACACAAACTCTTCATGCTACTTGGAAACTACTGATAAGAAAAACCACAACGACCACAACCTTTAAGTGAGCCAGAACCATCCTTTCGTCTGATTCAATCAAAGAAACAGCAATCATTCTGTTTCAATTTTTGCATACATATCCACAATATACTGATGAAACAACTGATGACATTTCAATACATGATTGTCCTCGTTCCTATGAACCATTAAACGGTATGCGTAAAAGTTCATCGCGCTGCACTTTTTATTGGTTTCTACACCACTCACTATATCTATCAACGAGGAAGTCCATCGTTTCGCAGCTACAGGAGTACGGAGGTATGATCCCACAACGTGCATCGACTTCATCTCTATCATCACCGATGAAGTACATTTGAAGGAATTTATGTTCACTATCTGGGAACGGGGGCAGGGCGCCAGCTTTGTGATAGGTTTGCCCTTTGATTTTGAAAGTTGGCATAAATTAGGCAGTCACAATTTCCGCACCAAATGACGTCATTTGGAGCAAGAATTATATTTCCTAATGTTCAACATAAAATGCTTCTATTCAGCAGTAGATCCAGCAAGTAGAGTTCGCAGTGGCTCTGGTGGTGCTTCAAGTTGAGGTAATTTGATTTTCCCGCCACCACAACACATTCCTTTCGTTTCATTATTGAACTTCAGAGCCTGACAGTAAGTGCAGACATAACTCATCTGGCCAATGACGACTGGAGCTATAATCAACAGCTGGATCATATCGAAATCCAAGACGATTGTATTGCTGATTTCGATCTACTGTTCTCTGTACGCGGAATTTAGCTACCCTTTTCTTAGTCTGTTCATTTCTTTACGAACGAATCAAATCTGTTGCTGCAGAACGTGACTGTCATGCTCGCAATCGGCCATCCTCAAGCCTGGCTGCACGGTTTTCTGCTGGAGCTATGGTAATCCTCTGCCTTTGTCTTAGTCGATCCGTCTAACGCACCGATTCCCGCTCTTCCTCAGTCCTATTGGAAACATTTCTTCTTATTGTTTCTGCGTGGCGAGTACGACGACCCAAATTCAATTTTTTGGTAGGCATTAGTTCGATTGTGACTGAAACAGGAGGAAAGGATAATATTATAACTTTGTATTTTAACAGTGTATATTTTATGAAAACAAATGCCAAATTGTACAAATAAGTTAGATGCTTACCCTTAGTCGGTCTATGCGAACTCTCTTCTAGTGGACTGTATGAATGTAGATTTGGAACTAATTAGCTTTGAAATATTTCGGGTTCATTTACAAAAGGCATTTATGAAAGCGCGGACCATGAAGAGAGACATCACTTTCTCATTCCGATGTCAGCTCAGGAGGCAATGTGAGACGGCTCCTGATTGGTTCGGATGTTGCTCGGCCCGCCGGTGTAGTAGTCCAGCAAACTCTCCCATTGGTTCGCTCATGGAGTATATGTTATGAAAACAAATGCCAGATTGTACAAATAAGTTAAGTTCTTACCCTTAGTCGGCTCGCCGGTGTAGTAGCCTAGCGAACTCTCCCATTGGTTCGCTCATGGAGTATATTTTATGAAAACAAATGCCAGATTGTACAAATAAGTTAAATTCTTACCCTTAGTCGGCTCGCCGGTGTAGTAACCCAGCGAACTCTCCCATTGGTTCGCTCAATTTTATTCGCGATCGCGGGTATAGTATTGACATACAAAGTGGATAAAAACCAAGCTTATACCTGACTCCATTGTGCGTCAAAATTTCGGCTCAAACGGTTCAGTAGTTTTCAAATGCATAGATCTTGGAGGGACTTATACAATATTTTATTATATATAGATTATCAAAGCCATTAATCGACTTTACCACAAAAGGGGTTTCGACAGGCATAACGTTTCCTATTTCCTTTAGAGGTTTGATATAATTCTATGAAGCCACTGTATCAATTAAAAAAATCATAGGCCTCCCCGCTATAGTCCGTTGTATGAACTGCAGCAGCGAGTTACCCCTAAAAAAATAATGCAATCTGAGGTGGAAGTTTCTGCTTCTGCTTCAGCTGCCTCCGATTCAGCCAAGGGCTCACAGTCATAACCTTCCTGATCTTGTGGGAGAATTGTTTGGGGCGTATAGTTTATCCTTTGACGTCGCTGCCCCGACTGCCTTACGGAGCTATTTGATCTCTTTAATCCATATCCGTGCCCTTTATTATTATTGCCAAAGTTTTCTTGTGGCTTATGGGATAACGCGACGACGTTTCATTCTATCAATCGGTGGGTACCTATTAAGGCCCCGATTACCATATTCGCCTTGTCGGTTATTACAACTACATGGTCTGCTATAGTGGGGGTTTTTTTCCTGACTGGCCAGCTCATTATTTTGGTTAGTATAACCTTTACCATTATTTCCATTATTGGAATTTTGCAATTGTTGACCCACAGATCTTTGTGCCTTTTCTTCGGAACTTCTGGCATAGTTCGCTGCGAACATATACCTCTCATGATTACTCTCGACTGCCTGAGCCAATGACAAAACGGTGGGTAAATCAGATGGTCAAGCCGCAAATAGGACATCGCTGAGTGGTTTCCTTAGGCTCGAAATGAACACACGAAGAGCATCCGCTCTATTTTTCTCGTTAAGAGAATTCATTTCTAATGATCGCAAGTGCTTGGTATTGATTGGAACTACCGTGGAATTTTTCAAAAATTCTATACGCGGAATGTGCTGCCTGTCGCTATTTTATATGCTATTCTTTGGGTCTCTAATGATAGCTTGCAAATCCTCCTGCTCGAGGTTCAGTGTTATTCGATACTTTTTACTTTATCTACAATATATTAAAATTTAAACACACGCTAGGCGCCAATTAAAACTTTATGGTATTATTGAAATTGTAAATAAAACACTTTTTGTTTCTTTTATTTTCTTTACTACACCAGCAGTTGTGTTCGGTGGGAGCTCTATTCAAAAACTAAAAACTAGAACTTAAAATTATGCTAAGCTAACCCAACGATGCCAGTGGTACCACGTTCTTATCTTGCCAGTTGTCCAATATATCATGTTACGAGCTCGCGACGATTCGCAGAATTCTGGATCAGCTGTATGTGGCTTCTACCGATCTATCGGGTGACTTAAATGACAATTGCATGGGTGACGGAGATGCTGAGTCAACAGTATGTGGTTGGTGCGAGCCCATCGTGTTAACTTACCCACCAAGCGGCAATCAACATGCGGCATGCGAGGAGCACATACGTGTAATATGTGTATGGCGGGAGCATACATGAAGTGTGTGCCACGTCAATGAGGGCTTTAGAGATTTAGAGAATAAGGGATGGAAAAGGTAGTATTATTCTTTCATTCGAGAGGTATGTACATACATACATACATACATTTGCGATCACCTGTGCAATCACATCGATTTTGGTAAAATACAATAAATATAATTCCGCTGACACTACATCCGGTAGAGGTAGCGACGAAGTAGCGGCACGTGTAGATTAAGATGACTCAAGGGGCGAGTTGGGGACAGCTAGGAGACGTAACTCGTGCGTTGATCAACTCGCAGTGAATCGAAGGGATGAAACTGAAAATTGTTTTTATTATTGTTTTTATAAGCTACGAATAGCAACAT
Source organism: Eristalis pertinax (assembly GCA_907269125.1). NCBI lineage: Eukaryota > Metazoa > Arthropoda > Insecta > Diptera > Syrphidae > Eristalis > Eristalis pertinax. The sequence continues at coordinate 91,423,209 of OU026145.1, forward strand.
AAATGCTGGTATTGTTGTTTGTTTAAAACATTACGCGGCGATTACACAGTATTAGTTAGTATTGGGTAGGGATGATAATGTGCACATTAGCATCGATAGCGGGAAAGCTACGTAACTATCAGCAAGTTGAGTTTGCCTTAGCAAGTTCAGACAGCAATTATATTTTAACATTATTTTTTTTTTATTCTCATGGTCGTTACCAAGATATGGTACATGAGCAAATTCATTCAGCATTCGTTAAAGCTGTGCGAAGGGCAGCTGCCTACGCCGAGCATGGCATTTTCGTAAGCGAGGATAGGGAGATGCTCAAGGGAAAGCTACGTCAACAGATAGAGCTGCTGAGTTCAAGCACGGCAAGGGAATCAGTGAAGAATCAGGTGAAGATGCCATCTCAGATCGAATTAAAAAAAAATTCGACGGTTCCCTCACGAAATGGCAAGGGTTTCATGATATGTTTGTCGCTGCAGTTCACAGGAACGACCGGGTAACACCAGCGTTCAAATTTGTGTTTCCAAGCACCATGTCCCAGGTACCCACTCCGAACTATGCACAATAGCACACTTTGTCCCAAATTGGTACAAAGAAATGCTGTCATCACTGCCAGCGTAAAGTGAACATTTATGTTTAAGAACTGCACTTCAACTTACTCAAACGTTTTCAATCTAGGTCAAAATAAAGAGTAATGTCGACATATTTTTGCCTACTATCCTGATTAGGATCGAAAGCTTTGGGAATTTTCTAGGGCCAGTTCGTGCTCTACTAGATTCAGGGGCACAACCGAGTTTGATGCTTAATAGGATCATTCAGACATTTAGCAGTCCAGCAAGGCAAGCAACACGAAAGATAATTGGTATAGAAGTTTATGGGTTACAAGTCCACAAGCAAGCTTAACAGTTGCACATAACACATCATAGTATCATGGATTGACGCAGAGATGCGCATAGAAGAGGATTTCTGGATTCTACCAAAGGACACATTGTATTTAACATCTCCGCAAGATAATGTACAGCTATTACACGAAAGATTCCTAAGTACACTAGCTTACCTCTAATATTGGGTGAAGAATAAAATAGAGTTTTGTTGGGCATACACTTTTTTGCAAGGGTGATGGAAAGTTAGATAGCACGAGGTATACACGATAGCTACACTACACTAGAAACATCCTTTGGTGTTGTTGTTTTTTGGGAACTACATTGGAGACAAAAAGCGAGCAGCTTGACCTGATGCCTGCGTTAAAATGTGTACAGATAGACAACCTTGACGTTTTAGTACGGCAGATGTGGTATATGAATCAGATGGGATCATGAACACCGGAGGAGAAAGCAGTGAAAGACAATTTTATTAATACTGCAAGGCGTGACAATGAAGGAAGTTTCGTTGTCACCATTCCGATAAGGCCTAATGTACAGCATATCGGTGATTCAAGAGCTATTCTTCGAAGGAGGTTTTTCTATTTCGAAAGGCGATTGGAGAAAGATTGGAAAAATAATACTTTATATCAGCTATAATCAGCTTTATGAGAGAATATGAAGACAGATGGTATATTACATACCACATCACTGTGTGACAAGAAAATTCAGAGTAGTATTTGACTGCAGCTACCGGACAGATAATGGCATTTCTCTGAATGAACTGCAACTCTTTGAGGGGAAAGGTACAACGTGACTTTTTTGAGATAGTTATGCGCTTTAGATGGCACAGGATAGCTTTCAGCGCTGATGTCAAGATAGTGTTCATCCAAGTTTGAATAGCACTACATCAGTGGTACCTGCAAAGAATTCACAAGGGAAAAGCTACATGAATACCGGTTTACAGTCGTCACCTATGGAATGACGTCATCAGCTTATAATGGTGTTCTAACGATGTTTACATGGACGAGTATTAAGGACAGTTGGATTCGAACTAAGAAAATGGAAATCGATCAGCCAATGGTTAGCGAACAAGCTTGATACGGACAAATCAATGATTTGAAAATGGTGAGCCAGTTATTGTTCTGGGCCTGCAATGGTTGGTTGAACAAGATAGGTTCAAGAAGTGTGTTCAGTTGCATGGCACAATTATTTGACCCAAATAGTAATCACGGATGATTTTTCCCTGTTCATCGTCAGCTCTTACATCTGTCAAAATTTCAGTGCATCGTTTGAGGCGTAAAGTTCTGCTATGGGAGAAGTATTTCGAAAATGTTGATTGAACAACTGAGAAAATTTGGTCATTTGTATATATAGCCGTTAATTTCCTACATGGGAAGAATTTCTTGAAAATATCCATAACTTCACTCTAATCGAAGATTGGTCTACGTATAACACGCCGTTGCTTATTCCGGAATACTCTTTCGAGTGCCATCGGGCAACCTTTGTCACTCTACCTGTATACTGAACTCGTTCAGAGGCTTTTCGGATATACATATATATACCGTGATTTAAATTTTCTTGCGCACTGTGAATTGTATCCAAGTCATTCATACATTATTGTACAATTCTCCCTCGTCATCTGAGTTGGTGATCTTTACACGACTTAGGGCATCAGCGTTCGTATTTGCCTTTCCCCTTTTGTAGACGATTTCGAAGTCAAATTCCTCGAGCTTAAGTCGCCAACACACAAATTTGGAATTCGTTCCTTAAAACTCATTAACCACGTGACGGCTCCATGGTCGGTTACTATTTAGAATTTTCTCCCAAATAAGGGGGCCGAAAGTATCGAGTAGCCCAATTGATGGCTAATAATTCCTTCTCATTCTGAGATACTCATAATGCCCTCCTACGACTGTAAACGCAGTTTTTGGTATGTGTTTACCGTCCATTGCTACCTGGTGAAATCCAATGGCCAAGTCTAGGGTTGTGAAGTATAAACACTTTCCTAGCTTGTCCAGAATTTCAGCAATGTTGGGGAGAGGGTAGCGATCAGAAATTGTTTTTTCGTTCACTTTTCTATAAGCGATAACCAGTCTCCATTTCTGTTTTCCGCTGGCATCCAGTTTTTTTTGGAACAATCCAGACGGGAGAACTCCATGGAGAATAGCTATGTCTTATAAACCCCTGCTCCAACGATTTGTGCTTTCACCTCTTGTTTATGCACGAAGGGTACTTGTAGGATTTCACGTAGATATGGACGTCATCTGTTGTGTTGATTTGGTGTTTTATTTGGTTTGTGAACGTGAGTGGTTCACCTTCTATAAATATTATGTCCCTTTATTCCTTGTAAATTTTTAATATTTCCTTACGTTCTTCTGGATTCATGTGGTGCGTCCTGATTAGTTCTGGAATATTCTTCTGAGGCATCATTTCTTCCGATTTCGTGAAAATCTAAGGGATTATATGATTCTGCACCAAGTTCGGTTTCGACCATGGATGATTGCTCTTCTTCGAGTAGTTGACGACTTCCACTGTGCTGTGCCCATTTTCCGCTTCGTATAGGCCATCGCTTACGAGAATAAGATGTTTAATTTCGATCGAATTCAGGAAGATGGTGCCTTGTTGCTTGTCCACGGGTAGTCTTGCAAGTAGCTTTGATTTTTGTGGTATAACTATTACTTCAGACAATTGGTTGATTTTAATATTCAATTTTTGGTCAGCAAGGTTTTCTTTTCTGAATCAATGTTTGCATCTAGAGAAAGGAGAGATTCGATGTCTAATAGCCCATTAATGAATGAATGAACTTTTAATAGGAGGAATTTGAATGATCCTTCCTGCTTAAATTCTGAGAAGATAGGTAGAATCGCTTGTTTTTCCAATTTATAACTTTTAAATACGGTGGGAATGGTTAATTTATTGCGTAACGTTTGTTTACGCAATGGTATGAAGTCAGGGTTTATGAATGATACAGATGCACCTGTATCCAAGAGAAATCGGAGTATAAAAGGTACATTTTTCGTCACCCTTCGGTAAGCTTACGTAGCCTGTTTGTTGTTCGAGGCTTGCGTTGCAAAATTTTGAGAATTTTGGACGCATGTTACATCATTGTTAAAATATCGATCAACTGTTGGAAGGTGTTAGTGTTTTTACTAGTGTCCGGGTTGTTAATGTCGTTGTGATTCACGATTGCTCCTGAGATCACTTTCCGGAATGGAGTTTAAACTTTTTCGTAGATGCCTTAGATAATACGGGAAGAATCTTTTTTTGGTTTTACTCTTTTCTGACATCAGATTCGAATTTAAGTATGTATGAAATGGAGAAGCGCTGTGCCTTCTATGGTTGTAGCTTGAGTGCTGCAAGTACATTTGATTAGCGTTTTTTCTACATTAATAAATAATATAAAATTCGGCTCTGGTTCAGAAATGATCCTGGTTTTCTGAGATTCTCCAGGCATTCGGATGCGGCTACTTCTTCTTCGTCTTGTCGTTGGGGGCAATTGTATGTACCTGCTACTTTGGTGCAAAGTGCGTTGTTTTGTTGTATATACTTAGTGTAATATATTATATAAGGTTTAGAACTACAAGTTTAGTTTCGTTAATTGGTATTGGGATAATATGATAAATATTACATTTTGTTGGTGTTAGGTATAGTATCTGTATATTAAATATTAAATTTGTGCCATTATACTAGGCTTGTAGTCTTAGGAATTCATAGATTTGTTCGATAGAAATTGTTTTAATATTTTGTTCTTCTAGTTTTCTTTGAATTAATTTCAACTCATCTGGGTTTAGTATGAATTTTGGAATGATATTGATTTTACTTAGAATTACCGCTTCATCGAGATCGGAAATTAGGTCAATATTGTAGTAAATTTGATTAAGGAATTGCATCTCGAATAGTGTATCTTCCTCACCTCTGATTGCATTGGCTGTTACCTCGAAGTATTTTTCAATAGTTTCTTGTTCTTTGTTAATATGGTTAGTGATATTTCTAAATCGTTCTATCACGTGGTAATTTAAAGTATTTCGGTCAATCATTATGTTAGTAAGATTATTTATGTTGGATTTAATGTTTTCTATATTTTAGTTAATATTTTGGGCGTCTTGTTCGTCCAAGTTTCCGGTAATAATTTGGATACTAGATCCCAGTCCGTTGAACAAGCCTTTTCTGTTCCGGACGGTGGAATACATAGTTAGTAATTTAGTTTCTAACTCCTTGAGTTTCAGGGGGGTAACGTTAGTAGCGGTGCTTATTCTGACTCTCTTTTCTAAAAGGCTCAATGATCTGACCATGCCTTGCATACTGTTGTTGTATTCTTCGAGGTTAACGACGTGGATGATGTTGTGGAAGATCGAGATAGTTCTTGCAGGTCCTAGTTGGAGTGGTAATATGCTCCTGTTTCTAGGTATGTTGTAGATTTCGATTAGTTGGGAGGATATGGATTAAAAACTCCAAAGGGATAAAGGTTAGAAGGATACTGATTGCAGTATTATATTATTTAAAAAATAAAAAAACAATTGGATAGCCTAGGGTAGCGATCAGAAATTGTTGTTTCGTTCACTTTTCTATAATCGATAACCAGTCTCCATTTCTGTTTTCCGCTGGCATCCAGTTTTTTTTGGAACAATCCAGACGGGAGAACTCCATGGAGAATAGCTATGTCTTATAAACCCCTGCTCCAACGATTTATGCTTGCACCTCTTGTTTATGCACGAAGAGTACCTGTAGGATTTCACGTAGATATGGACGTCATCTGTTGTGTTGATTTGGTGTTTTATTTGGTTTGTGAACGTGAGTGGTTTACCTTCCATATATATTATGTCCTTTTATTCCCTGTAAATTTTTAATATTACCTTACGTTCTTCTGGATTCATGTGGTGCGTCCTGATTAGTTCTGCAATATTCTTCTGGACCATCATTTCTTCCGATTTCGTATTGAAGTGATTGATTTCGATGAAATCTAAGGGATTATATGAATCTGCACCAAGTTCGGTTTCGACCATGGATGGTTGTTCTTCATCCGAGTATTTGACGACTTCCACTGTGCTGTGCCCATTTGGTGCTGCACGAAGATGATGGGACTCCCTGGGTCCAGTAATGTCCACAAGACTTTTGAAATTTATATCTGATCAGAACTGAATTTGTAATCCATTCACTTTTCGATGTCGTTGACAGCACATTTCTTTGGTTTCTCTGTGAAAATATCAGTAGCAATGGTTTTATTTACCGAAACAGTTTCTTCACAGCCTGGTGTTTCAAAAATTGATTTAAGCATCATTACTGATTTTTTTTTCGCACAACTGATCGAAATATGCCCCACTTCTCCGCAATTGCAGTAAGTCACATTTGTTTTTTTGATTTTTGAATTGTTCACGCACTGTATTATTTTACTTTATAAGCACAGGCTTGGGACAGTCAAACTTTTTTAGGGGTTTGAAAGCACTGAATCTTTTTATACCATTTGTGTCATCTTTTACTGTTCTGTCCATATAATTATTGTTTTTATTGTTCTTAAATCGTTCGTACTTTCTCAAAGCCAGTTTTAGTTCACTCAAACTATTTGCACTATATAGTATTGTCTTATTTGTTTGACTGTCAGCGATTCCATTTATTATAAATTGCACAATGTTGTCTTATTCTATAACGCCATGTGATACTATTTCTTGCATGCTGAGAAAATACTGTTGTGTTTTTTCGTCTCGATGCTTTCGCCTTTTTCACAATTCCTCTTATACGAGTAAGTATGCCTTTGTAACCACTTTCAAAAGTTCGTTTTGTAAAGCAGTTTTAAGTTCTAGCCAACTCTTGAAATTAGCTGTTCTGATAAACTGTACAGCTGTACCTCTGAGTAGACGTTTGGCATAAAATAACTTGAAACTGAATTTCCTAATTATATGGCCAAGAGTAATAGCATTTTGACTAGTGCATCTCCATGTAATGTACATGTCTTTTCCTATTCCTTCTTTTGCCATTCTCATGATTTTTTTGTTTGCACATTCTGCAACCACCAGATCCAATAGCATCACAGATGTACATAGCCCTGAATGATAGAGAGGCATGCGAAACTTTGAACCATGCTGAGCGTTTCCCATAGGCCCCATAGGTGACTGTGGGTCTAACAATAGCTAACAATAATCCATCTTAGGATGCCTAGACTGCATCGGCAGGATTTGGCCGTTAAGCTCCGGCATATCATTAGAGCTCGCATCGCTTTCCTGGTTAAACCTACTGTGTTTACTGATGAGCTTGCTGTCCAAGATTACTCCTAAATATTTAACTTCGTTTACTGGAGCCAGTGTTGTCTCCGACAGATTTATTGGTTTAGTCGTTCCAGTTTTCGTTTTCTAGTGAAAGGTACTATGGTGGTTTTTGCCGGATTTAGGTTCAGCCCAGCTGACAAGCACCATTCTTTAGGTATTGTTAGCCCCCATTTGATGATGTCGCGTAGGGTCTCTTCCATCTTGCCTCTGGCTATGATGACTATGTTATCAGTTTAACTCTCGAACCTGTCAAATGTATTGTCAAATGCTCTATTAATGTCCAAGAACTTTTCAGTCAGCCCACGGTGATAAATGATCTAAGCTCAAATCCTTCCAGTTATTTATAGCACTTTTTTGGTACCAGGCTCAAAATGTAGTTTACAACTATAAATAATAAAATAACCTACCATTTGAGCAAGTGGTAGGATATTTTCCCTAACGAAATAGAACCAGATAATATTGATGAAGGGGTAAGATATTTCACTGACATATTAATAAACTGCATTGATCAATCCATACCAAAGAAAGTTATTAAGTGGAACAATAGAAATGTACTCCCGCATTACGGTATAGACCTAGAAGAAGAATAAAATACCATATTCTGGATACAAGAAATTGGAATAAGAAACTACATGAATTGGACAATCGTAGTACGCCCTTTTGGAACTTAGTTAAGGTTGTTTAACGAAGAAATCTCTTTATTCCTGCACTGAAGGTAGACAATTTGATTCTACTTTAAAATGCAGAAAAATCAAATGCACTAGCTAAGGTTTTCGGCGCTAGTCATTCTATAGGTAACACCATAATTAGTAGAGTGGAGAACTTAGTGCAACAGTCGTTAGATGAAATAAATAATCAGCTCATAACTATTGATGACAACAATTTTATATCAATCGAAGATCTAGAAGTAGATAAAGAAGTAGATAGTAGATAAAGAACTTAAAAAATTCGACGTCTTTAGGTGTAGACGGAGTTAAAAATACATTTCCCAAGAACCTCCCAGTTTGTGGCAACAAATTAACCGCATTACGAAGAACATAAAATTGAATTTTGAGGCTGGTAAAAGCACTGGTTTAATCAGATCTAGATGTTGAAAAAGCATTCGACACGGGATGGCATGGAGGTTTGTTATACAAGCTCCACATGCCTAACTTCCCAATCCGCTAGGTAAAGAGAAAGGTAAAGATTTAAAATTAATTGTTTACATTTTTAATTTGTGTTCTTTTTATGATTTCAATACATTTCATTTTTGAACTTCTACGGCTTGTTTCAGATTCGACAGCGTCAGTCATGCAATTGAACAGTCGTAACCCCTTTACGATTATAGTGCTTTCCGCTGCAGATGATCTTGTCCTTTCCACTCTATAGTCATTAGTAGTTCTTGGTCCATATGGCTGTACTTCCCCCACTCGTATTACTTTACTTGTCCGATAGGTTGGGGCAATTCCTTTCATGATGTTGAAAACAGCTAATAATGTGCTTAATTGGAGTCTTTGTTTAATGTTTAACCATTTCAACGGCTCCAGCATTTGCCTTATGGGTGTCATTCTGTTGCATTTTAATATAGTCCTCATACCTTTGTTTTGTAGTTTTTTTAGTCTACTTAGTTGTCCTTGATTTTAGCATAATTACATTATTGTCGGACAAAATTAAAAATTTGATTTAATTATCGAATTAAATATACATAGTTACTGCCATCATAACATCAATTTTATTTCGAATTCTTCTAAAAAATTCTTACTTCTTGGCTGTCTTCTGGCATATATAATCCATGTGTTTTATAAATTCCAAATCATTATCAATAATAACTCCTATGTATTTCCATTTATTCGTAAGTTATCGTCCGAAGTAAAGTTAATTTGCAGCCATTTTGTTTTTGTTCATTTAGTTTGTTATTTTTAACCACTTATTTACCTCTTTTAATTCATCAGTTAACATTTTTCTCCATTCTTTTCGATCATTTTCTTCTGCGTAAATTAGTGTATCATCAGCATACAATATGATTTTGCAGTATCTTAGAACGGTTGTTATATATAAAATAAATAGTAACGCGCCCAGTATTGAAGCTTGTGGAACGCCCATATTTATATCATTGACATTATATACATTATTATTCACCTATGTCCGTTGTTTTCTATTTGTCAAGTAAGTTCTATCCCAATTTAATTC
>OU026145.1:91432688-91534310 GCA_907269125.1 Eristalis pertinax
TCACCATGCTCGAACATCTGACAATTATGACACTGTGTTAGCTTGCCTTTAAATTTTCGTAGAATGGATTTGTGTCACTTTTTCAAATCTTGTAGTTTGATGGAACTATTTTCCAGGGATACCAAGTAGAATGTGTCGGTGTACTGCTCATATTTTTTTGTTACTTTCTTTAATGCAATGCACTTGAGGCCAATACTAAGCAGTTCAGATTTGAGCAAGTTGAAATCCATATCTCCCATGCCGTATATAATAACTTTGAAAGCTTTTTCGCTTTTTAGGTCATGGAAGAAAAATTGAGAATTGTCACTTTTTAATATTCCGATCAATTTATTAGAGGATTCAATAGAATTGCACATTACTTTAATGCCAATTGAAATAATTTTGATGCAGTAGTCAGATATGTTCAATGATTTCACTAACTATTGCACATAATCACTAGATTTATTTAGGGTTTTAATGGGTGGAACAAATGTTTTTGGACTTGAAGTGTCTGGACAAATTATTTCGTCCATCTCAACAAAATCACTATCGGGATGAGTTTGAAAGACATTCCAGAAATTAGAACTGGAGTTATCTTTAGATGCAATATTTTTCCAATTTTTTATCCGAAAACAATGGCTTGGGCTGGACTGATCGACAAAGATATGCAGCTGGAGTTGCGTGGGATCTAAATTTCGACTACTCCAGGCGAATTTTACTCGCCTTGTTAGGATTCACAACAGCAAATGTGGAAGGTAGTTTTTGGCCCTGTTATAATGGCTTTTGCTGACTGCAGTTAACGAGAATAACCTTTAGTGGGGTATGTTTGTATCAACAAGTAAACTTATCATCCTTCTTCACCTTGCGTTCAATACCAGCGAGAAGGAGGAAGCTCAATATTATCGCGCTTCTAAAGAAGACGGATTTCAAATCTTATGTTGAGTCCAAGGTGGAATCGGCTAAAGCGATTTGCGATAGTTAATTATCGCAATCGTTCTTTTTGCTGTGCGTATTCTGATTGTCAATTTAAGAGACGTAAATTTACGACTGATTTCATGTGCTAGCTAAATATGTTTTCATGTCTTTTTGTTCAATATTTGAATTTGGGACAAAAAAAGTATGTATTGTAATAAATGGTAAGGTACAATACTTAACTATTATAAACTCATACACATTTCCATCAAACACGAATCAATAAATAACTCAAGACAAAACATTATATAGTCAAGGCGTGCAACAGTATTCCAAAGCTAAGCAAAAAGCAAAGACACTAGGTGAAATTTATTTTATGGTCAACAAGCATTATTCTGGCCGAAGAATGTGAACATTTTCGAAGCAAATATGAATCATTTCTTGGTGGAATCACACGGAAAATGGTCATTCCGTACTGTACAAGCCATACCGTGAATGCAACGACACCTCGACCAGGATAGATCTATTATATCAGAGGGTTGGAGATATCCCCGGACATTCGTACAAAATATGCTCAGAAGTTTCATCGACTTCGAGGCGAAGTCGACAGACCATGTCTTGACACAGGTCCTGTAAGAAAGCTTGTTAGCAATCTTAATTTTTCTTTGTTAATATTGAGTATTTCCTTATATGAATAAGGTCTGATTAAACGTTTGAATTGCCAAGACCATGACCATGTGTCTACTGGTCTAGGCGAAGTGTGTTTTCCCATTCGTTAATCAGAGTTGTGACTGATGTCCAATTGAGATTACAGTACGGTTCAGGACCGATAAATGCAGATACCGATCCAGCCCTCGCGAGCTCATCTGCGGATTCGTTGCCTGCAACCCCCCTATGTCCAGGCTACCCCAGCTAAGCTTCACTTTGTTGTGTCTGGCAAGGAATTGTAGAGCGTCATAGCAACATTTGACTGTTTTGGATTCTGTGACGACCGAATACGGGAAAGCACAGTAGAGTTAAAAAAATAAAAGAAATGTTTTGTTCATCCCTCTATTCACACATTCTTTATTAATAGCTTACGTAATTTTGGGTGCAATGGGTTAGTGTGTCATCTACTTGTTACCAAAGTGTTCCAATATTTACTATGCCTAGTATGTCGTCGGCATTCTTCCCTAGAAGTTTGTGCTGCATCTTAGTTTCATAATTTAATTTATGTCATGTCATGCTTTTGTTCGGGTATCGCTGTGTCGGTATTTTATTGCATGCGACGAAGTTCACTAGTGACTGCGTCAGACAGTCTTCATGAGTATACTCATTACTTATGGCGCTTAGGGTTTCCCGGCATAATGTGTGCTGTGTGCTGACATTGACTTTGCTGAAATATGAGCGTATGATCAGTAGGCAAGTGCCACTTGGTCACTGGCTAGGTGTCGTAGTGTGAAGAAGAAGTGTGTGTGAACGAGGAAATGAAGGAATTGAAATAAAATGAGGGATCTGATCTTATTATGTAGTTCCTAATGTGCGGATACTACATCCTCTTCCCCTTCAAAAAAGAAAATTAAGCTTGAAGAGATTAATTTTTTGTAATAGAGTTTAAATTCGGAGTACTCAAGAATGAAGTTTTTAGAGCTTACAGATTTGTTTGTCTTAAGTGTCTACATAAAGTTTGTTGTACAGTGGTATTCTTTTACAGAGGTTGTTTTCTATTACTAAACAAGTCTTGAGTCTTACAAATGGAATTTATATATTTACGCCTTATATGATATTTATTTATTTGGTATCTTATTAGGTAGCAATATATATTTCTTGTATTTTACGTAAAATTTTTTTTTATTATTGATTAATATATAAACATTCAATAAGTAAATGTTTGTTTATTCATTTCAGTTTGTTTATAAAAGAAACCTCCAGTTTATATAATGTGATTTCGGCACTTTTTTATAATATACTTTTTATTCGGGGCTTGTATTCGGGAAAATGTATCCGACCGAAATGTGACGACTTTTTATAATATATTAATGTGATATCTTCCTATAACATTAATAATTATGTGTTAACATAATTTTCTAATGCTAAAGATTTGGTACACGATCGTTTTTTTTATTCTTCTGATGAGCAGTCTACCGGGTGATTGAATTGATTGAACTGTTTGAACAGTGTCTTTTTGTGGGTTGGGTTTTTCGGTCTTAGGTTCGGGTTTGGGTTCAACTTTGTACGTTTTGTGCCTTTGATAGCATAATAATGCAATGACTAAAATAAGTAACCAGCAGATCAAGGAATTATGATGGAGATTGTCGTTATCCAATGAAATTAATGGTATTGTTTCTTAAGTAAATTTATACTCTCGGAAACCTGCTTGAGCTCATCTTGGCTGGACAATTTTATAAACGTTGTTTTGTGGTCTTATTTGTCGCTTTTATGATGTTTGTGAAGATGTTGGAAATGTTAAGTGGAGGAATAAAAGCGTTATGAATGTATGTGATCCTTTCGTTGTTTGTTCGTATAGCATGGTCTTTTGTCTTTAGGTAGCAGTTTCCTGATATTTCCAGTGTAGCTGTATCTTTTAGAGTGTGAGTTATTAGTGTGTTTTGACAAATTTCATCGACCACGTAACTTTCTAGAGAGGAAAATAACCAAGAATTTGGTTGTGATAGTTGTATCCAGACTGTGGAAATGTTTGACAATTTTATGTCACAGTTCATAGGGTATGTGTTAGTTCTTCGGAGTATTTATATCTCGCATTGGGGTTGATATGTATTAGCGTTAAAAAGTGGGTGAGTCATTGGGCATAGGAAATGGCTGTTTTGCGTTTTGCAGTTGCATAACTCGTAATCGTTTAAATTGTAGTAGTGTTCCTTCTTGAAATCGATAAGAACATACTGTGTTGTGGGTTGCATAAAGACGAGATTGTTTTTGTGTGGAGTCGGTAAGGGTATGGCTTTGTAAATGTGGAAGTTTTCATTGACAGGAAGGGGAATTAGGAATTCGTATAGTATTTTGTGTTCTAGTACGTTGGCTTTTATTGTACTGATTTTGTATAGCTGTAGTACATCGTTCCCGTTGATTATAGATGGTAGTCTTAGGTCATTCGGCATGTCTCTTCTAATTTTTGTTAGGACTGTTCTTAATTGATCAGGGGCTATTATTGTTGGTTGAGGAGTACATGTTTTGACGTTTGTTACCAGGTCTAGAATGTTAGCTACAGTGTTTTCGTACCTAATAATAAGATTTTAATTGTGCAATGGTTGGAAGGTCGGGTGTACGGTTCATTTTATAAGGTTTTATATGTTTTCTATTTTGGAATTTATAGCTATTGTCAGAATTTCTAGTGCTATTTCGGATTTGTTAAATATATTAGCGGTCGTCTCTAGTATAATCGTTTGATTTTTCAGTAGTGTAAGCAAGTGATTTTCGTTAAATCTAAGTTTCTTTATTTGTCTGTCGTAAAATTTTGCATCGTCGTCGTCTAGTGTCCCGAATAGTGATTTGCTTAATACTCCTATTGCGTTGATGAGTGCTCTCCTTTTCCTATAACCCTGATGTAAGAGGTTGTACTTAAGTTTAATGTCCTCCATTAAATACTTAATTTCTACAAAGGAGCGATGACAGACTAATTTGAAGTTAGGTAGTTCCTTTAAGTTCTTGCATATGTTGTCAATTTCATATACGTAGTAGTTCTAGCGAAAGTATCTAAATCGTAGTATACCATGAGTTTCCAGACATTGGAATATAGTTCCGATTTCCATATTTCTTCGAGGTAGATTCCAGGGTGTTGTGGAGTGGAGTAACCTTGATTGTTGCACCGATTAAAGTCGGGACCACTACCAGTAGGAATGTAACCATGGTCATACCTGTGTATGGTAAACATTTTGATTGAGTGTTTTTTTATTTTTTTTTTATTGTTGTAATAGCTGTAAATTATTGTTGTGGATTAATTTTGATTTCCTTCCAAACAGTATGACCGTGTTTTCCTTCGAAGGGATTTTTAGAACTTCGTAGGGTCCGTTCCAAAGTGTGGAGAGTTTGTTTTTTCTCATAGGATTTTTTAGTAGTACTTTGTCCCATACGTTGAATGCCTTTTCTTTACTGTTCCTGTCATAGTATTTTTTTGAATGTTCTTTTCGTTCGTATAGTGCTTCTCTGGCAATTTTATAGCCATGCTGTAGTCGTGCTCGCAGTTCATTTGCGTAATTGTCGTAATTGTATGAAATTTGAGGTTCTCTATTGCGAGAACTTGGGATTCTTGGGGGATATCCGAAAATTAGCTCGTATGGTGAATACGTAGTGCTGCTATGTGGTGTTGTGTTATACACAAACATTGAATAGGGCAGCCATGTGTCCCATGTTAGTGAGTCTCTGTTCACGTAGTGTCTAACGTATTCTGCCAATGTTCTGTGGCTACGTTCTAGAGCACCGTTGGTATGTGGATGGTACGGAGTCGTCTGCATTTTCTTTGTTTTGAGGATTTTAAGAACTCCTTTGAATAGGTTGCTAGGAAAATTTGTCCCCTGGTCTGTAAGTATTGAGTCCGGAATTCCGAATCTACATACTAAGCGTTCGACCAGCATGCGGGCTATTGTTGAGGCCTCAGCATTGGGTGCGTCCGAGAATTAGGTCAAATCGTCTTGGAAAGTAAGTACATATTTGTTGCCATCATGACTGACCGGTAATGGTACTACTATGTCTAGGGCTATTCGTTCAAATGGTGTTCTACCTGTCGTTGTTATCTTCATTGGTATTTTATTTTTTCTTGATAGTTTATTCTTTTGGCATTTTCTAATATACGTCGTTGTGTCTTTGGTTAGTGTCGGCCAGTAGTAAGTCTGTTTAATTCGTTTTGCAGTTCGTTCTATCCCTTGATGTCCTCCTTATGGTGATATACGGCGAGTACCTTCTCTATGTCTTCTTTGTCGGTGAAGTACGTTCTGTCGTCAGTATACAGGTGTATTTTTATATTCAACGTTCCAAAAGTTTGTTCAAGAAGTTGTTTAAAGGTCTTTTCAGATTCATTATCTTCTATTGCTAATGCGAAACCGTGGGATTTATTTTTTTTTCTTGGCTCTTATTTCATTTAAGCAGATTCCTAAGATAGTTGTATCTTTTTCACTTCTAAAATGTATTGGAAGTGTCG
Source organism: Eristalis pertinax (assembly GCA_907269125.1). NCBI lineage: Eukaryota > Metazoa > Arthropoda > Insecta > Diptera > Syrphidae > Eristalis > Eristalis pertinax. The sequence goes on from OU026145.1 coordinate 91,438,711, forward strand.
TTACCAAAAGTCCTGTTTTCTTTTCTAGATTAGTTACCATCTCACCTACCTGAGGTTTTATGAAGTGGCTTCTGGCTTCTTCTTCCAGGGAATTTAATAAAGGGAGTATCACTATTTTTGTTTCGACTAATTTGTCTGTGTGTATTGCACTTCTCTCTTCTTGTAGAGTAAAACTAGAGAGAATTTGTATCTCATCCGACGATTTCGCAAATGTTTCCTGTGGTGGCCGGTTTTTCTTCTTTTGTCTGTGTGTATTGCACTTCTCTCTTCTTGTAGAGTAAAACTAGAGAGAATTTGTATCTCATCCGACGATTTCGCAAATGGTTCCTGTAGTGGCTCGTTCTTCTTCTTTTGGCTACGTGTAGTTACCAGAACAGTTTTGTTTGTTTCTATCGAATCGCTGTGATGCTAATGATGCGGCTTAGGGCATCGTCATTCGTATTCAATTTTTCCTTTTTGTGAACTATTTTGTAGTCATATTCTTCCAATAAAATTCTCCATCGCATTAATCTTGATGTGGGATCTTTGCGGCCTACTAACCATTGTAGTGAACTGGTATCTGCGTGAAATAGGCATGGACCTATGAACGATAAGGGAATATAAAAATAACAAACGCCAAACAATATTATTTTTATTTCTTAAAATTACATATCACATATTAATTACGACAGTAACACGTTTGTCCTTGGGATTTGTTGATTGTCATTGCAAATGCCAATCTAATCGGAAACTGAATTCGTTTGTACTGAATTGGCACATCTGTATTTATGATAAGAATCCGTGGTATTAATATATATGCACAGCCGTGGCGAGTTTAAATTACGAAGCAAGATAATTGGAGATCCTTCAATTGTAAATAATGCGGTGGCATGCCTGGCAAATCCAGTGAGTTCAAAAATTCTGTGGGAAAATTGATAGCTTCGCTGGCATCGCAAACTGTATCAATAGATTTGTATGAAACCAAGTTCCCTGGCAACAACTGTTGTATCTTCAAATTTAAATTGTCAACGTCTGCATTTTTTGCTGCTAAAATAGCTCTTTCAGCAAGCCACTCATGATTTATGTACTGTGTGTGTACATCGGGAAATATTTGTTCAATCAGAGTATCTTGCAAATAGTTTGTCGTTGTTTTTAATATCTTTCAATGTTCTGTTCAACGCCTCAACTGAATGTTTGTGTGCCAAAGTACATTCATCCCAGATGATAATTTAACACTGTTTCAGCACGGTGGCCATGGACGATTGTTTTTTAATGTTACACACTGCGTCAGGGTTATTTTGAATATTTAGTGGCAGCTTAAATACTGAATGAGCTGTTCTGCCTCCATCCAATAAAGTTGCTGCAATGCCGATGATGCCACAGCCAATGCGATGCCATTGTTTTATCGTATTTCAGCAAGATTTAGTGAAATAAGGAAGGTTTTGCCAGTTCCACCCGGTGCATCCAAAAAGAAGAACCCACCTTGTCCTGCTGAAACTGCGAGCAAAATGCGGTCATAAATGGTTTTTTGTTCGTCATTCATTAGTGGGACATTGCGAGTAACAATCGCTGCAATTTCTACAGTGTTGTACTGCAGTTCATTATTCATTTCAGTGTTACTTAAATCAGATGCAGTTCGATTTGGCGAATTCACACCGAAATGAGTGAGTGATAAGTTGGTAATGACAATGCAAAGATCCTCAATAGCAATCAATGCTTCATTGTACATAGCGTCGCTGAATGTTATCGTTAGATCGTTGCACCGTGTACGATGTTGATGCAATACATCATCAGTCATTGAATCTTTGTGATTATCCCAAAATATTTGTGCTCGAGCTTGAAAACATGTAGTCAACACTATAGCGACTAGTAGACGAATTTGTATTGCTGTACAGTTCAATGCAGCTTCAGCAAGCATACACTCCCACTGGTTGTAGTCTTCCAGCAAGCCGAGAGCAAGGCATGCGTCTTTATATGTTGGATACTGTTGCCCATTCACTTTACGTATATCTTGAAATGATAACGGGCAGTAACATTAATCAACAACAGTCGAAGATAAAAGCACTCAGTGTGTCTTGGATTGACTGTAAATAATCGCCCCAAAGCGTTCGATTTAAATAAATTGAGACATGCATCAACTGGTGAGCCTTGCTTGCGGGGCATCCATTTTTAGTTTGAGCCCATGTGAAATAGCGTGGTACTTGTGAATAGAGTAATGTTCTTGCAAAGGCACCAAAATCATCCGTACTATTACACAATTCAAAAAATGCAGTGAGTGTAGTTTTAGGTGGATTTGTACCACGATCAATCACTGTCTCGTTCGTGAAAAATACACGCTGACCGTTTTCAAGATCGACGGCTAACTGAACCACTGCTGGATCCCGTTCATGAATTGGAAAACCGAAGATACGCCAAGCAGCTTCATTGGAGCTGATGAACCGACCAATTTGGTAGAGCGTAATTTCATCGTTTTTATTCATTCGAGGAGAATTTACATTAGTATTTTCTACTCTAAACACAGCCATATCACTGCCTTTATGGACATACTTGCAAATATATTTGATGCTCTTCGCAGCACTGCAAAACTCAACATTAATATCAGCATTGTATGTCTTGCTTAGCAGATGCGAATACGGCACCACCCAACGATTGTCAATGTCAATGTCTGTGTTGCTGGTATTTTTAATTTTTAATTGTCCGCCATTATCGGGATTTCTTCGGCGATATATTGGATATCAGTCGGTATTGTTATCGTATTATTAGTGAAATCTTTAAGGGAATTTTTAGTACATTTTCCATCTGCCATGCAAGGCGATGAACGATGAAGAGTACCGCATGGACCATGGATCATGTTTGCTGTAGCAATATCAAACAGCACTTGGTCAGTAGACGGATCTGGAATTTCCGCAGAAATGATACTATCGATTTCTTCAGGACGGATTTTGTCGATTAACCAAACCAAAATGTGCGCATGAGGTAATCCTCGCTTTTGCCACTCAACTGAATACAGCCAGCAAGGTGTGGGACCGAATACATGTAATTTAGTAATGAAACTTATTAGAGACTTCAACTTTTGTCTGTCAATAGCAAAGATGTAATCTCTGTCCATTTTGGATTACATGTGAACGTGATAAATAAACACTGTCGTCCATATTCGCGCATCCTGTATATATTCTTGCATATGACGTGGACTGCCTACGTACGATGATGGTAAAATACCATATAGTTACCAATTTCGGCGACGTCGGCGTTGTTGTTAATAGCGTCTCGTAAGTGAATGTACTCTTCAGCACGCAGCTTGAGTTGATTATATCGTAAGTATCGTAGTCGTTCGCCCTCTATCTTCGCGTACATGTCGACCATGAAATGTTGACGTCGTAGAATGACGTTGTCCAGGCCGCGCCGAATCATTAATCGGTAAACATAATAATCTTTCGAGCTAACGTTCTTGTTTGTTTTAGCTCCTGTAATAATATATTTATGAATATTAATTTAAATTAATTACGTTCAATAATTTAATTATATTGTTAAATGGTTAATGATCAAGTTCATAATAAATGAAGTACCTGATACGGGATCTCGTTGTTTTGTGCAATGTCCGTTGCAATATCCGTCTTGCTCCTTCCAGAATATTAGCGGATATTGGAGAGCGTCATATGAACGATGTGTATCAGCAATGAACTGAAGATTATTATTTCTTCTACGAATCACCATTTCTCGTGCACCTGTACGATCGCCAACCATGATTCCAGCAACGTCTTCACCAACAGGTGCATTGAATCTACGAATATGTTCTCCAGCTGGTGTTTTATCAGGATTAATGACAATAGCGTGATTATCGCTTTGTAATTTGTGCACGTGTGATTTGAATATTTTCAACAATTCATTGTGCTCGTTCAATAGAGCGTCCAAGTCGCTGACGATGCGCCTGGCAAAAAATGAATCAACGTTATTATAGTCACAACGTGCATTCACGCGATTGGCAAGTGCGCTTCCGGAATCCTCGCCGCCCATGAAGTGGATTTGTAAAAATGTATGTGGTTCGTTTTGGCATTGGTAGCAATGAGCCCATTCTATGATAAACTTGGCCTCTGATTTTGAATGTAGAATTGTATTGTTGACCATTAGCATTAGTATTTCGAGCTATTTCTGTTGCTCCAAACGATGACATTTGAAAGCATGAATTGAATGTTCGAATTGACTTCAGGAATACGTTAGAATCTGGATCCGTGCCGATAAGTAAACCGTTCAATGGTTCAGGTGGTGTTTCAATTTCAGGTAGTTGAACTTTTCCTGAAGCGCAACTTATCCCAGGTGGCTCATTTTTGAATTTGAGAGCATGACAATGCGGACATTCCTTATCCATAGCACCAATTACCACTTTTGAATGAGCATAATATTCAATATCGGACTCATACTGGAATGCTAGACGCAAAAATGAATCAGATGTAAATGCACGATGTATCTGTTGGCGTTGTTGGTCATTTGTTCTGCGTCTATCAACCGTGAAACGGCGTGATTGTCGTTGTTCTAAACGTATAACTTCATTGCGCTTAACTCGTGTATCTTCTGATTGTTCTTTACGCAATTACTCCATCTCACACGTGCATCAGCATTTTGTTGCTGGATTTGTTCTTCGGTTCTTTGGGATCTTTGATCTCTCATACTTCTGGACCTACTTGTATTACGGCTCAACTCCGCCCCTTTGCGTTTTCTTGGCATTGCTCACTGTACAAAACACATATAAATAGAATTAGTGAAATTACTTAATGGTGGAAAACGTTATAGTTATAATTACGGCCGTGAAAAATTTCATAAACAAAAGTTGTAAAAAATTGAATTTTACTAAAAAAAGTATTTTGTCATAATTATATCAAATAATTATATAAAAAAGTATACTTACAACACAAAAGCCGCTGTTGGTTGGAGTTCATGACATAAACCCTTAAGTATCACTTATAGACATAGCGAGTAGTTTTTGACTCATTTGTCGAAATTCGTGATGGCTATTACACAGATTTATGGATGAATGGATGAATGTTGAATTAAACTATCATTTTCAAATTTGTTTTTCGAGCAATAATCGATTTTGGTGTTTATTATGCATATGTCCCAGAATGGCTGTTGACATTGTGTTGAATTCATTATGAGACAATATCCTTTTCTTTCCAAGTTGCACACCATCGGTTCTTGTATTCTCTCACACAAAAATACCATCTGGTTTTCATGACGTCAACTGTGTCACTATGCCACTTGGCACATGAAATAACCAACGTAAAGTTAGCTCCATTTGTAAAGTGATCGCTAACTATGTTGTACATAAATTTTGTTTGTGCAAAGCAATTAGGCTTAAGTATCACATAAAAGATATGTTATACTTATGTACGTATGTTTTGGATTTATGTTGCGAATGAGCAAACGGCCCTAAGATTCGTAACACTAAGCATATATCAGGACTAAACTTTATTATTAAAAATAAATGTTTATTTTCATAAAGAAAAAGTTAGATTTGCCATAAGCTAATTGAAATTTTAATCGAAGTACAGTTAAGAACACTATAATTGATCAGTTATCGAGCGTGATGATAATAATTAAATTACTAAAATGGCTATACAAAAATAGGGGTTGGTGATAAAAAGTAAAACTTTAGGCTTGTATGTATTTTTTAATGCCACATTATAAAAACAAAAAATTTCGTGCAAAAATAAAAAAATATATTAAGGGTGAACAACCCTTATCACTTAGGGGTATGAAAAATAGATAGTAGCCGATTCTCAGACCTACTGAATACGGATATAAAATTTTATATATTAGATTATATATTATATGTATTACATATTATATATAAATTATATATTATATATTATTATTATAGTCTATAACGCGTTTAGCAAAGAAAATGTGTTTATCTTGACCGATGGGTCCTTGGGATAATACAGCCCCTAATGCGATATCGCTTGCATCAGTTGTGACTAGAAATTTTTGATCGAAGTGAGGATATACTAGAATGGGTGGGCTGATAATTGTCTCCTTTAGAGCTCCAAATGCTTCATCACAAAAGGCATCCCAATGGAAAGGTGCATTCTTTTTTAGCAGTTTTGTCAGTGGTTTGGCCAGTTCAGCAAAATTCGGGATAAACTTCCTGTAATATCCTACGAATTCGAGAAAAGATTTTATATCTTGGTTTCTTAGGTGTTGGAAACGTTTTCACTACTTTTGTTTTTTTCTGGATCTGGTTGTATTCCGTTCTCTGAGATAACATGCCCTAAATACGTGAGTTCCTTTCTAATGAAATGATATTTTTCAGGCTGGAGTTTTAAATTATGTTCTCTTAAACGATTGAGAACTCTTATCAGTCGATTATTATGATCGTTTAGATCATATCCATAGATGACTATGTCATCCACGTAAACAAAACATTCTATTCCTTGTAGTCCCATGAGTACATTGTTCATGAGCCGCTGAAATGTAGCAGGCGCATTTTTTAAGCCGAATGTCATACTGTTATACTCGTAGTGTCCAAACGGGGTACTGAAAGCTGTTTTGTGCCTGTCTGCCTCATTCATAAGGATTTGATGGAAACCTTTAGCTAGGTCGAGAATACTAAAATATTTTGCCCTTCCCAATTGATCCAAGATGTCGGTAATGTTTGGTAATGGGTAGGCATCTTCTACTGTTCGTTCGTTCAATTTTCTGAAGTCGACCACTACCCTCCATCTTTTTGTACCATCTGGACCTGCTTTCTTGGGAACCAGTAACAATGGTGAATTCCACGGGCTATAACTAGGTTGTACCACGCCATCCTTTAGCATTTCATTGACCTGTTTATGAATTTCTTGTTTCGAGCTGTCATTGAGCCGATATGGTCTTGTAAACAGGGGTGGCTTCCCTTCTTCAGTAACAAATTTATGCTGTATAGCATTTGTATGTGAAAGGTGGTCACCATCTAAATAAAATAGATCGTTGTATTCGCGACAGATGTCAAGAATGGACCGCTTTTCTTCCGGATTGCAATGTTTGAAATTTAAATATGATTCAAACTTTTTTAGTCGGTGTTTCACCGGATCTTTCAGTCCATCTTCTTTAATGACATTAAATGTATGTAAGTTCTCCCATTCGAGATCAGTATCTTTAAGGTGTACTTCTTGGTCTGAATCTAATATTATTAATAGTAGTATTTTGACTCTGAAATTTGTTGGTTTGGAGATAGTGTTACCTATTGAAATACCTGGCAGTAACTGTTTTTTCTTGATTATGATATCACTGGATTCATTATTGAATGGGATATCTATTATTTTTCGGGTACGTGATTCAATTATGATTGGTTTTCCTATACTTCTATTCGGGGTTTCTACTTTTAAATTTGTATATATTAATTTGCTACGGCTTGCTGGGATATTTGCCTCCATCTTGTTTGATGCCGTTATCTCTTCATTTGTATTTACATTTTTTGTTTAAGGATTTGGAATCCGTGGGGGGCGAGAAGTGAGTTTTTTGGTTTCCTGCTCAGCATTGAGTTCTGCTGTATCTTCCGTTTCGGCCCGTAGACAATCGGTAACGCAACGCTTTGTATACCCGTTTGCCGGTGTATAGTAAGATCAAAGTGGTTTGCAACACCCCGCAAGGTGTGGTATTGTCTTCTTTCTCCTGGTTGATTCCTTCGTCCTCTGGATTATTATTTGTGTTTTCGTCATTATGTTCATTTTATTCTCTAGATGCCGTTATATGGAAGGTTAATGTTATCATTTAATATTTGGAAAGAGTGTTCGAAAGAGATGGTGTGAGTGTCTATGTTAAATTCTAAGCTCCCCTCGATTTCTCCTAATGTTTTAAATGCATCTCCCGCAATGGTGGAGATGATACATTCTGACTTGCCTTGCTTTATTCTCATTTCCTATTTTTTTTTTCTTATCAGACTGATATCAGCACCTGTATCAATTAGAAATGTTACATCCCGTAAATCCGATGACTTAAATATCACTGACTCCTGATACTCGGGGCAGAATGCTACGATCATGCTGAAGTTTTTTATCCCTGTTTTGCAGAGGTGAGTTCGTTATGTGCGACTGACCGCCAAATTTGCTCCTTGTATTCTTCTTCTAATTGAGATACAAGGTCACCCCATGTTGAGATGGTACTATATTGAAATAGTTCGAACGCAGGTCCTTGGAGTTTTGTTTTGACTACGTCAAGGAAAATAGGGTATTGGGCGTCGTCGCCCTTAACGTGCGAGAATAGTGTGTTTCCACAGGAGATGAATTTACCAAGGTTCTCCGGTTTTCCATCGAATTCCGGGAACATGATATTTATATAGTTAAGTGTAATGTTAGTGTCCATTTTGAGAGGAGGAAAATCCGAGGTTCGGCTAGGTAGGGCTTCGAAAATTACTCGAAATTACTTATGGCGCTTAGGGTTTCTCGGCATAATGTGTGCCACTTGGTCACTGGCTAGGTGTCGTAGTGTGGAAGAGTGTGTGAACGAGGAAATGAATGAATTGCAATTAAATGAGGGGTCTGATCTTATTATGTAGTCCCTAATGTGTGGGCACTACAATTCCAAAAGTTTAGACGAGAGCGCCTTTAGTGCTGTTGATCCGTCTGCGTACCATATCAAACCAGCATGCGCTTTCCAATATTTCAACTTCGAAAAGCCTTCCGAAACAGTGTTGCCTGACCATTATATCTGGAATTGTACAAAACATGTCTCTATTGGGGATCGAGTGGAGTGTGCCGAGGTGACCTGCTAGGTTACCTGGTTTTCCTAATGAAGATTGGTGAGGGAGTTAGCCCGACTATAGCTTCTAGACTGCTGGAAAAGCCCGTCACCCCCTGGGGCTTTGAGAGGTTCGAAGGTGCCTACCGCCTATTCGACCTTGTCCTTACTGAAGATTTTTCCCAGATAGACTGTTAACTCTTTTGTTGAAAAATACGCTGTGGTCTGCTGAGTTAGAGTGCACATTGGATGTTTTGAAATACGAACCGGGGAGTGTACCTGAAGCAACGTTTTAATTTTGTCTTCTCGGTTCGTCGTGTAGGTTCCGTCTTGTTTCTTTAACAATCCTACTCTATTGGCCCGATCATTTACGAGTACTTTGTGGATTCGTGTCACTACCGGCATAACAGCAATGTTTTCGCCTCATTTCCTCCACATAGACCGTTTTGTTCTTCTCAACTCCGAGTTGTATTCTGTGAGAGCGAACCTATATTCATCCCACCTCTTCGCTTTTCAGAATTAAAGAGTTTTCTTCCTTTTTTCCTGAGAGTCGACAGTTGAGCGTTCCACCAAGGCACCTTGCGTTTGTTGACGGTGGCTTTGGGGACGCAACTGTCCTTATAGGAATTAAGCAATATGCTATTAAGCACAAAAGCCACTTCGTCTAAGTCTGCGATTGACTGGAGATTAAGTTGAACTTGCCACCTTTCCACTCGGTTGAACAGTGTTGCTTCACTAACTGGGTCCTTACCATATAATGTTGAGGCAACACACACCCATTTTTTGTCACGCGATTTTGTGATAGAAATAGTATTTCCCTTAAGGTTCCAGTACCATGAGTTTCTTCAAGTAATCAAGCGCAGGATCAAGGTTTGAAAGATTCATCGGATGAACATTTTTGAAGAATTTTGCCTTTAATTTATACATCAATGGTGGCAATTTCCACATTTTATCGTTCTGATCGATCATAGTTTCGGAAGCAAACTGTAAGAAGAGTTCAATTGTACTGAAGTGATCACGAGACATGGCCCTAGAAAATTTCATTATGCAAATAACTATCACGCATCCAGTTATTTATTCGTTTATTTAATTAAACATTATTGTAACCTCTGACAATCGTGATGAACCAGGGAATCCTCTCAATTCGTCTTTTGTAAATGTTTGATTACTTTACGAGACCAATACATCATATTGGTTGCATTCATTGCATATCATTTGCAAAATGTCATCATCAAAGAATCTTTCAAACAGAATGTGCGATTCTACAGCCCCAAAAAAATTTGTTTGGTTTTTTGGTACTAAAACTTTTCTTTAGGCATTTGAATTTGTCCTGCGAAAGTGGTATAGAACGGAATAGGCGGATTCGCGGATTGTTGTCATTTTCAGCTTCACTTTGATCGTTGGTTGCAATTAGCGGTTCTGTTTAATATTCATTTAGCAGACCATCATCATCTGGACCTCTAAGGAACTCAGTTTCCGCTTCTTGATGCAACTGGCTGGCACGTAAATCAATGATAAAGCAACCTTAATTTGCATCTGCATCGTCTTCAGTAGAATCATACGCTCATATCTGGTGGTTGTCAACAGATAGCAGCAACTTCTTCTTCTGAATCATCCAAAAAGGACTACCGGAAGAAAAATTTTTTTCTATAAATACTACACATAAAATGTGTTCAGTTCAATACAGGCAATTTTGCAACCACTTGGTACCATTCATATTCACTTCGAACACACAGTTTTCACAATAAAAAAATTTAAAGAAACAATGTATATTTGTTTTGTGGCTTAATTCATCTACTTTCGTAATATCTGTACGTTATATATATATAAACGTTTTTTTATACGTTTTCATTTAAATAATTGAATTATTGTTAAAAAGCTCCACTGAGCACTTGCGACTACTCATTTTTGTTTTCTTACTCGTTGTTGTAAGCCCCAGTTGCCTCGGATCTTGTAGTTTCCGAGGTGCTATGATTTGCTGTTATACTCTTACACTGCAGTTCTTTCCGTGTTCACGCTGGCTTCAAGTTATTCTGAAGGATTAAATCGAGGGCTTCTTCTCGGTGGGGTGCGTTGGATATCAACAAATCGGCAAGAGTATTAAATTAATTAATGAATATGTTTTTAAATAGTGGCAATCCAACGCCCAACTCCATGGCGAACTTCCAAATTCCGAAATAAAACGTTATCATTTGGGAGCAGATTGTGTTGTTGGAATTTTAATAAATCTGAGTTGCTCCTATTGTATGTATATTTTTATTATAAAGAAAAATACATTATTTCAGAGAACTAAAATATTTCCGTTACTCACCGCAGTTTGTACTTCCACAATCATTGACTTCAAGTGTTGGACTTAAAAATACTTGTTGTAAGGGCTCGAAGAACTGTGAAGAACTGAAATCGTTCGGTGCACAGAAGTCTGAGAGCGGAAAAAAGGCATTTGGAGAAAGTCAGCCTTATGAGTTTAGATAACCCGGGATTATGATTTCAAAGTATTTTTTAATATATTTATATTATGAACTCAAAGCAAAACAAACTCATGAAAGTTATCAAAATATTTATTCAGCCGCTGCTTGTAAGGGACAGGCATACAAATTTAAATGATCTAATTTCAACTAGGTGTTTTTTTTGTTACAAGATTTGTTCCTGTTTTATTTTTTGAGGTCGTTCCTTGATAGTTATTAATGTTTGTTATTTGTATTCATCTTGTCAATTTTGCTTTCCAGTCTTTTATCGAAAATAACAGATGTTTTTGCCGGTGATCAGAATAAATATTAAATTCGAGTCCGAGCCAAATGAGCGCCCTATTCTAGCTCTAGGCTTAGCGTACCCTGCTTCAGTTTTGGCGTTTCAATTTGTGTTATATCCTTCAAGAAGCTCAAACCTTTCTGTAATTGATTGAATAGCTTTAACAAATATTTTGAAATAAAACTCTATAACAAATCATTGTTTTGATTATAAAATACTTTCGCAACATTCATCAGCATCAAGTCGTTGCCGATGGGATCGTGAGTTTTTGGAAATTTGGATGGTATTTCAAGATTACTATGTTTCATTTCCCCTCAAAGTATGATTAAGTATTTCCTATCTTAGTAAGTATGATCTTAGTAAGTATGACACTATCTTTTTTTCCGCATTTTGTATGCAAGGTGGCTGTATATGTGTAACAACTGTACCGTGTACTGCATGTGCTTGGGTTTCAAACTGTGAACATGCAAAAATGTCAAGAAACAAGCAGCCAGCGGCGCACAGTGCTCCCGTTGTATGGGAGATGTGGAAATAAATCTGTAACTTTTGAACCCGTGGAAACCTCGTGGAACCTTGAAATTTGGGGCACATTACAAGTGCCAGAGATCAGTAAAAGTGATCGAGATCCAAAAAATGATGGACGTAGCTATAGGATTTCTACGACCTCTTGGACTACTACGACCTCTTGGACGGTGCCTACGGAGCCTGTCCGGAGTACGATGTCAAAATCGTGCTCGGAGACTTCAATGCCAAAATCGGTAAGGAAAACATCTAAGGCGGAGTGATCGGAAAGCACAGCCTCCACGACACGACAACAGATAACGGCTTCCGACTCACTGACTTTGCGACAGGACGTAATGTGGTCATAAGTAGCACAAGATTCCCTCGCAAAAGAATCCACACAGAAACCTGGAGATCTCCGGACGGTCGAACCGCCAACTAAATTGACCATGTGCTCATTGACGCAAAACATGCGTCAAATATCCTGAATGTGCGAACATTCAGAGGGGCAAACGTCTACTCTGACCATTTCCTCGTAGCAGCATGATTCAGAGCCCGACTGTCCAATGTCAGAAAGCTGCACCAGCCAACAAAGAGGAGTTTTGACATTGGACGCCTGAGCACAACGGAGATTGCCACGAAGAGCAATTAAGCGAGAGACTCTCCGGTATGCCTACGTCAAACACCAACGCCAACGAGATGTGGTTGCATTGCCGCTCGGCCATCAAAGAGGTAGCGGTAAACACCTTAGGCTACCTATCGCCCCCGACAAGAAACCCGTGGTATGATGGCGAGTGTGAGCAGAAGAAACGTGCAACCGACGAGGCATACCAAAAAGCGCTGCAACGGAAAACTAGAGCAGCGCAAGAGGAGTAACGGGCTAGAAGACGGGAGGAAAAGAAGCTTCTACGCCTGAAGAAAAGGTTTCTCGCAACCTCCCAGCTCAAGGACATTGAAGAGTCTAGGGATAGACAAAAAATACGGGCCTTTTATAAAAAAGCCTGGCTTCAGGCTTTAGGACTGGCACCCAGGCTCTTCGAAATCGTGAGGGTAGCCTTGTTACTGACCCGCAGGGAATAGTGGATGTGCTTAAGCGGCACTTCCAACAACTGCTTAATGAGCCTGACCAGGAGAGAGTGATAGGGAATCAGGAAATCCCAACTCCAGTCGGTGAAGTAGTCGTCCCACCTAGCTTTGAAGAAGTCATTAAAAGACCATTAAAAGGCTGAAGAACAACAAAGCTGCAGGCTCCGATGGCCTACCATCAGAGCTCTTCAAGGTCGGTGGCGATGTTCTGGCGGGGAGCATGCACCAGTTTATCTGTAAAATTTGGGAAGATGAAAGCATGGCCGACGACTGGAATATCAGCTCCATATGCCCCATCCACAAAAAAGGCGATCTTACCTCTTGCAAAACTATAGAGGTATATCCCTGCTAAACGTCGCCTACGAGAACCTGTCCAGCGTACTGTGTGAACGTCTAAAGCCGTTTTGCATCGCACTAATCGAGACAAATCCTGAAGAAGAACATTGAGTTTCAAATCGATACGCACCACCTTTTCATCGATTTTAAAGCCGCATACTACAGCATTCATTACAAGGAGCTATTCGATGGCCGAATTTAGGATCCCGGGAAAACTGATCCGGTTGTGTCGCACCACGCTAACACACACGCGATGCATGTTGCAGTTCGGCTCAAGGATTTCTGAGCCGTTTGAAACTTGCACTGGATTATGCTGTCGACCAAAAAACGTTCCGTCACACACCACCTTGGACAAAATCTCACGATCGACAGCTACAATTTCGAGGTAGTGAAGGAGTTTGTCTACCTCGGGGCAAACGTGAACTCCACAAACGACATCACAGTGGAGATCCGTCGTAGAATAGCCCTTGGCAACCGGTGTTACTTCGGTTTGTCAAAACAACTGGGCTCAAAACTCCTGACTCGAAGGACCAAAATCATGCTCTACAAAACCCTTATTTTGCCAGTCCTGCTCTATGGAGCCGAAAGCTGGACACTAAGCAAAACTGCAGAGTTGATTCTTAATACCTTCGAAAGAAAGGTTCTACGACGGATATATGGTCCCGTCTGCGAGGAAGGCGATTGGAGGAGAAGACATAACCGCGAACTCTACGAGCTGTAACAGATGTGGATGTAGTCCGGAAGGCAAAAATCCGTCGACTGCACTGGCTCGGCCACATCGAGCGCATGGACAATAATGCTCCAGCAAAGAGGGTCTTTGAATCCGAGCCGACTGGTTCGAGAAGGAGAGGAAGACCGAATCTCCGGTATAAAGACCAAGTAATCGCGGATGCAAGACAGCTTGGTTTTGATGACTGGAAGCAGCGTGCCCAGGACCGTCAACGATAAGAAGGCAGCAAATGCTCAGGCTCGGACCCTTCATGGGTCGCCGGCCTGATAAGTAAGTAAGCTATAGGATTTCCATTTTGATGGTCATTGCAGCATGTGAACAAAAAATGCATTTTGTGACCGCGCAAAAAAAAAAAACAATAAAAGCAATTACTTTCCTTTTGATAACAATTTCATGACCTATAGTATTCAACAACACATGCATTGCAAGAGAAATCGTTTGAAAATGCAGAAAAATGCACGACATTGGTCCACTTAAACGACTCTTTCTGGAGATTTGGGCCCAATCCGGTTAAGTTTTTGCACCGTCAATAGAGAATACTTCTAGCTTCCAGAAAAAGTTATTCTTCCGCCATAAAATTTTAAATCTCTTTTGTTACAGCCCATCAAACATTGAAATACCCCCTTCAAAAGTTTGCCTTAATTCAAGACCGGGTCTAGAAAACTGGGTAGCAAAATGAAAAAAAACTATTGATGCAGTTCGAATGCGAAATGTATGTCCTTTAAAACAAATACAACATTTGGTTCCAAAGTACAACATCAAATTTGCTTAGAAAAATACGTAAATTTTTGTAAATTTCAAAGTCCCAACTTTGAAGTAACGGTACCACGGAACGGATCATCAAAAGTCACCAAAATGTTGGCTTTCTAGATTCTCATATTTGTAGAATCGAAAAACCTAAACCATTTGGCCGAGAAAAAAATCACAAGTTAAGTCACTTTGGGTACTTTTTTCCACTTCGGGACCACTGTGCGGCGCACGCACTCACAATTAATATGTAATTTCTATTTTCAGGTTTATTTAGTCTTCACAGCGCCCTGTGCAAAGGCACATCCTACACATACATATGGTGCTTCCTGCTCATATGACCCGAAAAGTCCCAAAAGACTTTTAATTTATTTCGTTAATATAGGAATAGAATTTTGAATTCACTTAATTTTGATAAGATTGACTTGATACCAGATCTGCAATCGGAAGAAATGTTCATTTTATTGAGGATAACTAATCGTTCTTGCAATGATAGGATAATAATGTCTTCCATTTAGAAAAATATCAGCTTGATAGTGCCTTAAAATACTCTCCATTACGCGTTGAAATGTAGTGGGATATTTGGATTTTCTAAATCTATCCAATCACAGTTCAATTTCTTATATCTGTCATCTATTGCTTTTTCGTTGAATTTTCTGTAGTCAGCTACAATATGCTTTTACATTTTTGATTTATTTATTGACTTCAGACTAGTGGAGAAATGAATACCAGTCATTTCATGGGGTACTGTTATTTGTATGCAAGGTAACTGAACATTTTGTTATTCCTGTATTGTTGGTGCTTGCTCTACAACTTTTAAATTGTAGTTCTGTGCACAACCGTTGCTATATAAAGTTAAGACTTCACTTGTTTATTTCACATTTTTTAACGATTTGTTTTGAGATTTAAATTTGTTCAGACTCTGTTGTGCGGGTAATACTGTTTGGTAAAGAATTGTTGCGTTTGCATCATATTCTATGGGTAGATTGGCATTTGGTGTTACGATTTGAAAAATTCCAGAGTGGTGTACATATATTAAATCAGGTATTATCCTCGAAAAGTCTATGGAATGTATGTATAGGGGTAACATTTGACGGGCTTATTTTAATTACATTCTTTAAAAGCCGGTATGGCAAATATTGCCATGCGATCTGTTGTTGAGTTGGAATATTGAATAATTTGGTTGAGTTCTGTGGGTGTGAAGCAATAGATTGATTTTGAAGATGTAGATTTTCAATAAAACGTAAATGCGAATATTTTCAAGACGATTTGGTTGAGTAATATGTGTTTATTATATTGTATTTACCTGATATTTTCTTTCTTTAGAAATAACTTGAAATAGCTCCTGATATTGGCTTTTTTCTGCGTACCATAATGCCATATGGAATACGAAGTCCATCAGTACACGGATTTGTGTACTCGTGGTCTCTTTAAAATTGTTGAAGTGACATGTTTGGACATCTCTTAACCTTACAATTTATAATTGTTACTAGCTGACCCGCAAACGTTGTTTTGCCTTATAAATTATTTCTAGTTTCTAGATAAATTCTTGTGTAGACAAAAAGTAACTTACTTATTATAAGTGTGTAAGTATGTGGTATATGCGTGAAATTTGCATGGAGCGCTATGAACGATAAGGGAATATAAAAATAACAAACGCCAAACAATATTATTTTTATTTCTTAAAATTACATATCACATATTAATCAAGACTTACTTACTTACTTAAGGTGGCGCTACAGTCCGGTGTGGATCTGGGCCTCAACCAACAAGCGTCTCCAGCCAGCTCGATCTTTAGCTAGCTGTCTCCAGTTTCGCACGCATAGTTGGTTGAGGTCCCTTTCCACTTGCGTGCGCCACCTGAGTCGCGGTCTTCCTCTACTGCGCCGTCCCTCGGGGGTGGATTCGAAGACTTTTCGGGCCGGAGTATTGGTTTCCATCCGCTCTACATGACCTAGCCATTTCAGTCTTTGGATCTTCACTCTTCTGGCTAAGTCGATGTCGCTGAACAGCCCGTATAGTTCGTCATTATATCTCCTCCTCCACTCACCGTCTATGCCGACGGGACCGAAAATCACACGAAGAATTTTCCTCTAGAAGCAACCAAGGGCAGTTTCATCCGCTTTTGACAAAGTCCATGCCTCCGCGCCATATAGCAGGACTGGGACGATTAAGGTCTTGTAGAGCGTTATCTTGGTTGTTCGAGACAGGGCTTTGTTTACCAGTTGCTTTCTTAGCCCAAAGAAGCAGCGATTGGCAAGGGTTATTCTTCGTTTGATTTCAGCGCTGGTGTCCTTGTCTGAGTTGATAGCGGTGCCTAGGTAGACAAAGTTTTTGACTACCTCAAAGTTATATCTGTCTGCTGTGACGTTCTGACCGAGACGTCGGTGTTGGGTGTCCATTCTCGTTGACAGCATATACTTGGTCTTACCCTCGTTTACCGCTAAACCCATCTTCGCGGCCTCCGTTGCAATACCCACAAAAGCGCCATTGACATCACGCTGCGTTCTTCCAATAATGTCAATATCGTCGGCATATGCGAGTAGTTGGACGGACTTCTGAAAGATTGTTCCTCTGGTGTTGGCGTTTGAGTTTTGAACAATTCGTTCAAGAACGATGTTGAAAAAGTCGCATGACAGCGCGTCGCCTTGTCTGAATCCTTTTTTGACATCAAAGCTCTCGGTTAGGTCTTTACCGACCTTGATGGAGCAGCGTGCATTCTCCATCGTCATCCTACACAAACGGACGAGTTTGGTAGGGATGCTGTATAGCTCGTCTCTATAGATGCTATCATACGCGGCCTTAAAATCGATGAAAAGATGGTGGGTATCGATTTGTTGCTCCTGGGTTTTCTCCAAAATCTGCCGTAGTGTGAATATTTGGTCGATGGTGGATTTTCCTGTCCTACAGCCACACTGGTATGGACCGACCATGTTGTTGACGAATGGCTTTAGGCGTTCACACAGTATGGCAGATAAGATTTTATATGCGATACTTAGGAGACTGATGCCTCTGTAGTTGGCGCCGTTCAAAGGGTCTCCTTTTTTATGGACCGGGCAAACAATGCTGAGGTTCCATTCATCGGGCATGTTTTCCTCTGACCATACTTTACAGATTAGTTGGTGCATGCTCCTTACCAAATCATCGCCTGCGGCTTTAAAAAGCTCGGCGGGTAGGCCGTCAGCTCCAGCAGCCTTGTTGGATTTCAGTTTAGATATGGCAATCCTCACTTCATCCGGGTCGGGTGGACGGAATTGTTGATCTTCGTGGTCCCTTTCATTGGGGTTGAATGGTTCGTTCTGCCTGACAGCGGAATTTGGTTCTTCGTCGCCGTTATACAGTCTGCAGAAATGGTTTTTCCATATCCTCAGCATCGACTGTGACTCTACTACGATGTTCCCTTGATCATCCTTACAGGCTTCGGTTCGGACTTCATAACCTTGACCGGTTAACTTTACCCTTTGGTAAAACTTCCTCACCTCATTCCTGCAGTAATATCCCTCTATTCTGCCGATCACGCGCTTCTCATGCTCCTTCTTTTTTCCCATGAGAAGCCGGTGTTCGTCTCTCCTCTTCTGCTCGTAGAGCTCCCGAGCAGCTCTTGTCCTTCTTTGCAGTGCCGCTTTGTATGCTTCTTGCTTGGCTGCATTCGCCTGCCGACACTCGTTGTCAAACCAGGGGTTTCGCTGTGGTGGCGGATTGAAACCCAGCACATCAGAGGCGGCATCTCTGATGGCTTTTTGGCAATGCTGCCACTGGTCTTCAATACTTGATGTTGGCGGCGTAGGATTTCTTAAGAGGTTAAGGGAGACACGATCGGAAAAGGATTTGGCTATCTCTTGCGATTGTAGCCGGCTGACGTTGAACTTCCTCACAGTATTTCTTTGTCTTGGCGGTGTTCGGCATATCCGCAGCCTTACCTTGGCTACAACAAGGTGGTGGTCCGAATCAATGTTGGCGCCTCGGAACGTTCGGACATCTATGATACTGGAGGAGTGCCTTGCGTCTATCGCAATATGGTCAATCTGATTGACTGTTGATTGATCAGAAGATCGCCATGTTCCTTTGTGAATATCGAGATGTGGGAATCTTGTACTGGCTACTACAACATTTCGCTCCGCAGCAAAATCGATCAGCCTAAATCCGTTATCGGATGTTATTAATCACGACAGTAACACTAAAAAACAACATCAATATTTTAATGCTATAGCGTGAACAATATTTTTTGTTAGTCCATCTTTAGCGAGCACAAACAAACTGGATGGCTTACCCACTCGAGAGCATGCTACGTACAATTGCCCGTGTGAAAAACATGGTGTAGTCAAATCTAAGCCACAAATAGACATCGTTTGGCCTTGGGATTTGTTGATTGTCATTGCAAATGCCAATCTAATCGGAAACTGAATTCGTTTGAATTGAATTGGCACATCTGTAGGTATGATAGGAATCCGTGGTATTAATATATTTTCACCTTTGAACTTTCCATTTAAAATGCTGGCTTCGATAACGTTTTTCATCAATTTTAGAGTGACTAATCGCGTCACCGTTGCACAGCCGTGGCGGGTTTAAATTACGAAGCAAGATAATTGGAGATCCAATCTTCAATTGTAAATTATTAGCATGCCTGGCAAATCCAGTGAGTTCGAAAATTCTGTGGGAAAATTCACAGCTTCGCTGGCATAGCAAACTGTATCAATAGATTTGCATGATACCAAGTTCCCTGGCAACAACTGTTGTATCTTCAAATTTAAATTGTCAACGTCTGAATTTTTTGTTGCTAAAATAGCTCTTTCTGCAGGCCACTCATGATTTATGCACTTTGTGTGTACATCGGGAAATATTTGTTCAATGAGAGTATCTTGCGAATCAGCGATTGTGCAGAAATCGGTCTGTAATTTTCCATCACCGATATCTAAGAGTTGTTTTGAGAATGTTTCAGCGGATGGATCTTGAAGCATTTGAACGCGCATATTTACTTTCAGCTGTACTTTTTCAACATTACGCCACAATGGAGATGATTTTAAGCAAGCGTTGATCTCATCAGCGTATGTTGAACGTGGAATGACGGGAAGTGTTTGTCTGCAATCACCTGAAAGCACCAACAGAGTGCCGCCAAATAGTTTGTCGTTGTTTTTAATATCTTTCAATGTTCTGTTCAACGCCTCAATTGAATGTTTGTGTGCCAAAGTACATTCATCCCAGATGATAATTTAACACTGTTTCAGCACGGTGGCCATGGACGATTGTTTTTTAATGTTACACACATGTACTATTACACAATTCAAAAAATGCAGTGAGTGTAGTTTTAGGTGGATTTGTACCACGATCAATCACTGTCTACTTCGTGAAAAACACACGCTGACCGTTTTCAAGATCGACGGCTAACTGAACCACTGCTGGAACCGAAGATACGCCAAGCAGCTTCATTGGAGCTGATGAACCGACCAATTTGGTAGAGCGTAATTTCATCGTTTTTATTCATTGGAGGAGCATTTACATTAGTATTTTCACTGCCTTTATGGACATACTTCCAAATATATTTGATGCTCTTCACAGAACTGCAAAACTCAACATTAATATCAGCATTGTATGTCTTGCTTAGCAGATGCGAATACGGCACCACCCAACGATTGTCAATGTCAATGTCTGTGTTGCTGGTATTTTTAATTTTTAATTGTCCGCCATTATCGGGATTTCTTCGGCGATATATTGGATATCAGTCGGTATTGTTATCGTATCATTAGTGAAATCTTTAAGGGAATTTTTAGTACATTTTCCATCTGCCATGCGAGGCGATGAACGATGAAGAGTACCGCATGGACCATGGATCATGTTTGCTGTAACAATATCAAACCGCACTTGGTCAGTAGACGGATCTGGAATTTCCGCAGAAATGATACTATCGATTTCTTCAGGACGGATTTTGTCGATAAACCAAACCAAAATGTGCGCATGAGGAAATCCTCACTTTTGCCACTCAACTGAATACAGCCAGCAAGGTGTGGGACCGAATACATGTATTTTAGTAATGAAACTTATTAGAGACTTCAACTTTTGTCTGAATAAACGTGCTGCAATGTCATGACGATGTATTGCATTTTGGCCAGGCAATATCAAAGATGTAATCTCTGCCCATTTTGGATTACATGTGAACGTGATAAATAAACACTGTCGTCCATATTCGCGCATCCTGTATATATTCTTGCATATGACGTGGACTGCCTACGTACGATGATGGTAAAATACCATATAGTTACCAATTTCGGCGACGTCGGCGTTGTTGTTAATAGCGTCTCGTAAGTGAATGTACTCTTCAGCACGCAGCTTGAGTTGATTATATCGTAAGTATCGTAGTCGTTCGCCCTCTATCTTCGCGTACATGTCGACCATGAAATGTTGATGTCGTAGAATGACATTGTCCAGGCCGCGCCGAATCATTAATCGGTAAGCATAATAATCTTTCGAGCTAACGTTCTTGTTTGTTTTAGCTCCTGTAATAATATATTTATGAGTATTAATTTAAATTAATTACGTTCAATAATTTAATTATATTGTTAAATGGTTAATGATCAAGTTCATAATAAATGAAGTACCTGATACGGGATCTTGTTGTTTTGTGCTTATGCAATATACTTCTTGCTCCTTCCAGAATATTAGCGGATATTGGAGAGCGTCAACGATGTGTATCAGCAATAAACTGAAGATTATTATTGCTTCTACGAATCACAATTTCTCGTGTCCCAGCACGATCGCCAACCATGATTCCAGGAACGTCTTCAACAACAGGTGCATTGAATCTACGAATATGTTCTCCAGCTGGTGTTTCATCAGGATTAATGATAATTGCGTGATTATCGCTTTGTAATTTGAGCATGAATATTTTCAACAATTCATTGTGCTCGTTCAATAGAGCGTCCAAGTCGCTGACGATGCGCCTGGCAAAAAATTAATCATGGTTATTATAGTCACAACGTGCATTCCCGCGATTGGCAAGTGCGCTTCCGGAATCCTCGCCGCCCATGAAGTGGATTTGTAAAAATGTATGTGGTTTGTTTTGGCATTGGTAGCAATGAGCCCATTCTATGATAAACTTGGCCTCTGATTTTGAATGTAGAATTGTATTGTTGACCATTAGCATTAGTATTTCGAGCTATTTCTGTTGCTCCAAACGATGACATTTGAAAGCATGAATTGAATGTTCGAATTGACTTCAGGAATACGTTAGAATCTGGATCCGTGCCGATAAGTAAACCGTTCAATGGTTCAGGTGGTGTTTCAATTTCAGGTAGTTGAACTTTTCCTGAAGCGCAACATATCCCAGGTGGCTCATTTTTGAATTTGAGAGCATGACAATGCGGACATTCCTTATCCATAGCACCAATTACCACTTTTGAATGAGCATAATATTCAATATCGGACTCATACTGGAATGCTAGACGCAAAAATGAATCAGATGTAAATGCACGATGTATCTGTTGGCGTTGTTGGTCATTTGTTCTTTTAACCGTGAAACGGCGTGATTGTCGTTGTTCTAAACGTATAACTTCATTGCGCTTAGCTCGTGTATCTTCTGATTGTTCTTGACGCAATTACTCCATCTCACACGTGCATCAGCATTTTGTTGCTGGATTTGTTCTTCGGTTCTTTGGGATCTTTGATCTCTCATACTTCTGGACCTCCTTGTATTTTAATCAGAAGTTGTAAAAAAATTGAATTTTACTAAAAAATTATTTTGTCTTAATTATATCAAATAATTATATAAAAAAAGTATACTTACAACAGAAAAGCCGTTGTTGGTTGGAGCTCGTGACACGTGTTGAGTACTTTTAAGGGTATGTAAATCACTTGTTTAACTAAAACTTGATTAACTGAACTAATCGTGGCAAATACACTTAAAATTAATAATTTTATTATCATGAATAAAATAGTAATAATTAATAATTTATATGAGAGTTACACTGTGATAGCAATATGATAAACGTTACTACTACACTTGATACATAAACAATAATGATGGCCGAAAACTGTGTAGGGAGTGAGAGAAGTCTTATTGTGTGAGTGAAACAGGCTTCAGTCTCATCCCTACTCCGTGCTGTTTACTTAGAAGTGACATCGGCATTTCACTCACCAGTAAAGGCGCGGCAAATTTTTGGAATCTAAGGGCCGTTTGCTTATTCGATACATAACTCCTTATTCATGACTTAAACCCTTAAGTATCACTTATAGACATAGCGAGTAGTTTTTGACTCATTTGTCGAAATTCGTGTTGGCTATTACACAGATCTATGGATGAATGGATGAATCTTGAATTAAACTATCATTATCAAATTTGTTTTTCAAGCAATAATCGATTTTGGTGTTTATTATGCATATGTCCCAGATTGGCTGTTGACATTGTGTTGAATTCATTATGAGACAATATCCTTTTCTTTCCAAGTTGCACACCATCGGTTCTTGTATTCTCTCACACAAAAATACCATCCGGTTTTTATGACGTCAACTGTGTCACTATGCCACTTGGCACATGAAATAACCAACGTAAAGTTAGCTCCGTTTGTAAAGTGATCGCTAACTATGTTGTACATAAATTTTGTTTGTGCAAAGCAATTAAGCTTAAGTATCACATAAAGAATATGTTATACTTATGTGCGTATGTTTTGGATTTATGTTGTGAATGAGCAAACGGCCCTAAGAACACTAAGGTAACACTAAGCATATATCAGGATTAAACTTTAATAATAAAAATAAATGTTTATTTTCATAAAAAAAAGTTAGATTTGCCATAAGCTAAGGAAATTTAATCGAAGTACAGTTAAAAACACTATAATTGATCAGTTATCGAGCGTAATGATAATAATTTAATTACTAAAATGGCTACAAAAAAATAGGGGTCGGTGATAAAAAAGGGATACATTTTGGGTTGTATGTATTTTTGAATGCCACATTATAAAAAAATAAAAATAAAAAAAAATAACACTGTGACATGGAAATTTTATATATTAGAGATAGATTGAGTTGAGTTGAGAGTTGATAAACCAATACTACATTTTATTAGCACCTTAAAGATTTTTGAATGTAAGTGAATGAAATCCATACTCTGAGCCCAATTTTGAGTCATTATTTCGAGAAAATTCTCATAACACAACTAATGTTGTCTTTTAAGGCTACAATTTAACCTGGCTTATCGGCACTTAACTGTGATTTATAGTACTCATAATAAAATTTTAAAGGCACAATGCTCAAAAACTGTAACTGTCTGAAAAACTGCAGGTCTACTCCACTCTTAAGATAATAGCATGCACAACACTAGTGATTGTTGTAGGTGCCTCTGCCGTCTTGACCAAAGATAATTCAGTGCTGTGAACGATAATGCTGTACATGCAATATCCAGTTTCACAGTACTAGAATTGGTTCACACCAATTGTGATTTGTTCCGACTTCTACATATTTGATACCATGAACACGTATGCAATTTCTGCGTTACTTAATTTTAGCTAATTTAATTTAAGTTTTACGTACAAAATTTAAAACCCACACTCATTTCATATCCAGTTTTCCGAGTTAAAGTGCTTTTACTGTAGTGTCAAAAATTTAATCCAGAACACCAAACAAAATTAAACATTACAGCTAATCAAAGTAGCAACTTACTAATATCTTAATTTGGTCCAACTCGGGCTGCATCTCTGTCCATATTAATGACATTAGTATACATTTTCACAGCGGCTTGTAATTATTTGATTTTTCCTTGTGTACAGTATCAGATTACAGATTACGATTACAAATGTATCGATTACGACCAAATTTGGTGTTCAGCGACCTTAGTAAGGTTTCCTTGGATATGGTTTTTATAACTGAGTTTAGTTTTGTTCAGAATTGAGTAACAATGCATTTGCTTGTTCTAGTTAAACACAATTCAATCGAATATTTTCTGTTCGTGCAAACCACATTACAAATACGAACAGTCTGGGACAATATGTGATCCATGACCTACAGCATAACTTCAACCTTTGAGGAATTGTTTCTTAATTCATCACTTCCGAATTACAAATACAACGTGAACTCTATTACACAAATTATGCAATAAATATTGTGTAATAGGTGCAGTCTCACTGACCCAGTATGCCGACAGTGGCAACATATTACAGTTCCAACTATTCATTCATAACCAGCTAAATACTTATAAACATTTTAATGGGGTGGATTCAAGCTACAGCTCACTCAAATTGAAACATCGAACCAAATCAGCTAGCACCACCCCTCCACAAAACCAGGTGCGCACACATGTTTCTTTTTGTCTTTTAACTGCTTAGGTTTGGAGGAAATATTTTCTATTTTGTCGTTTTCCGGTGACAGCATGTCAGTATGAAGTCGTGGATTTAGCGAAGACCGGTTTTTGGGCATTCATGAATAATGCATGCCCAGATCGAGAAAATTTATGAATGAAACCAGACTTGGGTTTCTCTTCAAGAGCCTGTTATTTATTTGACTGTTGGCACTTTTTGCAGTATCCAGTCGTCATTTACACTGTATCCGAGAATCAGAAATGAAATTGTGCTGGTATACAAGTCGTGTGAGTATGCTAAGCAATTAATTCAGCGCGTAAACTTTAGTCCGTTAGTAGATTCATTCATTCAACATATGCAAATAAATAAAACTTTGGTGGTATGGTTTGTATTGACTGAAATTGTGCTGGTATACAAGTCGTGTATTTATTTCGTGCAATTAATTCAGCGCGTAAACTTTAGTCCGTTAGTAGATTCATTCATTCAACATATGTAAATACATGATACTTAATATATGATGCGTAAATGCTATGCAGTGATTTATTTTATTTTAGAATTTATTAAATTTATGGATACTGGTTCAACCAAATCATGGTAGACATTTAAAAGTGGGCCAAATAAAAGTTTCTTCCTAAGCATGCAATAAAATAAACAAAATAATTTTTTTCTATGTATTATGTCTTTATTAGTAAGAACAAATATTCCCAATAATTATGAAATACAACGTCGTTCAAGTGGCTAGCATCGCAGTACAGCATTCTGTCTCCCCAATTTTCCATCTTGTTGATAGTCTCGGACTCACAAATATCTTGGATGATATTGGCCTTAAATGATTGAATCGTTTCCAGATTGTCCCCGCAAAAAAAGTCCAAAGGGGTCAAATCGCTGTTCCGATGCGGCTAATTGACATCGCCAAGACGGTGTACATATTTAGTTAATTACCCCATTATGTTGAGCTGAAACGTTTCAATATTTTGCATATTTATTATTATACATTCATTCATGTTTCTAGCTTTTGATTTATTGGACTATGCCGTTTTAACAACATGCATATGTTGTTAAAATAACTTCGGTAAAATTGTTATGCCAAATTACCATGGGACTTATGGTATTCCGTTACATGGCGCTAAGTCTAAGTGAGCGATAAAAGCATAGTTATATCGCGCGACTGTCATTTTAACTTTCCCCTAAAGTTTAAAACGGGCATTTCTGTCCTGCTAATATTATAGTACAGTAAAGGCTCTTTAATTCCGAAAATTCGTTTATTCGGAAAGATTTTCAATTTTTTACGTAAAACTTTAGCTAAAATTGAGTAACACTGAAATTGAACACGTATATGTACCAAATATGTAGAAGTCGGAACAAATCAACAAAATATCTATGAGAGAAGTCCCGACTATTCACATTTAAAAGTCCGGAAAAAACCATAAAAAAGGTTGTAGTGGGGGAATCTCGGTAATCCGCATTTAGATGTTCTGTGGGTTACTAAAATAATTTTTCGTTTTAAGTTCTTTCATTTTTGCATCAATAGGAACGATTGGAAGTTCTGGCTTCGTCTTATGGCTTAAAAATTAAAATAGAAAAATATCTTAAGCCACAGGTTCACAAAACATCTAAATCACATTTTGTAATCGAACTAAATCAATACCAACGGCTGGGCTGTGGCTAAATTATTGCTGTGCAAAAGTACAGAGGTTGAAAAAATGCGCGGATGTGTGGATTGGTTTAGGCCAACTCCATATAAAGCAGTGGTTGAGGCGTTATTGTCCAAATAGGTTAAAATGGGAGTAAATTTACTTGAAAAATATTCACTTAACACCTTGCTTAGAGCCCCTTCGACTAAAAGGGCCATAATATTAGATAAATATATCACTGTTCAATTTTACATATTTTAAATATACACTGAGTTTAATTATTTATGTGTGTAGGAACTTTAATCATTGTCTGCGATTTCCTCAACTTCAGAATTAGAAAAATCGTGCTGAACCGGATTTATTCGGTAGAAGTGGATCAGATACAACAAGGAATTTGTAAAGGATATCTCGATTTGTATTCCCGAATTCTCCGATATTCCTTCTTATTTACCTTTTGTGCTTCTCTAGATAAATCACCCAATGGCAAAAGACAAGTTTGAATAACTTGTTATACCAAGAGTTTTAGTTTCTGTAGTATAAACATTAAATTTCTCTCAATCTAGAGATCGCATGATGGAGCAATGAGAATCACTAGCCGCCTTATCAACATATTACCTATGCCAATTTTTTAATAAAATAAAAATGGTTGTTTAAAAATAGTTAATCAGAGAAACCAAAATGTAAAATCCGGTTTGTCTGTATATTTGTAAAATACAAAATATTTGTTAATTTTGTTCACAGCCACTAAATACTTAAAGCTGGGGTATTTACTATATTACTTTAATAGATTCAAAAATTATATACAGGCTAGGAAACTCGACAGCAAAAACATATTGGGAATAGACAAAAAAGTGTTTGTCTTTCGAGTCACTGACAATGCTCAAAGAGAATTACTGTATAAATAAAGCTTTGTGAATAACATTTCCAATTTAGGAGGGTAATAAAAACAATTTTATGTTCGGGACAGAATGACAGTGACCAGATTGCAAGTACATTGGGAAAACCAAATTTAATTTACTACGATAATTAGTTAGTTCTATTTTCTTGGTTTTTTTTAGTT
Organism: Eristalis pertinax; assembly: GCA_907269125.1. Taxonomy (NCBI): domain Eukaryota; kingdom Metazoa; phylum Arthropoda; class Insecta; order Diptera; family Syrphidae; genus Eristalis; species Eristalis pertinax. Next base: position 91,466,527 of record OU026145.1, read on the forward strand.
TTCAAGTTCAATATACATTTAGGTATTTGCTGGACATACATAAAATCAAGAAGAGCGAATATCAAAATCACAACTACGTATTCACTAAACATTCTTAAAACCCTACATAGGTAATTAGTTTACTCGCAGCTAAAAGAAATTAACTCATGTAATCAATTTTTAAGTCTAAATCATACTGCAATTCATATAATTCAGCAATGCAATTCATAAAAATAAATCCATTTGAAAATCAATTCTAATCAATCAATTGGTTCGGCTCCAATCTCATAGCCACTACCATTGCATAATTTACTGGTAGAAATGTAAATTTCGATTCGTATGAATGAAAGGTTTTACATAGTACAGTTTTCTTTTTGCCTGCGATATGATCTCCATCGTAGCCCACGTGCAACCAATACAGCAAAACATTTCAGTTTACATAGTTTCGCCTATAAGTTGAATCGAAGGTCAGTCAATTGATGATAGTATAGTAGTGTTGAAAAGAGACGGCAAAAAAGGAGGCCAAATCTTTTGGTTTATCCAACTTTATTGAATGAAATCTTTTAATGAATGAAAACTGTTTTGAAAGTCTTTGAGATTGTACATAATCGAATTCAGATATTAAAACGTACATGCATACATATATTCGTGTGCTCAGACTCTGGAAACAGACAAAGCTAAACAAGAAAATAAATTAAAAATAAAAGCAACCATATTCAAATTAATTATTTGTCGTTCGTATATAATTTCGGTCGGTTGCGCCTACACACTCAGAGACTGCACCATTAATCGGTTGTAGCTTTGAATGCTGAGACAACAAGGGCAGTGCAATGGAGCCCAAAGCTGAGTCGGGCATAAATGTCACATTCAACTTTTCCTTTATGGCTTAGTGTTGTCTGGCTTTGTTTCAATCAGGTTTTCTTTTCCGTTGTTTGTACAATGTGGTGGTGGAATGAGGTTAGCGGAATTTTTCTACTTTTTGAGAAAAACTGTGTGGGTGTGTTCGAACATTATCTGTATATATATAATATATACCTTTAGTGTACAATGCGTACATAACTATGTATGGATGTGTGTATATGCATATATATTTTACAATAGTTGATAATTGCCTAGAATCGATTGGAAACATTCTATGACAGTAAAGTGACTGAGGGTAAGAGTTTCTCTACGGGTTTGGTTTGGTTATGTATAGCGGCGAGGCGCCATGAATTTGTTACGACTGGGATTGATGTACATTTTTGAGACGAAGAAACCATAATGAGCTTTGATATTACCAAGTTTTCTTTAATGACATGGCAGATGCTATGTTGATTTGTTCAACTAGTAGCTCGAGTGGCTAATTTAATGCGGGAGTAAATGAGTTCATTAAATAACAAGAAAACAATAGAAGAATTTATTCGAAAGTTATAATCTATGTTAATTTCGATATTTTAAAACTAAAGAGTTTATTTTCGGCTGTTTTGATGAATCATTAATTATAATATTTAATTATATAACGAACTTTTGTAAGGGGTACTGAAATGATGTAGGTATGTACATATGTATGTACACAGAAAATACGGATATATTGGTATTTTGACTGTAATTAGCTAGCAGCAATGTGAATTATTGTTACATAATTAACACTCCTCCGACATGGGATGAAACTATATCGGACCATACAGCCTTGTCAAGAATTCTCTCCAATCGTCGCACTGCCGTTTGCTTACCGCATTTTGGAATTGGAATTAACATCTCGAGTGTTTCTAGAGGAGTCTTGGCGTCTTATCTTCTGCATTGATAATCTAGTGCTCAACTGATTCCCGACGAGCTTGGTATGCTTGACCTTGGCCGCCACAATAACAGCAGAAACTGGACTTTTACTACACCACGCTCTTATCCTTTGAAGTCTCGACTCAAACATTTTTCCGTGGAAACCCATTGAATTAGGATGGTGATTGTCGAAGGTCTATGATTAAACAGCGGTATAAACAAGTGGCGTTCCATGGTGATCTATGAAACTAAATGCAAACGAATATCTCCTTTCGGAATGTTCTTTAAATAGTCATTTGTTGAGCGCACCAATTCGTCCAGCTGGCCATCGCGGAACGATGAAATGGATCTGCAAAAAATATGTTATTATGAGGTTGTTTTCAAATATAATTTAAATGCAATGGAAGTAAACGCCGTCGAAATGAATGGTAAAAATATTATATAAAAATTGTATTTCTATTCTTCGGAACAAATACCTTGTTATCAATACAATTTCTCTTCTAAAGAATGAAATCTTGCTTCATCGACGAAAATTCCAGAATGTTGATCGACTGACAAGTGACTATATTTTATCACTTTTATATGCTTCTAGCTAGGCTAAATTCAGCTATAAACTAAATAAGCTGAGTATTTAGCTTGGCAATGAAACTTTGCCATTGAAGCACATAGCGCAAAGGAGTTTGTTATATGTTTATCTTTTTACTTAAAATCTACTTCTTCGTGTTAACTGGTTGCAATTTATAATTAAATGGATTATAAAAAATGTCTCTAAAAAAACTACAGGATTTGGCACCTAGTGGCGTCCGTGGCGTTGTGGGTATTGCGTAGACTCCTGCGTACTTGATCCTTGGCGTCTAGGTTCGAATCCCAGTACGACAAAAATAATGTTCACTGCCCCACGTCTTTTGAGTCACTGACAATACTTGAGTATAACTGTCTAGAAAAAAGATTCTCAAACTTGGCCGTTCGGAATCGTCATAAAACTGTAGGTCCCTTCCACTTGTGAGAGTACAATAGCACGCACAACACGAGTGATTGATGGGAAGCCAGGCCCTGGCCCTCTACGAGCTGTAGTGGCACCCATATATTTGGCACCCTTGTACAGTCTTTGGCACTCTACGGAACTACAGTTGTTGACACTCAAGACTAGTGACCAAATAATAGCTAGCTAGTTACCGATTTATTAAATTACTAAAATGCGATACTTCGATAAGTTATTATTTAAAGAATATAAAAAAGTTATTTGATATTGATTTCATCCCCATCCAAAACTCTATTTGGGGCATCTAAAATTGCGAAGTAATCCTTAACTATCAAATATTGTTGAATCGAATCGAACCACGCAAAAGTATCCGACAGCGCTACATTCGCGCCAGCACACGATACAGGATCAATTGCTCTAAACTTAAGTGAAGGATATCGCTTAAGAAAGGCACCTTTTTTCTGTTATATTGTCTTCTCCAAATGGTTGTTCACTTTTATTTTGCTCTAAGAATTCTTTGACGGCACCTAAAACATCTTCCTTTCGCTTTGGAAAACTTTCAATTTGACAAAGGCTTAAACAACTAAATATTGCTACCTCTTCCTCTTTCTATAAAAGTGAACACGGGCCATGACTGGGTTTCTTAGAAGTGGCACCAAGGCGAAACTGAATAGTTGATCTTGATATGTCGTAAAATTCCGAAACTCTGAAAACTGTCCGCTTTTATTGCCGAATCTCATCTCTTAAAGCCAATGCTCATTTTCCTTTGATTTCGCATTTGCAAACATCTGAAGCAAATAACCGTCGCGTAGTACAGTTGTAGCTAATTGCAACACTTACACATAATTTTATATATTGCCATTTGGAATAGCTAAAGTTGTCATTCTTATTTAAAGAACTGCAGAGAAAGTCAATATTTACCAAATTGGAAGTCGTTACAAGAATTAAAAAGATATCACGTTAATATACTTTGGTTTACGAATATCAACTGAACATGGGCCTTAATATATATATACTTTAAAAAAATGTCCTCAAAAGCGTTATTAAAAACACAGGGTGTCAACTAATGTATCCGCTACGCTAAGTATCTACATAGAAACCATTTGCATTTAATATATTGCTTGATCGAATATAGATATTATATGTATATTTAGACAATCTCAAAAGTGAGTAACCATCAAAATGTTGTCAGTGTTCTCAACAAAAATTAAATTCAAAAGGGACTCCAAATATGTTGACCATGTTGGTCATTTTGGGATGGGGTGGTGGTGTGTTTATATTGCTTGATAGTTTTCATTTGGCAGATCACGAATTACAAAGTGCAGCCTAATTTTTATTACAACAGCCTAATATGCTCACTTTTCCATAATATGCAAGTTAAAGACACACAAGTTATCCAGCACTAAAGTAGTGATTTGTAATTGCAAGCCCAAATGAAATGCAAGACACATATGAAGCGAATTTAAATATATCAAATGATGAATAACGAACTTTTGGGATTGATGCAAATCTGAAACAAAACCTAGTGTTTCCGAAGATAATTTTTAAAAGTTACATTTGTAGTTGCTTCAGGCTTTAGGAAAGGCACCCAGGCTCTTCGAAATCGTGAGGGTAGCCTTGTTACTGACCCATTTCCGACACCTGCTTAATGGGCCAGAAGCGAGTGAGAGGGAATCAAGCAATCCCAACTCCAGTTGATGAAGTAGTCGTCCCACCTAGCTTTGAAGAAGTCGGCCCAGCCATTAAAATGCTGAAGAATAGCAAAGCCGCAGGCTCAGATGGCTCTTCAAGGCTGGTGGCGATGTTCTTGTGGGGAGCATGCACCAGATCATCTGTAGAATTTGGGAAGATGAAAGCATGCCCGACGACTGGAGTATCAGCTCCATATGCCCCATCCACAAAAAAGGCGATCTTACCTCTTGCAACAACTATAGATACGTCGCCTACGAGAACCTGTCCAGCGTACTGTGTGAACGTCTAAAGCCGTTTTGCATCGCACTAATCGAGACAAATCCTGAAGAAGAACATTGAGTTTCAAATCGATACGCACCACCTTTTCATCGATTTTAAAGCCGCATACTACAGCATTCATTACAAGGAGCTATTCGATGGCCGAATTTAGGATCCCGGGAAAACTGATCCGGTTGTGTCGCACCACGCTAACACACACGCGATGCACGTTGCAGTTCGGCTCAAGGATTTCTGAGCCGTTTGAAACTTGCACTGGATTATGCTGTCGACCAAAAAACGTTCCGTCACACACCACCTTGGACAAAATCTCACGATCGACAGCTACAATTTCGAGGTAGGGAAGGAGTTTGTCTACCTCGGGGCAAACGTGAACTCCACAAACGACATCACAGTGGAGATCCGTCGTAGAATAGCCCTTGGCAACCGGTGTTACTTCGGTTTGTCAAAACAACTGGGTTCAAAACTCCTGACTCGAAGGACCAAAATCATGCACTACAAAACCCTAATTTTGCCAGTCCTGCTCTATGGAGCCGAAAGCTGGACACTAAGCAAAACTGCAGAGTTGATTCTTAATACCTTCGAAAGAAAGGTTCTACGACGGATATATGGTCCCGTCTGCGAGGAAGGCGATTGGAGGAGAAGACATAACCGCGAACTCTACGAGCTGTAACAGATGTGGATGTAGTCCGGAAGGCAAAAATCCGTCGACTGCACTGGCTCGGCCACATCGAGCGCATGGACAACAATGCTCCAGCAAAGATGGTCTTTGAATCCGAGCCGACTGGTTCGAGAAGGAGAGGAAGACCGAATCTCCGGTATAAAGGCCAAGTAATCGCGGATGCAAGACAGCTTGGTTGATTTTCCTGGCATGTGGTTTAACTCGTAGTTGTACTCTTCCGGGATCTCCTTCAATATTTGTATCTTTTTTTTTGTATTTTTATAGCTCAGAGCATAAGTTAATGGTTGATGGTCGGTATAAATGTTTACTTTTTTCGATCCGTAAAGGAAATTTATAAGAGAGTTGGGAGTCCAGATAATGGCTGGCGTCTCTATCTCGTACTTCTCTTGAAACTAAAGACTCTTTAATATTCTGGAAAGTGTTAATGCCTCGTGCGTACAATTTAATTGCTTTATTTTGGAAATATATTTGGACTCTCTTAAAAGGGATGCCAGGAGTTTCACTATTTTGGCGTATTCTATAATAAAACAGCGATAATAGCCTGACATACTTAAAAAATAGCGCAAATCTTTAAGAGTTTTAGGAACAGGTAACTCTGCAAGGGCTTGAACCTTCTTTGGATTTATCTTAATTCCATCTGCTCCAAATAATATGCAATAAATACCAATAAATACCAATTCAATGTTTTTTTTTTTTTGCAAAATTCGCAATTATCCTCATATTAGCAGGCTCTAAAGTTTTAAATATTGCGGCAAATTCCCTAAGTCTTAACTGGTGATATCCACTCTCAAGGTCTATTATCAGGAGTCAATTATTTTTTCCGAGATTAGCGAGGACTTCATTGATCTTAGAGATAGGATATCTATCTACGATCGTAACCGAGTTCAGTTTTCGGTAATCTATCATGATCCACCCTTGCGTGGGTAATGTACTCAGAGAGATTTCCAGGCCACTCGTTCCTCCGCCATCGACTTTTACTCATCAGTCATCAGGAGTTATGACCAAGCACAACCACGAGAGTTTTTGGACTTTGTCCAACCACCTCGTCCTGGGTCTGCTAAGCGGTCGCCTGCCTGATGCAATCGCATTCAAGGCAGTCGTGATTATGATCACATTCGTTCCACATGACCAAACCATCGTAGAAAAGCCCTTTCCGTCTGAAGAAGCAGCTACTCTACACTGACTGCCTCGCGTACTGCCGTGTTTCTCACTCTATTCCACCGAGTAACTCCCACAGCAGCACGAAGAAATCTCATTTCGGCAGCTTGTATTCGCGATCTTATTCTTTCAGTCATTACCCAAATTTCATGACCATACGTGAGAGTTGGAACAAATACTGAATTATCAAAAACCGCTAACTTGGCATTGACACCCAAGCCCGGCTTCCTGATTACAGATCTGCCAAGCTGTTTCAAAGTTGAGCCAGCTTTGCCAATCCTGCAGGAAAGTTCAGCATTTCATCACTAGTGAAAAAGACCTCGAGCTACTTGAGGTTCTCCACCTGTTTCAATGGGACTCCACTAACATGTAGAGTGCATTGAACGGGTGCTCTGGAAATGACCATAACCTCCGATTTGTCCACGTTAACCTTCATCCCAGCATCTGCACATACGGCAACAAACCTATCGAGTGCGCTGGAGTCTCGGAGGAAGTGAGGATAACTAAGTTATCTGCAAAAAGAAGACGACTTACCCTCAACTCTCCCAATGTGAAACATTCCTCGACTCGGCTGCGCTGCAACATGCAGTCCATATATAATGAAAAGGAGAGGTGGCAATACTCAAACTTGGCGAAGTCCAAGGTGAAAGGTGTTGATTTAGCACCGTTAACCTGAACACAGCTGCTACAGTGTGTGTATCGAGACTTAATATCCCTCAAAAATTAGTATCAATCCCATACTCCTGCAGAAAACTACAGAGTTTACCTCGAGAAACTCGGTCGTATGCCTTTTCCTAATCTAAAGCTGTAGATCGTGATTCAATCGCCACAATGACTTCCTCCACCGTTTGACTATTCTCCGCCCTTGTTCGGGATTGAGCAGCTCCGAAAAGTACTCGCTGCATCTGCTCAAAATGTCTACCTCATTGAAAAGCAACACACCATCCTTGGATCTGACTCTTTCGATGATGTTGAATTTCCCTTCTCTGAGTCGGCGATTGGTTTGCTAGAACACTTTTTTCGCAGATCTGTGGTCATTTTCCAACTTCTCGCCGAACTCTTTCCAGGACTGCTCTTTAGCTGCTCGCACAGTTAATTTGCAAGTTCTTCGTGCATCAGTGTACCGGTCACGAGAAGCTGAGTCCTCCAAGAGAGTCCAGTCTCTGTAGGTCCTCTTCTTCTCTCTGATGGCTTCTTGAACTCTGGGTGTCTTAAACCACTCAGTTCTTTTCTAACCACTTAGCCGCCACTCCAAGCCGCTTCACTCCACGAACATACGCGCAGAGGCAATGGCTGCTGTTGAAAATAGTCGCCATTTCCCCTCTACATGCGATGCAACAGTTGGCATTCGTTCAAACCATTCAGATATGTGCCGCGCAGCATGTTGTTGCATCTCACTAGTAGTTTCTCCCACAGTATGCGTGTGACCGCTCTTGGTCTCCGCCTTGGCAGAAGAGATACTCTTTTAGTGAGGTTAAGCGTACACAACACCAGGTGATGATTAGTTACCAGTTCAGAGCCTCTAATCACATGAACTTCACAAGCCATCCGATTCATACACGGTAGTACCACAAAGAGATCTATCAACGATTTCTATTTCTATTCTGACGGTGTACGTGTATTTGTGAATGCCTTTATGTGGAAAGAAGGCATTATGGACATGCCATTTGCACAGCACAGCCAACAGCTTCTCGCCGTTCGCGTTCTGATGAGGAAGTCAGTTTTCTTCTCCTTGTCATCTGTGGGGTTAACCAGGTTCGGTTTGGGTTGTATGAAAATAAATGCATACACCTTAAACCTGTTGCCGACCCCCACCATGCGGAGGTCAGCTGCCGGGGTGGGGATTTCGAAATTGGATAGAAAATCAAATTAAAGATAAAGACTTCATGAAAGAGGGAAAAATGATAGAGAACAAACATAACTGTAATGATTATACGTTGACGCACTAAGCCAGACAACGAATATATTAGTTTTGGAAACCAATACCTTTGAAGAGAGTATATGTCAGGGTGAATAGTAATCTCAGGGTAAAGACAAAAGAATTTGTGAAATACATGAAATGCCAGCAGACTCTATTTCAAATATCCCATTGGGCAAAAAAAATGGAAAATTATACCGTTATTGCCGAAAAAACTGATTTCTGTTTGGGGGATCGGAAATAATTACTAAACTATTGAAGATTTAAATTGGGGAGATGAAATTAGAAGTTACATAGATAACGAAAATACTTTAAATATTCGACAATATGACGACATACAAAAAGCAATATATGACCATTTTAGATATCCTACATATAAGCTGGTCCTGAAATCTCAACTACAGTGCTACCAGGAAAACATCCAAATATCAGAAACGGAAGCCCAAATCCTACATCAGCAAATACTTGATCATAATGCAACCAGAATCATTACGACGGTGGATTGTGACGTTTACAACAGTCAACAAACATCTGTCGCGACAGCGACATCGATGTTGGGATCAACATCTTGTGTCAAGTGGTCAAGTCAATTGAAAATTAACCTCGACAGAGGAATAAATAAATAAGAATAAGAAAAACTATCTTTGCTTAACTTATGTGTGCGATTGTACGAAACATTTAGTGACTTTCATTTCATAATATATACAAAGTAGAAGTAGTGGTCAGAAGAAATACGGGAAAATTGCAAAAGTGTATTTCTAACGCCCACGCACCGAAACTTGAGCACTGTGTCAGGTCGTTCGGTGTATGTTCTTTCCATGATGAAATGATAATGCTAACGGAGTTTGATATCAGCATTTCACGCGTCAACTGCCAAACCTAGGGCACTGAAAAATTAAACAGCAAATAAATCACGCATTTTGAATTTCGAACCTTGTCATGTTGAATAGAAAACTTGATTCGAAAAATATGAAAATTAAGCTAATAATACACGTATGTATGTTACTGTATATAGTGATAAAAAGTTTAAATATGTTGTTATTAAATTTGCCGATTGGTAAAATTCTATAAGAATTACTAGGTTAGACACGAAACAAAGTCTTGGCACGGATGCCTTAAAAAAACTTAAAAACCGATTATTCACAAAGTGAACAATGGAAAGCGTATTGCCAAAGGCCAAATATGTTAAGTGCATTCAGGTATGACAGCCTTCTCCCCACTAGCCACCATTAGAGGGCAATTACTTAATTTCTCCAGCAAACCCCTTTCCCCTAGACCAACGACGTTCTCTGTAGACGACCACTGCTCAATTTTACTATTTCTCTATTTGACAGGAAAATTGCCTTTTCCATGTTTGGGCGCTTTTCCACAATATATTTTAAAATTAGTTTTCCCTAGGTGAATCTATATACCGTGCAACCTGCGCTCTCATGGGTCGCTTGTGTTGTCGTAGTAACTTGCACTATAGAAGTTGTTACATAGGCAGACCATCAAAATGAACTCCGCCGCAAAGTCAGTACGGTTGGTATGACCGGTCGCTATTTAATATGCATAATATTTATGACCTAAAGAGCTAGTGCGTTCTCTGATACCATTGCAGCGGATATACAGGCTAAACGACAATATAGGCACGGCCCAATGATTGTATTTTGGTGAGGCGAGGAATGATTGAAACTGCAGTAACTGTGGAATCGAGAGGGGAATATGGCGAGGGTGTGTCTTGTAATTTATTCCACGTGTTATGTTCCAAGCAAATATGCATAAATATACAGTCCGGGACAAAAGTGACTACGGGACTATATTTAAAGTTTATCTTTCAAATTAAGATTCACTTGAACTAGACAGCATATTCATGTATACATTAATGCACAAATCGAAAGTTGTGCCTCAATTGCAAAAAAATATAAGAATATAGGTCATAAGCTAATATATAAAATATTATCTGTGAAGTATCTGAGAAAAGTTACTTTATATGATTCGACAACAAATAAAGGAGAATGCACAGACTTTGCAAGAAAACTTCCTTACAAACAACTAACTTACATAATACAATCCGCAACAATCTTCCATTATAAGTGCATATAAGCCCAACAGAGTCGCAAGGTAGGTAGAGGTGACGTTTATAAGAAAACTTATTAAGCCATGTTACAAAAACTTAAATCACTGAACTCTTGCTAAAACTTTATTCCATTCAAGTGAACTTATAATTTCATGTTTATGCTTTAAGGTATACTTTAAGGTACAAATTAAAATATTCTCATGGCACAAACATTGTGCAACCAGAGATTAGTTCAGCATTTTAAGCCGAGCACGCCATGTGATCAGACTCAGCGATTACCACCGACTTGTGTTGTCAAGCTGATACCGACGCCGCCAACCATTGTCATCGAGCGACTAGAACTACTTAGATAAATTTTGTCCGAAGAAGTAGTAGTCTCAATGGGTGGGGACATTTGTTTATTAACAATTGTTTTATTTATTGCTACATTAGATTTAAGTTATTACCAATAGCAACCATCAAAGATCAACTTCTCATAGTTTACCTAATATTTCCGGAACTTGGTCAAGAAATTTACTGTTTATAATATTATGTATCTCAGTCGACTGAAAATCGTTTTATTCGTCGTCGATATTGACTCCTCGGAACGTTCGGACATCAAGAGTACTGGAAGAGTGTCTGACGTCGATCCCAACGTGTTCAATTTATTTTTTGATTGGTCCCCGCCTTTACGGCTGTTAAGGTGTGGGAACCGTGTAGTAGCTACAGAGAGATTACTCCTCACGACAAACTCACGCTCCACCATCCTTAATCCGTCACCGGCTGTGGTGTCCTCCGATAACTTTAGCAAAGATGTCTTCCAGCTTTGCGTTGATGTCTTCTAGAACCATCTTGGTGTCGTAATATAAATAATTATCATAAAAGTCATCCTTGCTGCTGTCATCTTTGGCCTCTGTTCCCAAATTTAGCCTTACTACGGATTGTTATGAGGCGATCGTTTTTCCAAATAAAGCTTAAGACTTTTTCACTAAGTCTGCTCTCTGTAGCAATTGCCATAGTAGATATTGCGGTGTTTCATCCTATTTTTGCCCGACCCTTTATCGCACTTCCTGGATGGAGGGAATATTTCGGCTGCACGTAGCCTGGGAACCTCGGCCGAAATCGAACCGAAAATCATTGCAATTAATTCGTCGTCGTGCTGGGGTCTTTAACTTGAAATTCGTCCGTATCCGAGGCATATGATGTGTCTGAACCGATTTTTTGTACGTAGTGATATATCCAATATCCCCATATCAATAACCAACATCATTTAATAATAACAATAGTTCATATTCACTGTCACTGCATTAATAAGTAGAACATTGCCCAACACCTTACAAAAATAAAACAGGAACACAAAACATAAAAAGTAACACGCAAACACAAAATATCGGCCAATGTTCGACGCTCCGTGCCTTACATTGCCAGCAAAAAAACAGACAAATATGTCCATGCATACTATGTATTGCAATATGACAACAGCACATATTGAATTGATCAAAATGATAAAATCCGAATACAGTTGATACAATTCGACGATTCTAATTTAAATCGCATAAGTGAAGTGAGTCATTCGCGCCGAGACCATTTTAAAATAAGGAAAAGATGATCTACGAAAAATATCAGAAATAGTCCAAGTAAAATGAAATGACGAATTCATGTTATTTGCATCCTGAACTTGCTTTGAAGTGAGGAAAAAGTCGATCTTTAAAAAAGATCAAAAACTGCAAAAATGATTACGCGGAAACTTTTGTGGAAACGAACATAAGAAGGTGATCAAATAACGAGTAACCTTCAGCGCAGATGACAACACCATCCCATAACCAAAAGGTGAACTGAGGACACCACAGAAAATTGAGAAGAAGTAATAGCTGACAAGATTTTCTCATATAAAAGAGTTTGTAAATAGATATAAGAGCAGTGTAATAAGAAAATTTATAAGAAAAAATTAGATTTAATATTCTAACGAATATGAATTATCCGAAGCTCGTCTTCTCTGAAAAGAAGAAGAAACCGAAATCTTATTATACTTCCTGAAAGACCGCGCCTAGTACCTCCATTTTTTCTTGGGGGTCTTCGACCGCAAAGAAATTATCGCCGAGTACGGCGTTATCTGGATCAATACTTTCTGTAGTCAGTACTTGTTCGTTGTCCGTCGTTCTGGGGAGCTTAAGACACCGATGATCGCTATACTACGAAAGAATTAGGAAACATGCTCAGGTTGTTGGATCTTACAGCCCGAATCTTATTGTTCCAATGCATGTTAACAGAAAGTACGTAGTTCTGAACAATCAATGTTTGAATATTTTTGATAAGCGCTTTCATTGTCCTAATTTCCTCATCTTGTCTGTCAGTAAACCGTCTGTACAAGGTTTTTAATCTTGACTGAAGTCTACTTTTCCGTTGCATTGCAAGTTTTCGTTGTTTGTTCGTGTATACCGTGGTATCGTACTGTCCATCGTTCGTTTTATTGTCTCATCCAATTGTAAGATACATGTCAATCTTCTCATTTGGCAGGTTTCTATTGGTCGGTATGCGCATTCGAGGAGATTGCTCTTGTCATTTGTCCGGAGATTGGAAACTATGTTTCCCAATATCCATGTCGGGCATTTAGGTCGCCGGCCAAAATGAAATAGTCATAGTCCGACTCCATCGTCGTAGACATCGAAAGAGTGAATCCAGCTCTGATATCTTTGTTCTGGAACTATGGGAGCCGGAGGAGTAGACCGACACCGCATACATCTGTCTTCCACTACAGAGAGAAATGCACACGATGCAAGCCTTCAACTATTGAAACCGTCGACCTTCACTACTATACATAAAGATCGCAACACCGCCTCCACCTTTGGAGTTGGGCCGGTCTCTTGTAATAACATTATAATTATTGTGCTCCAATATGCCTATCTGAGTTAGCTTAGTTTTGCTAATCACAAATAGCTCTATCAATGAATTTGCATTCACTGCGATGATCCAGTAAGTGCTCTCCGACTGGTGACGTGCTTGGTTCTGCAGAAGCCCCAGAATTTGGCTTACCTGCTCCTCGAACCGATCCATACGCCTTTCAACGGAGAATTTCCAATCGGGCGTTGGATCGTGTGCTCTTGGCATTGGAACTTCCGGAATACTTCCGGCTTAAAGAAATCATTCGAAAAGTGATAAGAAAAGGAAGAATACAAATATTCTAGTGAAAAAAGAATAAAACTAGGTACTGATAAATTGGAATACAAAAAAGGAGTCCAAAAAGTGAGGAAATAAAGGAATCTGACAGTTAAAAAAAAAAAATAATAATAATTTTGAAATAAAAAATCCAACAGTGATAAAATTGAAATAAAAAAAATATCCATAGTGATACAAATTAGAATAAATTTTTTCGAGCAGAATTGAGGAACCAAACATATTTAAAGTTGCGGAAAAAAAACAACAATCAATCCATATAAAGTAAGAAGAAATATTAAATTAAAACGGCAATGACAGTAGAACAAGTGCATGCGTTAATTTCATGTACAGTAGCAGACAGTACAGTAGCTCTACAAAACCGAGTAGACGAACTGACAGACATAATTAGTAGACTGACAACTATAGACAACATAATCCCACATACAGACGTACAAATTGACCCGAATAACACTATTAGGGAAAGCTTGGAACTAGCCAAAATCTTACAGCAATTTGAAGGAGACAACTATGTGAGTTGGAGAACTTCGGTAGTACTTTGTTTGAAAGGATACAATCATTGTAAGGGAAGCACGAGTTATTTCACAGCTGTAAATATAATAAGGAATAAAATTATAGGGAAAGCAAATGTTGATTTCACATCACATGGCACACCTCTTAACGTAGATGCAATTTTAGGAAGGTTAGATTTGACGTTTAATGATAAAAGACCTATACACATGTTACAAACGGAATTGAATAACATAAGACAAGGCAGACAAACACTGCAGGAATTTTATGACAAAATCAGTAAACTTTTAACGCTAATTATGAACAAAACTATTATGAGTCACGGACCTAGAACGGCGGAGACAAATGTTCTTATAGAAGTAGCTAGAGAAAATGCATTAAGAATTTTCATAAACGGGTTACACCAATCCGTGAGCAATTTAGTTTTTGCTCTAAACCCAGGCGACCTACCGAACGCGTTGCCGAGAGCTCATGAGATCGAATTTAATCAATCTCAGAGAATGGATTATCAGACCACAAATAGGGCATTACAGCAACCACATTTACAACGACCGATGTTCAATCCACCTTAGCGTAAATAAGGGAAAATTGTTTTCTTCGTATGCCATACGGGTTGAAGAGTGCACCCTCTTTATTTCAAAGAGCGATGGATGACATTTTGAGACCTTACATCGGAAAGTTCTGCCATGTTTATATTGACGATGTCATTATATTTCCTGAATCAGAAGGAAAACAATTAGAACACATTGAAGTCATAATAAAAGCACTTAGTGAAGCCAACATGAAAGTAAGCAGCGAAAAAAACAAATATTTTATGTTAGAAGTTGAATTTTTAGGATATGTAATATCCTGCAATAGCATTAAAACTGATCCAAAGAAAGTTCAAACAATTAAAGAATACCCGGAACCGAAGACATTAAGGCAGTTAGAAATTTCGCTATGATCAGCAAGCCTTTAACTAAGTATTTAAAAGAGCAGAATAGTAATGCAAAAAGCAAACTAATATCGATAGAACTAGATAAATAAGGAAGAAGGGCATTCCAAATACTTAAAGATAAGTTTTTGAAAATTTTGAAGAAGGGTTTGAATTAACAACTGACGCAAGTAACACAGCCATAGGTGCAGTATTAAGTCAGAATAATAAACCAATAACATTCATCAGTAGAACGTTGAGTAAAACTGAAGAGAACTATACAACAATTGAGAAAGAGTTGTCACCTATTATCTGGAGTCTAAAAAATTTGAGAAACTATCTTTATGGAACAAGTGGCATCCGCGAATATACGGACCACCAACCTTTGACATTTGCGATATCGGATAAGAACCCAAATGCAAAAATGAAGAGATGGAAGGCATTCATAGAGGAATACGCTCCCGTAATAACTTATAAACCTGGAAAAGGAAACGTAGTCGCAGACGCTCTTAGTAGACAATAATTAAATATGATGAATTCGGATCAAGCAACAGTACATAGTAGTCAGAGTAGTCCAGCTGAAAAAAAATTAAAGATTAGGTGGAAACGTTAATTTAAAAAATCAATTGATAGTTCAGGTAGGAAATCAAAATAATATAGTTAGTAAACAAATACATACAGGCGACGTACTTTTATTTATAAATATGACGGTATTTTTAATAAATTAAAAGAAGTAATTAAGAATGGCCTTAATGCATACATTCAACGGAAGAATTATTGTTAAAAATAAAAGACAAATTATTACATTAATACCCAACAACACAATTTACTTACATTGCCAATTTAGTAGAAGACATCACAGATAAAGATACCCTAATTTCAATTATAAAACAAGAACAAGATAGAGCACACCGTGATTCTAGGGAAAAATTTAAACAAATTTCAAACAAATGGTATTGGCCAGAGTGTTATAAACAATTAATAGATTATGTAAAAATTGCACAGTATGCAAAGACAATAAGTACGATAGACATCCAATTAGGTATAAGATTGGAGAGGCTCCAATTCCGTAGAAAGGGGGGGAGCGAATGCATGCTGACATTTATTATGTAGATAACGATTAATTCTTAACTATGTCAAAATGTCTTATAGTAAGACATATAGAAAGTAAAATTGATGCAAAGATGAAACTGATCGAAACTATACCAACATTAGGAAAAGTCGAAGTATTGGTGACAGATAATGAAAAAAACATTTTGTACAGCACAATTAGAATTAGGAGGATTAGGTATGAAGCACGGAAGAGTTGCCCCAAATAATAGCAAAACGAATGGAATGATAGAAAGAGTTCATAGTACAATTACAGAACTCATACGCATTACAAAATCAGAAATACAAGCAGAAACTAAAGAAATAATGCCATTCGTGGTAAAGAAATACAATGAATCAATTCACACAGTGACAAACCTACAACCAATAGATGTTTTTTATAATTTTAAAAAATATATTTCCTTGACCGATGGAATAAAAGACAGACAGGACAAGACTCTTTCATATTTCAATACAAACAGGACAGAAGTTAAATTTAAACCAGGACAAAAAGTTGAGTTGGGATCTATATATTGGAAGACCGTAGTCTATCTTAAAAAGTACAATGGATCGAATGACAGAAATTAAAGAATTTATATCGCAACTAGTCTTTTTTGAGCGCAAATACTGAATTTAGTTAACCCTGGTAGTCAGGCATTTTTTAATAAGTAAGTAAGTAAGTAATTCATTTATTACCGATTTTCATTTTACATTTAATTTCTTAATTTCAGTTTAGAAGCATTGGCTGTTCCGTCAGCTCAACTGGCAATAATTAATAATATTTAATATCACACAGTCACAAGATACAGCAAACAATTTATTTTAAAATTTAGTATAATTCTTTTTGCGTTAAATGTTACGTGTTATATTAACTATATTCGAATTCAGTCATTATTAGCATTCTGAACTTCATTATTTCTTTCAGGTAGTTGTCAAGGGTTTTCCAGTCAGGTCCATTTAGTAATTTGATTGTCTCCTCCATTGAGAGGGAAGCTTTACCAAAGTACTCTATTCTTTGATGTCTTAAAATTGGACAAACACTCATCAAATGAAAACAGTCTTCTTTAGATTTGATGTTACACAACGAGCAAAATTGATTGAAACTCCATTATATGACTTTCCGTTAATGTTTAATACTTCGCATCTCATCACGAAAAGAATTATCATTATATAGGTTTTACGTTAGTTGGCTGTGTATTACTCTGCTTTCAGATTTAGCTGCTGTCTCTATTAAGATATTCCGAAAGTAGTCTTCTTGTTTTTCAATAATTCTATATAATTGGACTCTTAGGGTATGAGTGTTGCTTACGTCCATTTGTAGGTCTTCACCAAAGTAAGTCGCGTATTGACAGTTTGCAAACCACAAGTTTGTGTTCCTTGATTCATAAAGTAACATATTTTTGGTTAAACGCAGGTTCGGGTAGCCCAATTAAATAATCAGCCTAAAGTTTTAACGTGGCAATAAAAAGCTTTGGTAATCCAGTTTCTAAATAAATAGCATAATTTGGTTTTTATAGGAAGGTTGAATATTTTCTTAATAAAATTCTTTGGAGTTTCTCGACTTCTTCATACTCTTCCATTCCACAAACTTGCACAGCATAACACAATGAAGATTTGATTTCCATGCAAAGTTAATTATAGTTTGTGATTTTCTGGATTTTTCGGTAAGGTGGCTTTTAAAATTGAATGTTGAATTAATTATCACTCCGATGTAGTTATATTGATGTACTACTTCCAAACGCGTCCCATCCAACATAAAATTCCTTCTAGTACAAGTTCGATTATATCGTGAAAATATCATAACAGATTTTTCAATATTAATTTAAGTCCCCATCTTAAACAGTAGTCTGCCAAGCGCCTTATCAACAATTTTAAATTTTCTTCTGACTCTGCTATTGTCAGGTCATCAGCGTACAAAAGAACGTTTACTTGGAGTCCTGCCATTCTGATTCCACCAGGAAGATAGTTTTCAATGTCGTTTATAAACAATGCAAACAAAAGAGCACTTAGCGGACATCCTTGCTTCACGCCCATATTAGTTTTAAACCATTTAGAGTAGCATCTACCATCCCAAACTTTTGCCTCTGTGTTTGTGTACATACTTTTAATTACACGGAGAAAATTTGTAGAGATACCTGGCTGTGATAATTTGTATATTAAAGCGTTTCGATTCACTGTGTCAAAAGCAGCTTTGAGGTCCACAAATAACGAAAAAACCTTTCTGTTCATTGCTTGGAGTGCTTTGACAATCGATGACAGAGAGAAAATTTGGTCTACAGTTTCTTCAACCCACTTTTCAAGTCTTTCAACCAAGACCCCACAAAAAACCTTCACTATGATGTTCATAAAGGAAATACCTCTGTAGTTTTCAGCTGAGTTTGGGTCGCCTTTCTTGTGAATTGGGAATATCACTGTTTTTTTAAACGAACATGGTACTTCACCATTAGTGAGAATCCTGTTGAAGAGCTTTAATAGACGACAATTTAAACTGTGGAATCCGTTTTTGAAGAATTCATAAGAGATTCTATCTACTCCTAGTACTTTTCCATTTTTTGCTCTCAATAGGACTGTTTTTAATTCTGTAATTGATATTTCAGAATCTAATACATCATCTACGATGAAGGGTTTTGCATAAGAAAGCATAATATTTTTACTTTGCAATATGTTTGAGAAATAAATGGCAAGATCATCTGCATATACATTTGTACCTATTACATGTTTAGAGCCATTTTATTCCCTAGCTAGCTTCCAAAATTCCTTTGTATTCCTAGTTTTGCCTAGTAATTGTGCTTGTTGGATTTCATAATTTCGTTTTTTGAAGAGACATAGAGTATTTAACTACATGTTTGCTGTTCTTCAATATTCGATTTGCGTAATGCAATGGATTTTTGTTGAGCTTTCATACACTCTTCATCAAACCAGTTTTGTTTGTAAGTTTTAGTTAAGTTATCGTTTCTATTGGTCGCTGCATTTTGCACGCACGTGGTCAACTGTTTTGAGAGAATATCAATGTTCTTTGTTAAAGGCGGCAGTCTCGAGAGAAGTGTATCTAAATTATGTGGTACAAAAACTGTGCAGACAAGTTTCATATAATTTGGGGTAACATATGCAGATTTCTTCGATTTGTTTCTGGGTCAATTGTTCATTCTACTTCAATCGGCATATGATCAGAGTAAATTTTACATAGCACTTCAATTTTATTGATAAGGCCGACCCAATCATTATTTACTGTAAACTAATCAATTACTGATTTTCCTTGTCTCCAACAAAAGTGTAATGACCATCTGTATCACCTTTTGCTTGATATAGAGGAAAGATCGTTGTCAGAAGGTCAAAATCTTCACTCCATTTGTTACAATTTAAATACATTGTTATTATAAACACATCATTTCGCTTTAAAAGCTTCTTCAATATGTGTAAAGGTAGGCGAACCTGGGGACGCTTGATCCCACGGGAAACTTGATCCCTGGTTATTATTTCAACAACAAGAATTATTTTCTTGGAATAAAAATGCGGCATTACAGCAGTTGTTATCGAAAATAACTTCAGACGGCGTTTTGCTACTAGTATGGAAGAACTTTAACCTGAAGGGTGTATTTTTTTTAAATAGCCGCAAAGTTATTTTTTTAAGTTTTTCTTGTATTTTTTTTTACAGCGTGTTAAGTGAATTGTGTTTATTTTGGTAAGTATTTGCGCATATCTCTCAGTTAGCGATTGTCGCTTACAATTCGGGAAAAAAAATTCAACCGCACAGAACCTCTGTGCCCACTGGGTTGGTCTTGAAAAAAAAGGTTTTAGCACGTTATAATTTTATTTTAGTATTGCCTGTTGCGGCTCCCGTTGGCAACAAATTGTACAATATTTATTCACTTAAAATATAAGCTCGCTCTGGTCGATCAAGTTTGCTTCATTCCCACGCTGGTTCGTTTAGGTTTGTGCATGCCCTGCCTAAAATGCAAGCGATGCGTCTGGGTGCATTCGGTGGTTTTCAAATTACATCCGCTGGGCGAGCGCGTGAGTATAATTGCGCGTGTGGGAAGTCGATTGTGATAACTGCCCACCTTTTAAATATCTGTGTCCCGCAGATCAATTGCTGAGCATGTAGAGCAGGTAGAGATTTTATTACGAGGGTAAACGTCCGGTATGCGGCCTTGACCCACGGCAGCAGTGCGTTTTTTCAGAAACGGGAATCGAAGTTGTGGAATCTTAGCCTTCCCATAGATTTTTCTCCATAGTAGATAGATTAGAATGACGATGAAGATGGTGATAGCAATTTCTGTAAGTATTGAGAGATTAAAATGTTCTTTCAAAGATTTAATATGCTCAATGTTTTTGACACTGATATGATGTATGAAGTCCAAGTCAAGGATAACCCTTTCGCTCGTTACTTTGGTTAGTACAGGAGGAAGAGGCTGCAAGTTAATCGTTCTTCTATTGGAATATGTATGCCCGTTCACGTGGACCGTGTCATTATCTAACTGGATTACGTTGGTAACTTCTAAGGGAATAGAAGAATTCTTATTTAAAAGAGTACCGTTAAAATTAGTGACGAAGATTGTGTCTTCTCCTATTAACTCAACAACTTCCTTGTTCGTGCTTTGAAAGCTGTATATACCCGTATGTTATATACATTTACGAAAGTAACATTACAACTTTGAATTCTTTTCTTATTATTTTTTTTATCATAAGCT
Source organism: Eristalis pertinax (assembly GCA_907269125.1). Classification (NCBI taxonomy): domain Eukaryota; kingdom Metazoa; phylum Arthropoda; class Insecta; order Diptera; family Syrphidae; genus Eristalis; species Eristalis pertinax. The sequence goes on from OU026145.1 coordinate 91,487,384, forward strand.
TTTCGTGTTTTATATAATGTAGTCCCAAGATGATTCTTAATTATTCCCTAGATGTCCGCTGAGTTATCTCCATTAAACGTTCTTGGTAGTGTCTGTCGCTCGTAAGGCTCGTATGGAATTTTCGCAGCGACCTACAAATGGTACGAGTATCTTCACCACGACGAAACTTAATTCTTCAGACAACCGGCCCCTTTTTTCGTGAGAGTTGACCCTTAGACATATTGTTTAAGTTAATTTGTTATCCTGGGTCATGAATAATTTTTTGTTTCTTTTTCGTTTAGCAATACGTGTTTTTTTTTTCATTTTACATTATTAATTTTTCATTATATGCCTTATATGGGCGTTATGGATTCTCTTGGCGCTTACTGTTGTTACCATTACTAAACCGTCCTTGGCAACAAATTCTTTTTTGTACAAGGGTTTATTTTTACCCTTAATTCGCTTTACCGCGACATACACAATATCAAAAACATTGTACTTCCTGGGAGCGGTTCTTTTAACGTTAAACCTAGTGTTTCTGGCATCCATATTTCTCCTGATGATTCCACTAAGATCTTTGTTAATTTTAGAGCGGAGATTTAGCAGACTCCGATAGTGTACTCTTTGTGAGCGATTAAAGAAGATGTCAGTTGGTTTTCGCCTAATAACCGAGTGTATAGTGTTATTATACCGGTCAACAGCGATACAGACTAGTTACTTGACCTTCAGATGAGGGTTTTCGACTTTAATGCAGCGAACAATTTCAAGAATAGTAGAATGGACTCTTTCAATCTATCTATTTACTTCACTTCGATATACTGGGGTTAGAAATAGTATTATACCAAGATTTGTAATGAAATTTAAAACTACTGGACTGAGGAACCCTCTTTCATTATCAGTAACTAAAATTTGTGGAATTGTAAAATAGCGCAGGATTTTGATTAATTTTGACCTGAGGTATAATCCGGACTTTTCCTTGATATGGACGAATTTTGATTACTTTGAAAATTTGTCCATTACCGTAAGAAACTTCTCATTTTGAATTTCCATAACATCCATAAGAAGAATTTCACATGGATATCTCGGAATAGGAGTTTCCTGCAAGTGAGGGGATATTGGGTGTCGATCATATTTGTTCCCATTGCACACCTCTCATGAAGCTGCAATTTTTTTAATTTGAGCCATCATGTGAGGGAAATAACATTTTTCAAGAATTTGTTCTCTGTTCTCGATTGGATTCCTGTGGGCTCTTTTATGTTCGTTTTCTATTAAAGGGTGATTTTTTAAAAGCTAGAGGAAAGTTTTTCAAAAAAGAACACATAAAATTCAGAAAAAACACGAAACGTGCGTCAGCTGTTTAAACCAGTGTTGCCAAAAAGATAATAGCTAAACAATCACCCTTTATTAGGAACTTCCGTTCCACATTGACAATTATCTTCCACTATTCTTTGTTTTATCCGTATCCTGTAATTCGTAAAGTTGTCCAAATAAACTCTTTGCAGAAGGCTGAGATAGGTTTCAGCAATCTTAATTCCGTTAACGACCCTCGGATTTAGTCTGACTTTTAATTCCTGCACTAGAATTTCATTATTAATTTCTCTTGAAGAAATATAATGCCGGTGATAACCAGGATGTGGTTTCTCAGATGCAGTAAGGTCGATTCCGACCTTGAAGATTAACTGAACTCAGAAATCATTTATTCGAGTCTCTACATGCGGTAATAGGTCTGAACTGTCTTGCTCTGCACTATGTATTGTGCCGGATTCTGTTTTACTGTCGGAAACTTCGTAAAAACCTTTTTCGGCCGAGGCCGTTCGTGAACCACACGCCATTGAACCTTTTCCTCACTCGCTGTATCGGTGGTAGAATCAGTGTTTGGTTTTCCTTCACTGGCTGTATCGGTAGAGCCTGACAAGTGATTTACCTGGGTTTTTAGGCGGGAAAGAGCGTCAGCAACATGATTTAACTTACCCGGAGTGTAGATTATTCCATGGTTGTACTCCTCAATTCTCGCCTTCCAGCTTTTGAGCTTAGCGTTATGATTCCGATTGCTAAGGGCGAACATCAGGAGTTGATCAGGGGTATATATCCTGATCTTCTTAGCACCATAGAGATAATTTCTCAAATTATCAAGTGCCCAAACGATCGTGAGGATTTCCTTCTCGTTTGTCGGGTAATTCTCTTCGTGCGATTTAGAGATCAAGAGATATATGCTATTGGCTTTTCCTTCCCATGCTCGCCCTGAGACAGGACAGGCCCAATTGCGTAGTTGGATGCGTCTGTGGTCAGGTTAAAAGCTTCTTCAAAGTTTGGGAACGCCAAAACGTCCGCTGAAGTTAACAACTCCTTCAAACTCTCAAACGCCTTCATTGCTTCTTCATTAAGTGTAATTGGAACATCCCTCGATTGAGATGCCTTCATTTGAGCTAACTCACCCCTGGTTATATTTGTCAAGGGCTTTGCAACCTTCGCATAGTCGCGAATAAATTTCCTGTAGTAGGAAGTTAGCCCAAGGAAACTTTTGATTTCCTTTAATCTCTTAGGCGGAATCAATTTCTCGACGGCTCTATATTTTTTGGGATCAGGAAGAATACCTTTGCGGGTAACCAAATGTCCAGGAAACTCCACACTGGTATCCATGAAATACGTCTTTTCCAGGTTCACCTTAAATCCAGCTTATTCCAACTTAGAGAAAACAACTTCGATATCCCTCATATGATCTTCTTTAGAGACACTAAAGATGATTATATCGTCGATGTACAAGTAGAAAAACTTACCAATAAGATCTTTCAGTACATCGTCGATCATTCTTTGAAAATTCGCAGGTGCGTTTTTCAACCCGAATGGAAGTGCCTTTGGGTTTTTGGATACCACCCATACATGAGAATTGTATGGGCTTCTAGAGGGACGAATGATGTTTCCTGCTAGAAGTTCTGTTATCTGAATAACTGAATATCTGGATAACTTTTGGCGTATATGGGTTCATCTGTGTAGGTTCGTATTTCGGCCTTACATTACTCGACCGGGCCGCAGAGATTTTTGAACGACCGCAAAGGAGACTCAATTTGTATTTTGTCGATTCGGAAACATTTTCGTTAGCGTTGATTTGGTTCACAGAGTCTACAGGCTAGTTTTCCAGCTCTAACACCTTGTTTGGACTAATGATGAGTACATTTTTTTCCCTATCTATCACTGCCTTGAGGTCTTTCAGAGTGTCGTCACCAATTATACCATCGAAGGTCTGCAAACCGGGGAGTACGAAAAAAATGATGTTCTTGTCACAACCTTATCTCTGGAAGAACTTCCCACTTATCTTAAACTGAATTTTTATTTTGCCACTAGGACTGTTTGCATAGAAAGGAGCTTTGACGGGGTGGAGATGTGAAACTAGTCCTGGTTCGATGAAGTTCTTATTTGCCCCAGTGTCCACCAAGAAACGTAAAGTTGCCCCGTCCCGGGATTGAGGAATTGAGGCGCCTGTCATAAAATTTTCTTGTGAAATTTCCTTATCTTGGGAGCTTCTTGCTTCAGCACTATCGTCTGCATCATCACTTCTGGCAGAAGCGATGTGAAACATTCTTTGCTGCTTCCTGGGGTAATTGTCTGATCTTGGTTCCCGTTTGAATGGGTTATTTGGGTGATTCATATAATTGATATTCCGGCCTAACGGTCTTGGTGGCACATAATTCCGACGATACTCGGTACTTCCCGAAGGAAACGGACCGCCCGTACGTCTCTGTTGACTGTTTCTTTGTCCAAAATTGTAACTTATTGGACACGACACCAGGTTTGGAGCCCTTACGTGAACGGAGTGGTTCCGGAAGTTGAGATTTTGCATCTCTAGACAGACAGAGTATGCCTCGGGTAAGGTCCTAGGTTTTTAAATCACCAAAAGTTTTGAAAGATCTCCACTTAAACCGCTCACGAAGACATCCAAGGCACGATTCTGTATGACTCTATGAGCGCACTCCATGTTTCCTCGGAGTGTCCATCCGCTCTTAATCTACTTACGATCAAGGAGAACTGATGGGTCACTGTAGCGTAAAAGTCGTCAACTCGTGAGCTCCCCTGTTGCAGTTGACTTAATTGATGCTCGAGGGTACGAATCAGCATAATGAAGAGAGAGAACTCTCTTCACCTCCGACCAATTATTGTCAAATATGTTTTACGATATTAAGGTAGAGTCCGCTTTTCCTCTTACCTTCTGGCGGATGTGTATGAATATATTATCTATGAATCCAAGAAACATAATGAACTGGATTCCCGTCGAAAGCTTGTAACTCCTTTACAGAATCAGGGAGTTTGGAAATATCTTTTAAGTCCCGTTCGCTAGTGGGCCCGCGTAGTACTTCTGCATTTTGAGGAATAGGAGTCGGGAGCTGGTTTGTTTGTTCTACGATTTGAAATTGCCCCTTACCGACTTTCTAAAACTTGAACGACTTCGCCTGGATTGGCTTGCTCCATCCGACCTATGCGACCCTCTACTGCTTTAATCCGCTCAACGCTATTGAACGCTCCCGTTAATTGTGTTACCATAGTGAAGGTGTGTATATCGCGGAAGGAACTAGTAACGTTTAAGCGGTTGTATTGTATTGCAGCAAATATGTATACATATTTTATTTGTTCTATGTATATCTATTTTGTGGGTTGTGTAACAAATGTTATACGTATTGTTTATTTGGTTTTAAATATAATGGCCCTTAGTAATAAAGGAATTTAAACTCGAGTTTTACGTAAACTCGAGTTTAACACGAAATCCGTAGTAATAAACGAGCAACCCACTTCTAAAATCGACAAATATTTAGATGTGGCCGAGTCGTATCTAAGTCGAATTTAAAAGTGACAGTTTAATGTTTCAAAATGAGTGTCAAAATCAGCTGTGCTAGCTCACAATAGCGAATATGACAGGTTTATTCACAATGATTACGTTAAATTCGAGTTTTGTTAAAACTGATTTATTACTACGGAAACTTAAAAGTACCTTAGCTACACCTAACAAAATTCGACTTTAGAAGCGACTTTATGATTTTCTATTACTAAGGGCCAATATGTTTACAAAAATATAATTTCTTTCTTTTCTTTCTAATGAGTATTCTCTTAAAACTATCTTATAGTAGTATATAGATGGGCCAGCTTCTCATTGACACCGTGTTCTTTTTGATTTCTGTTTCCTTGACTTCTGTTATTTGACAATGTTTTTTTTCACTTTTTTTTTACTTTTCTTTTCAAGTCGGTTACTCACTTCAGTTGTAATTATTCAGTATCACATTTGATTTTCAAATAAACGAAACAATTTCCATCAATTTATCTTCAATTTCTGGGAGTATATAACTTCAATAGCGCAACACTTATTTTTCAGAAGAATCTTTTCGGTGGATTTGGTTTTGGAATCAAACGAAAACTTCTTTCACTCTTATCAAATCTTACACGTTTAACACATGTGATCTCAAGGGGTTATCTTTCACCTTGTTCTTTCTTTCGGGGTTATTAATTTGCCTCTTGTTTATTCTTAGCACTATACTTAAAGCACGCGTTCCTTTTCATCGCATATTACCCACTTTACTATTATAAGTGGGTCCCCGCTCGGGCGCCAGTTAACGATTGTCGCGTACAATTCGGGAAAAAAAATATCAACAGCACAGAACCTCTGTGCCCACTCGGTTGGTTTTGAAATAAAAAAGGTCTTAGCACGTTATAATTTTATTTTAGAATTGCCTGTTGCGGCTCCCGTTGGCAACTAACTGTACAATATTTATTCACTTAAAATCAAGCTCGCTCTGGTCGATCAAGGTTTCGTTCCCACGCTGGTTCGTTCAGGTTTGTGCATGCCCTGCCGAAAATGCAAGCGATGCGTCTGGGTGCATTCGATGGTATTCATATTACATCCGCTGGGCGAGCTCGTGAATATGATTGTGCGTGTAGGATGTGGATTGTGATAACTCTCTCTATAAAATGTAGTTTGCTTTCCATACAAATTTTCTGAATAAGTAAAAAACTACCAGAGGGGAGACTTGATCATACATATTATGCCGCGTGTGTATAAGCCAAAGGAAGGTGCTAAAAACGTATCCCAATAGATGCCGAAAAACTGAGGAAAGCTGTTCAGAGCGTTTTTGTAGGCAAAACTCTTCGGGATACCTATCATGACACTGAAAAGATACTATCGCAAACATCACCAACGAACGACGAAAGTTACACCCCTGATTCTGCGCAGTCGAGAATATTTTCTCCAAACGAAGAAGCAGTAGAGTTGATCTCGCCTGTAACCAAGTCTACTCTACAATTGGATTAAGTCTCTTTCATTCGGGGATACTTGGCTACTTTAAAAAAATTTAGAAAAAGAGCTAAGGTATATGTTGTCGAACTTATTTTGTTTGCTAAACTTAACAATACGATAAATCCGTTAATTGAGAAGGAAGTATATCTTATACTCTCTGAAATAATGTGATATTGAAAAAAGGGTCATGTATCCTATAGTGATTTAGATGTTTTGTTCTATATAGACATCCCCCGCTTGCACATCCTTTCGCATAAGCCTTGGTTGCATGAATCCAATGTAATTTGAAACCATTAAAATATTTAATGAAGTTATTTGTATTTTCTGATGTAACATGGGTTTCAAATAGAAAAAATATATCAAAAGACCTGATACATTATAAGTTAATATTTTGCAAAAACTAATACTTAACGAGCTGGCGGCATTTAAATTTCAATTATTTCGTACAATATTATTATTTTGATGATTTTGACAACAAAGTGGCATCACTGGTTGATTATCAGCTGATGTCATTGCTGAACTGTCACTTTGATTAAGACGTCTACTTGACAGCAAGGAGTTTATGTTTTTGAAGTCCAATTGTCCGTACATGTGAAGCAGTTCTTGTTCACCATCATTATCATTAAATTTCAGTTTATTGTTGTTGTTTAAATAAAATACTTTGTCTTCAATAATTAGAGTGTTGTTCTTAATTCGTATTATAACGCTTGGCTTGGCAGATTCAATAGATTTTCTATATTGCAGTAGAATTCTACGTTTTTGTTGCATTTGCAGGTCTTTGTTTCCGATGGGAATAGAAAGGATTATATTTTTGTTTTTTATTTCACGATTTGACAGTTATTGTTCTAATAGATTGCACCGGACTTCAAATTGTTGCATTTGTTCTACCAAGCTTTTATTTAGCTTTTTTAGGGATGCAATCTCATCGTTAAGAATCCTGTTAAGATGATTGGTGTTGAAATATTGCTAATAATATTATCAAGGTCACTGGATGCCAATGTTTGGAATATATAGAGAAACGATAATTAATTTGTTTTTCAGTTCGATTTCAACAGCGAAAGTAGAAAAGTTTGTTGGTTGAATTTTAAATGAGTTTCCTGAAGGAATATTATGCTTTTTTTTGATTCGTTAATAAGCAATTGGAGGGAACGGAGATTGTTAAAGTAACCGTTTATGTTCGATTGCAAAATGTTGAGGTTTATTATATGCGGTGGAATCGCTCTTACTGTCCATACCACCAAGTGTACGAGTATGAATAGAAGAACGATTTCCACCAGGTGTTATATTATTTCCGCGCCTCCTGCGGTGGATAGGTCCTCAAAGTTTTGGAGGGTGTCTCCATCACCGCCGGAGGCGCGTTTAGTGGGTGGAACATTGGTATTATTATGATGAGCCATAATTATTGTCAATGTTCGTGGGAGAATGAGTTTGTTCAGAAAAGAGTGTATGAAGAGAGGTTATGTTCGAGCAAGATAGGATAGGAAATTGAAGTTTGATAAGTCGTGAGATAAGTCGATGTGATTTGAGCTAACTGTTGCTTGGTCTTGTTTAGATTTTTTATTTTGCAATTGAGAGTGTAGAGTTGGTATCGTTTTCTTTTCATGATTTGAAGTAGGAAGAAGAGGTGGAAGGTTTGGATGACATATTATATTGATCTGGCCTTGGTATATTGTTTAGCAATTGGAAAGCATTAAGATTAGGAGAATTGTGTTGAGCGGTTATCGTTGATATGTTTCAGGGACGAGGAAGGTGTAGGGGGCCTAGAGCGGTTACTAGTATTATTTGAAGTTTTTTTATTTTTTCGGAATAGAGACCGGATGATAGAGATAAATGAGTTTGTCTGCGATCGCTTTGAATGCGTCCTGCTTCTGGTAGGGTACATTTATTTATTTCTAGAACTTGTTTGCTTTGAAGGTTGCCCTCGCTTAGACGAGGCGGAGTGGGAACCCGAGCAGTTGACACACTCGGGTACAGGATTTGCCATCATGAAGGGGTGCATCATGAGCACGTTTCACATGAAGCAGGATTTGTACACCATTTTATTGTGTGTCCAAATCGTTGGCATTGCCGACACCGCATTGGACCAACCTATTTCAATGCAGTCAGTCAATATAAGTCAAAGGAAAAAATCATCAGGCCTGTCTGTTTTTTAACATTTTCTATCGATTTGGTAAATTTGTAAATTGTGATTTTTTAAAAGTTTTTCAAAACAAAACACATAAAATTCAGAAAAATGCATGAAATCTTTATTTGAATCGATAGTATAATTTAATGTTTGAAGATTATTTCATGCAAATGTTGACCTTGACTGCGCCTCAAATGGTCCATCCGCTTAGTCCAATTTTGGCACACTCTTTCCAACATTTCGGCCGGTATCTCAGGAATAAATGCTTCAATGTTGTCTTCCAATGCGTCAATTAAAGCGGGCTTGTCTGTATAGACATGGGCTGTAACATAGCCCCACAAAAAATAGTCTAAAGGCGTTAAATCGTACGATGTAGGCGGCCAATTGACCGGTCCCGAACGTGAAATAAAATGTTCACCGAACTCGCCCCCCCATAAGATTAAGGATAGAGTGAAGTTTGGCAAAATAAATTCACTAAACACGTTGTTCGATGATTTAGTTATATTTGTGGGAGGAGGGGGAGGGTCGGGTAGATCGTATAGAGCACATATGTCAATGAGCCCTTTACCGGTTAAGATTTAGAAACGCTAAAGCTCGCTCTGCACTATGCAGAAAAAAGCGGTCTAAGCTGTTCGGAGGTCAGCTTAAATGAGTAAAGAGATATTCAACTTCGTCCATTTTTACCCCTACCCATGGCGGCAATTTTGAAGGGTAGGCCGTGAAGGATTACAGTGTAGTGGAATTCCCTTGTATTTCGCACATACTTTTAAAAGATTCCCGAATTGACCTCGAAAATGACTGATTTTTTTTAGCAACATGGCCGCCGAATCGTGAACTTGTATTATTTGGAGGGTGTTCAAAAGATGACTCTTATTTTTAAGAGGACATATATTTTTAATAGGAGCTTGCGTGAATGAAGATGTAATGCTACGCTCTATTTACAGGCGTACTTTATCAATGTAATTCTTCAGTAATATATAGCTGGTTTATACTCCATGACTGGCAAATAAACTAAGTTTTACAGCCTTCATTCATGAATTGAGAAAACTTATGAATTCAAATTACATAATTTGTTAAGAACAATGGCTACATATTACAACTATATCGAACTCATACAAATCTGCAATTAACTTTCATCTCTATTTCTGAAAAAAAAAGTAAAATGAGCAAAGAAGCTGTTTATATAGTTATCGGCACGCATGTTTCGTGTGAATGCATTTTTTCGGTATTATGCATATGTAATTCATTAAAAATTAATGTAAATAATGGAAAAATGTTTCCCATTGCTTCAGACTGTAACTCGCAGAATGGTACTTCATGAACATACGCTTTGTTCGTTTGTTTACCCCTCCTTACTGTGTTGAAAATTTAACACCGAAATTTGAATAAAGTTCAAGTAACGAGTGAATTTTCAAATAAGAACTCTAATACACCCACGATTACGGCTGGGGAAGCGTATCAGATGTTGGCCAGCTGTTGGCTAGAGCTTACACTTATTCACAGACAGGGGACGAAAAAGCGTATAAAAACGCTGTCAGATGAAATCAAGGGGCAAGACAGGAAGAAGTACCTGTACATAGATCGACACTAAACATCTCGACACTTTCTGACTGAAATCATTCTCTTCTATATGTACATAATATGTCATTACAAAGCATTTTCAAAATTCGAGGAATTGAACTCAAGGTTCAAAAGAACCGAACATGGATATATAATTATACTAGTATAATTACATTTAATACATTATGTTGTATATTGTATGTATATTATGCCTAGCGGGGATACCTCAATAAAACGCATTGAAAGCCTACCTCGTGCTTAATGTGGAAACGACTTATGCTGCCAAAACTGCAGAATGGGGCGCCAAACGTAGATCTTGCGCAGGGCGCTCATATGGCTCGGTCCGGTGCTTCGTGCAAGGCTTTGCAGTTGACTTATTTTACATATCATAGTACCTTAAATTGTAGAACAGTTTCATTAAATACCAAAATTTCTTTTCTTGTGATAAGATTATGTTCGAATAGCCTGGAAATGTTCTTTTATTGCTTTCTGCTGTTGAACGAATTAAAATATTGTTGTTCTGTTGATTGCGTGCTGTTATGTAAGTGTATCTTCTGCTTGAGGTATAAATACATATTACATACAAAAGTATAGAATGTTTTAACAAACCACAAATGGTAGCGTTTCTATTTTTGCTATTATGCCTGCGTTTTCAGCTTTGTCCAATAATGTTGCATGTATGTATTCCATCTTTTACTTGTTCTCTAGACACTAGATTCATCTTTTCTTAGAGCATATTTAAAACGCTGTAAATGGTTTCTTAAGAGCGTATTTCCGCTTTCCCTACTTGTTAATAAAATGATTAATTATGTTCTTCTTGCAGAGTACGCCACAGGGTACCTTGCTCCGTTTCTGATATCGAAAGAGCTTAAGCCCAATTCTTGGGGCTATAACGTTTTTATAGAGAGCACAAGGACAACAGCGTTTCAAACAATATGTCTATTAAGGGGAGGAGAATAGCATGGTGAAGCAACAATTTATCCAGCCTTCTGTCCAAACAAGCAAGTTGTTCAATGTATCCAAACACTACGGAAACTGGTAAAGATACAAAATGGTACTCACCTCCCACAACAAAGAAACAAGAAGAGCTAAAAGAGAAAGCTTCTGCAAGTAAATCACTCACACTCCTGCTGCGACTAGACTCCACAAGACGCTAGCAAAAACAGGGGCGATACAGATGTCTATTAAAATTCAGCTACACTGAAAGCAGAAATAAAGTAGCATACAGATATCCGACTTCACACGACGAATTTGACGGATGTTCACCAATAAATTTGTAATTAATAAAATAAAAAATAATTTCACGATTTTTTGACAGTTACTACAAGTCCTTGAACATTGTGTCGTACTTATTCACACTTGTTTGATAAAAATCAGCACCACGAAAATGGCGGCTAATTCGTGAATTTCTGCCCCCAACAAACTCAAAATCCGTGAATGTTCCACAGAAAAGCAAACACTTTGGGAATATTACGATGACCTGGAATTATTTCTTTTCCAAAACGAAGTCCACAGAGCATTTGTTGTGGCATTCCACTAATTTTGTGCCACTGGCGAGCCATCCGGCATCAGTGAAGATGGGTCGAGTATCTGTTGGTCTTTTGTGATATACGAAAGTAATTTGTCAACTCTCCTGGTCGTTAAGACTCCCCATTTCCCCCACTAATCTTGCCATGGTCGTTCTGCAGGTCTGAGATCCCTTACAGAAGCTTACTCTTGACGACTTCTCCGAAGCTTGAGTTCATTGTACCAATGCTCCTTGCCTACTTTGGCGTCTTGTGAGCCTCATACTGGGACCTCGGTCGTTTGAACGTAGAACTCTTTTGGGCTGCTAGCTTTTGCCCCCCTGATGCAGGTTTGCTTGGCAGTTCGCCGCTCGTCCTCTCTCTAGTAAGTCCTTAACTAGTGACTAGTACTAGGTCCTTCTGGGCATCCTTCCATCAAGATTTACTGCTTGTAGCCAATATTACATTTCGCTAGTATCCCTGTCCGGTTTTCTAGCCGTCCTTTGGTTTGGTGGCATGATTCATGTTTGCTAGTCCCTGCGTGTCCCTGGTCTTTTTCAATATCCGATTTAGCTAGATGTTGGCACTTCTAATGGCACGCCTTGACGCCTGGTGTCATTTTCTTGGGCTTTTCGGACCCGCTTTCTGTAGTTGACAGCAGATCAATGGAGACATCCCGGTAGACAAGTGTATCTCCCGTGTTAGTATCTGTAGAATTTTCTTCAGTTCGCCTAAGTTTTGTCCTCGTTATTTTCGTTGGTTGTTGTTTGTTCAATTTGTTTGTTGCTATCGTTTGGTTTCATTGTGTTCAGTTTATGGTCCCACAACTAAGCCGGTGTGTCACAGATAGCCGACATAGCATTGCCGGGTATACTATGACGACAGCCCACTTAGGACAGGTACTGGCCTGAAGAAGCTCGTTATCGGTTGAATTACCCTTCAACCATTTATTCTTCGGCACGGTTTGCTTATTGCTCACACTACCACTGAACTTAGGGTACCATGACCTTTAACAAATTTAGTAAAACCAATTATAACACAAGTGGGGAGCGTGGCATTGTGCGTATGTGCGTATGTGCGTCGACTCCTCGTACTTAACCCTTGGCGTCTAGGTTTGAATCCCAGTACAACAAAAATAATTTTCATGGCCGCACCTCTTTCGTGTCGCTGACAATTCTCAAAGAGCATAACTTCTAAGAAAAAGCTGCAGCAGCTAAACGTATAGGTCTCTTCCACTCGTGCGTGAGCAACAGTACGCACAAAACGAGTGGTTGCTGAGAAGCTAAACCGTGGCACTCTAAGAGCAGTAGCGGCACCCATATTATGATTATACTAGTATTTGATATACTATATTTGTTTCTACGACAAAGAATACTTCTAAAAGCAGAATATGAATTGTTTATTTATTAAAAAAAAACAAAAAAATGGTATTGCCCATAAAAGAAAAACAGCCAGATCCAACTGATCCGATAGCCTGCCAGGGTTTTGTTTTCTTTCATTCGGTGTAGGTTTGACATACTCTATTAAATTATTTAATTAAACTCAATTATACTAAAACAACAATTACTATTCAGTGTAATAATACCTTCATCTAGTAAATGTACATTTATCTCATCATTTATACTAAAATTATACTTCAATATTGTCTTTTCCGATACGGCATGCAAGAAATTAGTTTTCTGATAATTAATGTATACTTTTATTTAAGTTGGTATTATTATTTGTGAGCGTTCAAGGGATTGCTAATACCCTTAAGTGTACAAGTCTCTAAGTTTAACCGTGCGTCCGAAAATAGGCTTAAAGGTAAACTGATGAGCATTCCTGGCGAGACGAGTTTTGCAGGTGAATTCATGGAGAGGAGGAATGTATTTGGTTAGCTCACTTGAGCATCGTTGTACTCAAGCTTGGAGCAAATATACGCCTTATAAATGAAAGCCAAATCAGAGGGGGAGAAATATTGCTTGTATCGATTAAGGAAACCTTTCGCAGCATTTTTGGCTACCTCAAATATGTAGAATGTAGATATATATGATACTCATACCAAGAATGGAAAGCTTGCCCGTTTCATCTACACAGGCGCCATTCATATATAATGACTGATTATCAAGGGTTCGATTGAGTGACAGCAGACAGCATTGAGTTTTTGAAGCATTGAATTCCACTCTGTTGTTGTTTCTCCAGTTAATTATGCTGTCAAGATCGGAATTCAATGTGCTTAACATACGCAGCCGTTCCAATTCTACGGCCGAAGGGCGATGAATATGAAAAGCTGAGGATGCTGTCTAGAAGTAGCAGACAAGAAACCAATAATAAAAATGAGAAAAAGTGTCGGAGACAGAACAGACCTTGGAGTACACCAGGATTTATTTGGTGGATATTAGACTTGAACCCATCCAAAACAACTTGAATTTAATGGTTCGAAAGGTAATTTCTAATCTATAGAAGAAGAGATTCATCGATACCATATGCACGCATTTTCGACAAAAGAGCTTGATGCCAAACTCTGTCAAATGCCTTAGAAATATCAAGTGCAACGGTCTTGTTTTCACCTGCATTATGGAAAGATTTGTTCCACTTTTCGGTGAGATAAGCTATCAGATCACCAGTGGATCTGTTGCTACGGAAACCGTACTGCCGGTCATTAAGAAGCTTCCGCGATTATATAAGCGGACGATTTATCAGCGTTTCCATGACCTTAGAAGTGCTGTGGGTCGGTACGAGGTGGGTGACGAAGATTCGCCCTTTTTAGGGACGGGCTGGACAAATGCTGTTTTCCATCTGCTCTTAAAGAGACCTAAAGCGCAGGATAGATGAAAAAGCTTACGCAATGGTTTTGCCAGCGCAGAAGAACACCTCTTCAGAAGTATAGGGGGAATACCATCCGGGCCAGCGGATTTGTGCACGTCGAGATCTTTAAGTACTCTTGCAACTGTACGAGTGCAGAAGTGGATTTGTCCCATGGTGATCAACGCTCTACGCAAGTACAGGTGGAGACATATTGGAATCTGGCAGTGTTGAGCTGGCTGCAAAATGTGCCGCAAGCAGATTGGCTTTGTCTAAAGAGCTGACAGCTGGAATGTCATTGTAAATGAGCGTGGGAATTGAAGACGAGGTGGAATTATTTATGTTTTTTACAAATGACCAAACGTTTTCGCTACCCTTGGGACGTTGTAGTATTTTTTGCCTCCACTTTAGCTCATAAGGTATCGAGCAAGCATAGTGACCAGTTAAAATCTGTAAAGAAGTTGTTAAATCAGATCCAATCGGTTTTCTCTTACAGCCGTACTGTTCTTTTAGGAATTTGTTCTCTAACAGTGTGTGGTGATAGCTAGAAATTATCTGATACGACATAATGGTCAAGCGAGCCTAGAGGCGACAGTATGTCAAAAGAATATTTATCAGGATGAGAAGTGAGAAGCAGGCCCAGGGTGTTCGCGGAATGATCTGCAATGTCAGGTATTCGTATGGACTGATTCACTAGCTGGGTTAGATTGTTTACCTCAGCAATGATTTCGACATACCTTACTTCGCGTGTTGCCTGGCTCAATGTCAAAGCCAATTAATTATGTACATTGAAATCGCCCGCAATGGCAATTTCAGTGCGAGGATACAGGGATACAATCATCAATCAAATAGATGAAGTAGATGCTATATCCTGGTAGGTTAAAATATGATAATTCGGTATTCTAATCTACCTGTGTTTCACTTAGCGCCAAGACAGCTGGTTTATATTGAAATAGCTGGACATACACAGCCGGACCGGACGCACTCGACACCGAAAAACTTCACAACTAGCACTTCAATTTTTTTGTTATATTTTTTTTTTCGGGCGCTCGCGAGGCTTTAGTGTATGGTGTGTGGAGGGACCGCGGGGTTTTCTATATATATTTTTTTGCACAAGCGTAATGCACGGAGACAAGTGCACGCGTCAGAGGATGCCACAGAACTCGCATCAGTGATCTCCAAAAATCTCCGGCACCAGCTCATCCAAATACTCCACATTGTCTGTC
Organism: Eristalis pertinax; assembly: GCA_907269125.1. Classification (NCBI taxonomy): domain Eukaryota; kingdom Metazoa; phylum Arthropoda; class Insecta; order Diptera; family Syrphidae; genus Eristalis; species Eristalis pertinax. The sequence continues at coordinate 91,502,840 of OU026145.1, forward strand.
ATTTCCCAGCACAGTCAAATCCGCAACTGCAAACAGGCTATTTAAAGGCTTTGCGGATAAACGGATCTAAGGGTAAAGGCTCGTTTGTAAATTATAAGGTCGCGACCTAGAGTACTGAGAGAGAAAAGGGTATGCTCTCTAGAGCAGAAGTGATCATGAAATCAACAACGGTTTGGCCTTAGCCGATCCTGAAACGACCCCGGGCTGTTCCGGTTTGACTACCGCTCAACGTAGATTATGTTTATATTCATGGAATGTGATGACAAGAAAACCCTAGAATGGCTAGAAAAAATTATATCCAAGACAGCAGCCCCATGTAGGAATGCCAACCTACGTGCAGTAGATAAGGAGGAAATCATGAAATTCACTAGACCAAAAGGTGGCATCCATTTTCAGGGACTTTACCTACCGAAGGAGAGGATAGAGCGTAACATTCAACATCTCTATCCAGAACTAATCATACAGGACTGAAAAGTGATTGAGATGGGAGAATTTCCCGAAAATGGCTTGGATGTACGAACTACGTAAATATATATTCCCAGGCCATAAGTCACTGCCCCTATTGGGTCAACATGACATCAAAGTCAGAGTGTAAAATACCCGCAGCAAACTGCGAATCTAGGCAAACAAAGGGTAAAACGAAGGTGGGTGGTTTCCAATTATTCGACTTCACCACATGAAGGCGGCCACTGCCAACATAGTCTTTCTACTGACAACGGGGTAGATAGATACCGCCCTTGTACAAGAACCAAGGCTTTGCTGAGTTATACTATCAGGAGACTAGCCACCTATTTTTCTAAGCCAGAAGGTGACGTAAGTAGGATAAGAATATGTATTGAATTAAAAGAAATTAACTTGTTTTTACAAACAACTTTCAGTATCGTAGACCAAATCACCGTCAAAACCGTCAGAACAACAACCAGTTGATTAACCCTTAGTATAAAATCGAACTCTCTCTCGGTCAACCACCATCATAAGAATGATGATCATCAGGAGATCCGAGCAGCGGTCCCGCAAGAAAGTGTCCTTGGCGCTATATCTGATATATCTAATGTACATCCGGGACATACCTCAAACTGAGGGTACACTTGTGTATCCTGGCAATGGGAAGTTCAGTTGAGTCCTCAACTAAAAAACTTAAAGGAGCTCTAGACAAAATAAACGAATAAACTTTACCTACAGACATATTGAAAATCTACCAGTCTAAAAATTTACAAAGAGACTACCGTCGACGAAAAAATAACAAATTATGCTCGAAAGCTATGTATCCGACTTTGTGGTCATTGTAACCAAACCATTCTCCAAACTTTGGGTATAAGACGTTTAGTGCACTCCAACGAACGATACCGCTCGATTTATAATAATAAACCAACGTATCGTTGGTTATGGCAGGTGATTTTAACGAAGGTCTGCCTGCAACACTTAAAAAACACCTTGAAAAATGAGCTACTAGATAAGGAAGCTTAGTTGTAGTCATGGCGTAAGAAAACTAAGGACAGTTCTATGGAGATCCTTTGTATGTCAGCAGAAACTTAAAGCTGGAAACAGATAAACACTTTTCACACGCATAAAATCAAAAAACATTCATTCCACATTTTCCTACTCGTTACAGTTTCTGCAACGTCTTGTTACATTTTCGTATATAATACCAATTTTAAATGAAATAAATCCTTTCATCTTACATCAATTTGCAATTCAATTCCTGTTTTTTCTCTCTTCATTTTTGAATATACGAAATTGAATTGTAATATAGCCTTAAGCAATACATCTGTCCAGAGTCAAAGACGGATCCTGAATGACGTCACAAAACAAAAAGAATAACCTGTCCAGCACACCGCATATTCCTCAGTCGTTCACAGACCTCTGAACAGTGAAGTGTTAGTTTCGAGTGAGTCGGCTTTTAACAAAAATAACAAACGTTAATCGCAATACTCAAGTAATGCAAGTACCGCGAGTTTTTCAAAAGCAGCAGTCAGCCGAATCGGTAGAGCCATTGCTGGCGACTCGACGGGATCCCGTTTCGATCCCCGTTGGGGACACAACCACATATTTTCTTTTTTTTTCCGTGGCTCACACACTAACATAAGTGTGAGTACGGAAAATGAATGGAGGAGGAAGAAAGCGTCACTCAAAATCGCAAAACGCCGCAATACCAATGCCTCGCCCGTTAGGCGGCGTCGTTGAGTACATCAGCAGCCGAGTCAGGGGAAGAAGGAGAAGAGACGGTGCAGTACGTCTCCGATGGAAGGAATGTGCTGTTCGCTGTTAGCAGCAACAGCTATCATTCTCTTCCCTCCGACACAGAAGATGAAGTTGAGCGCGTACTTCATATGAAGCAAACGCTTGTTGAAGATATGCAGGGGAAAGCTCAGCGACTCTTGCATGAAATCAGGGAGCTGAAAGCAAGAACCATCGAGAGAAGAATGCTGGATCAGCAGTAGCAGCAACAACAACAAGTGGCAAAGAAGTCGCAGCAACAAAAGAGGGCTACAGCAAAGCAACAACAACCACCACCAGCTGAACAACAACAGCAGCTGCTAGCATCTCAGCAACATCAAAGGCCAGCTACGCAACAGCAACAGCGGCCAGAAACAAAGAATCTGCAATCATCCACAACAACTGCCAGCAGTTTACCAACAACAGCGACCAGCAACAACACAGCGTTCAGCAACACAGCGTTCAACAACACAACGTTCAGCAACACAGCAGCAACCAGCAACACAACAGCGGCAGCCGTCAGAAACCCAACAGCAGCAGACAGCAACTCATCAGCAGCAGACACAGTAGAAAAATCAAGATCCGCCAATCAACATCTACAAGGCGGATGTTGAACAAGCTGCCAAGTTGTGCAAGGAGGCCATAGGTGCAGGTAATTTTTTCATAAGTAAAGTAAAGGCGTGGATAAATACGCAATCCACTGCAAGACAGTGGATGATTACAATGAGGTGTCGACGCTCGAGTTCTTTTCCTTCACCCCCAAAAGCGAAAAATGCCAGCCCCGGCTGTTGAAGCTGAGAGAGAAGGTCCTCCAACTGCTCAAAGAGCATGTGTGTGACAGCATTGAGTTCGTCGGGGTCAAGCCCTTCACCAGAATTAAGGCAAAGCGGGAGGGGCGGAAGTTGCCCTTTTATATTGTACAGATTACACCCACAAGCAAAGTTGATAATCTAAAGGAGATGAAGTTCTTAGATTACCTGCTCCAATGTGCCTCTCTGGGTTAGCTTCGTTCGCTAATCAGAAATAGCTCTGGGCTTTGATCGTCCAAGAATCAGTAGAGTTCGTTTTTTCGCGGGATCCCTATCAATGAATTTGCATTTACTGCAAGGATATTATAGGTGCTCTCCGTCTGCGCAGCCATCAGGACTGGTGACGTGCTTGGTTCTGCAGGAGCACCAGAATTTGGACTACCTGCTCCTCTAACCGATCCATACGCCTTTCAATGGAGGATTTCCAATCGGGCGTTGGATCGTGTGCTCTTGGCACTGAAGGCTGCTGCACTACCTTCGGCAGCTGCTGCTCTCCCGCGTTCCTCTGACCAGACGCCATTTGAGCATAGGTCACTTGAAGAGTGACGGTTATGGCTGCCCCGAGTCGATATTTCACTGGGGGCTGCTTCTGCGGAACCATTTTTGCTTTACGCTCCTGGAATTTTGTGCAATGCCATCGCACCTTCGTATACTTTCCCAGATGCATTCGTGGTAATCTAAGAACTTCATCTCCTTTAGATTATCAACTTTGCTTGTGGGTGTAATCTGTACAATATAAAAGGGCAACTTCCGCCCCTCCCGCTTTGCCTTAATTCTGGTGAAGGGCTTGACCCCGACGAACTCAATGCTGTCACACACATGCTCTTTGAGCAGTTGGAGGACCTTCTCTCTCAGCTTCAACAGCCGGGGCTGGCATTTTTCGCTTTTGGGGGTGAAGGAAAAGAACTCGAGCGTCGACACCTCATTGTAATCATCCACTGTCTTGCAGTGGATTGCGTATTTATCCACGCCTTTACTTTACTTATGAAAAAATTACCTGCACCTATGGCCTCCTTGCACAACTTGGCAGCTTGTTCAACAGCACAGTAATTATAATGTTATTAGAAGAGACCGGCCCAACTCCAGTGGTGGAGGCGGTTTCTAATAGTAGAGGGGAACACCTTTACAGCTGGTATTGCTTGCACAGTGTCGAGTATAGACTCGATTTGAAAGCAACAGAGATCTCGTCCTTCTCCAGAAGTGGTTCTTATCTGGATCTCCTGCTGTTTGACGCAAGACTGCAGCTGACAGAAAAAAACTCACAAACGGTAAACTGTTTGAACACTTTCGTGTATCTCAGTGACCATTGCGGACTCAGTGCCGAAATCAAGATCCCCAACGATATTGCGGAGTTAGGAGAGTTTGTTCAAACGTATTCCTACAATTACAGTAGGACACGTTGGACACGCTTCTCCAGACAAATGATAAGAGCAGTCGCCTCGAATGCGCTCCACATACCGTCCAATAGAAACCTGTCAAACGAGGAGATTGGCATGTATCTAATACAATTGGATGAGACAATAAAACGAACGATGGACAGTACGATACCACGGTATACACGAACAAACAACGAAAACTTGTACCGCAATGCGACAATAGACGCACTCCACCAACAAAAAAGTAGACTGCTGTCAAGATTAAAAACCTTGTATAGACAGTTTACTGACAGACGAGATGAGCAAATTAGGACACTGAAATCGCTCATTAAGAACATTCAAACATTAATTGTACAAATTACAGAGTTTCTGTTAACTTGCATTGAACAATAAGATTCGGGCTGTAAGATCCAACAATCCGAGCATGTTCCCTCAAATAAACAAATTCTTTCAAAGTAAACATAGAACGACGGACAACGAACAAATACTGACTACAGCAGGTATTGATCCAGATAACTTTTTTGTGGTCGAAGACCCGCAAGAAAAAATGGAGTTACTAGGCGCGGTCTTTCAGGAAGTGTATAAGGTGAATGTGAGTTTTCGCCCAAACCACGACCTGGAGAACTACGTACAATCTAGCAACTCGTACAATCTAGCAACTTCGAGAAGACATGCAACAATGACGATCTGAGAACATCGGCTTTGTCGTGTTCAATGAAGATAACATGGCAGATAACGTCATCGCCGACTACGCCGACTAAGGGGTTCATTCCCCGTTCATAGCGAAGACAGAGCCCCAAGCGGTCTTCGAATCACTAAAGAAAAAAAAGTCAGTTTGAATCGACAAGATCTCGAACATTGTGCTAAGACATCTCTCCCTAGATGTGGTTAATATGTACACTATCCTGTTTAACACTGTTCTGAATAATGCATATTATCCCGAGCATTGGAAAACTGCGATTGTGCAACCCATATCCAAGCGAGGAAAAGATTCTTCGAATCCGTGCGACCTCCGGTCAATTAGTCTCCTTCTCAACATCAGCAAGTTATTTGAGAAGATGACAAATAGAGCTCTGACCAACTGGACAGAGGACAAACATATGATTCCGGATAACCAATTCGGTTTCAAAGCGGGGCATGACACTATTCATGCAGCGTCGAAACTGATGTCGGATATCGAATGCAACAAGAGCCAGAAACAATGTACGGGTGCCTGCCTGATTGACCTGGAGAAGGCCTTCAACACCGTGTGGTTAGAAGGACTTTTTTACAAGCTCAATGGATTAGGCATTAGTAAACCATTGCTGTACCTACTGTGTAACATGCAAACTGGTACAAGGTTCGTCGTCAAGAATGGCAATGTGACCTCTGCAGGTGTATTTAAAGTAAAAAATGGTCTCCAACAGGGTGCCGTTAATTCGCTGACCCTATTCAACATTTTCTTGAGCGATCTGATAAGTTCTCTTCCTCACGTAATTGCGTACTCCGATGACTTGATCGTGTACAGATCAGGCAACAAGATCGAAGACATCACTGCTCTCGCGCAGGGTGACTTCGACTCATTCATGAGGAGTTGCGATGACTGGAAGTAGAATATCAACTTTCAGAAGTCGGAAACCATACAGTTCAGGACCCCGTTGTATAAGGCTTCGGCGGATACAAAAAAGAATTGGCGAAAGTTCTCAATTGTTGGGCGTCACGGGCAACCACTGGCGCAAAGGACTGTAGTCAGATACCCGGGGATCTTTCAAGATCATTATCTATATTTTAACAAACATGTAGATGCTGCTCTATCCCGAGGCGCTTTCGCTCTTTCAAAGAGACTGTTTTACAACAGCCAACTCGATGCGAGGGTGAAGGTATTCTGCTACATGGCCCTCATCCGGCCAATGCTCACCTATGGCTGTCCCGTGTGGTTTAACGTGAGTGCAAGCTTGATGGAAAAGATTCGGGTGTTTGAGAGGGCTTGTCTTAGGGCTTGGCTTCGCCTTTACAGAACACCAGAGTCCCAGTACAAAAAATTCTACCGCAATGAGGTGTTATACAACGAGGCGAACTTGATACGAGTGGACAATTTTCTGGTGAAGATGATTCGAGGTCATACTGCCAGAGCGATGAACTTGATCAATAACTTGATCTCGGCGGCTTACTACTACTAAGGGTACGTCACAGTGGCTTCGTCCCCCAGAAGCATTCCTCCATTTTGATAAGCACGGTCGGTTCCGTCGCACAACGAGCTGAGGAGGGTCTCCTCCGGTTCAGTACAGCGGTATCGAGTCGGGATGTGCGGGATGTTGCTATGCAACTTCAAAAGTTCTGGTGGCTGGGGAGCGAGGGAACTCCAGCGTCGAACCCTTTAGACCCGGGGTAGATAGGGTAGGGCGTATCCCCTTATGGGGCGCAGTCGGTCACTGTCTTGCAGTGGATTACTTGAAAATCCATCAGCAACCTATGTAGATCAGTTTAAGTTAGCTGTTTAAGTTATAAAAATAAAGCTAAGTAACTGTTTCTTTTCAAAAAAAAAATTTCATAATATACATTTCTCCTTAAATATTAGTATATATTTTATTCATTGTTAGGTTAGGTCGAAAGACATAGTTTAAGGTTAAGTTTAGCTTAGAGTGCTCCCCGAGTTAGAAATAGTAAAATTGTTTGTCCAACTAGTTTTAAGCATTTTTGTCTAGTACGTAAGTTTCCATTGAATTTAAAAATAAAAATGAATTTAAAAAAAAGGCAGCTTATATTCCTTCCACCATGGTGTAGTAAAAAAAAAAACAAAACTTATGGTGTTTTAGTCAGTAGAAATCTGACACTACTATGTGTACACGGAACATATAGTGTTGTCGAATATTTTCACCTAAAACATCTTCTCTTCGATCATGCGGGTCGATCCACTAGAGGAACAAGACGAGCACGCACGAGATATCTCCAGGCCAATCGATCCTCCACCATAGACCTTTCCGTTCGAAGGAGCAGCTGCTCTACATTGAGTTTCTCCCATACTGCAGTGCATTTTCTTAATTGAGCCAGCTTGTCCAACCACCAATGGTGTTAAAATCAGTGTAAAAAAATAGTTTCTACCTTTTTTACGTTTGAGTAGTAGATCAAAAACGCGTAAATAAGTGTAAGCAACGTAAAAAACATGACCAACTCGTAAAACAGGTAAAGAAGAGATAAATAAAGTAATTTACGGAAAAAAAAGAGAACAAATGAGAGGTAATATCTGTCAAAATCTAAATAAAGAAATTTTGCAATAATTTGTTCAGTGTCTTGTATTGAATTATTCTATAAACTGAATTCTTTTAAACAGTGTGAAAATTATTTTTGGAAAAATATGGATTATTTTCAGTGTTTCTTTTTCCTTTTTGAACTTATTCATGTTTTGTACGTAAGTGTAGTAAAAATTCCGAAAAACATGAAAATCGTAAAGGAAAGTCACTGGATACCCTCCTTCTCAGACCAGAGACTAACAACCTTCATTGTTAACACTGCGAACTCACAACTAAATCCCTTCAGAAATTCCAAGAAAATATTCACTCTCAAGTGAAGGAAATAAGCAGACAAAGCGCCTTACTCGCCAGATAATAACTAACGGTGATGATCAACAGCAAACCGAAAACATTCAGTCCACTTCCTTTAAAGAATCTTTTCATAAATCGTGTCCTTTACGGACCTCATCAGATAAAAATCTCCCTCATGGTGGTGTAATGATCTCCTTATTCTTATGAAAACGTCCGGATCTGTTTTTAATGCAGCTAAGGCCCCCAGGTCGCTCGAAGATTGAACTGACTACAAAGACTGCAGGACGCTAGACTTAGGACCTTCAAAAAAGCAGTGACCAGTCAAGCAAGACCTCGGAAACAGCTAGACTAAAGAAAATCCTATCCAAGTTTCATATGGTTCCGGACTTTATTAAGCTTCCTATAATCTCCCCTTGGTCTGTGAGACCGTCAAATTATTTGTTGGCAAATATTTTAGTGGCGGTGCAATTTAGCCCAGTGTACTTTATCTTTGTGATTTGATTAATCCCGTATCTTAGTGTGGTTGTTTCAGGCATCAATCGAGTTGTGAGACCGGCGCAGCGCGTTTTTGTAAGTAACAAATTTGAGCATGTATATTTCTTATCCATATATGCTACTGCAACATTGGGTAAAGATACCTGTAAAAAATGGAAGGAAAATTCTCCATGACTGAAGGGAAAACCACAAAATAGAAACATTGTGTTTCTTGCAAGACTTATTCACCCGTATTCTCAAAACCGACGTATCGGAGATTCCCTTCACTCGTTCGATTCACATTTACGTATTCGTGCTATTATTGAATCCGCCGGATGCACTAAATTATCAACATCAGTTTTCGCTTATTCGAAATGGCAACTACGTGGAGCACCTGGTTGAACGACAGGTAACAGACATTGACACTGAGATGATGCTTCTGATAGCGATGATGTAGTGATGACTTTTGATTTAAGAAATTTAATTTGTAATTCAACCATTGAGATTTGTGTTTCGCCCCACAACATTTGTATCACTTTGAAGCTAATTATGAACAAAATAAGTTAGGAGCTGAAAGGCAGCAAGCTAACTCATATGAAACAAGTCGGATAAGAAATAAACGAAATAATGCAAATAAAGGAAATTGTATATTAAAAAAAAAAAAAAATGCATCTTTTAATAAAAAAAATCAGTGTTATTCCTATTTACAAACAACACTCAGCTCCTCGTCACTCACTTTTATTGCTTCAGAGGGGCTCTTTGTCATGTTTTTCGCTATGTCGGGATATTTTTTCATTTCCTGCACAATCATTTAAACTGCTCCCCGTTTGCAGTTTTCTTCCGACAATTTTAATTGTTACCCTCGCGACCCCTTTAGTGGATCATACGGGTCAGAAGATGATGATGATGCTAGACACAATACAAATAACTTACGTTTTTACGAGAAAACTACACATAACGATTTTGATGCGTATCTGTCTCTATTGAGAATCGAGTGATTCGATCGGATTTAAGAATGCAGTAAATCTTATTCACATTACCGACATGCGGACGATTCACTTCGGACGGATTGCGGAATAGGAAATTTTCGATTTCGTTGAACGGCGGATTTGAGAAGAAGGGTGATTTTTTTTGGAATATGCATGCATGATTCACTTTCAGTGAGTAGAATTCAAATAGGTTGATAGATATTGAAATTGAAACTATTCGAAAGTTCAGTTTCATTTCATTCCATTTTTCAAGCTAATTCTGACATTGGAATCATTCGAGTCAAATGTCATTTTCTTCTCGTACAATTTTTTGCTGGCGAAAAAATACTCGACGATAACTTTTTTGTGGTCGAAGACCCGCAAGAAAAAATGGAGTTACTAGGCGCGGTCTTTCAGGAAGTGTATAAGGTGAATGTGAGTTTTCGCCCAAACCACGACCTGGAGAACTACGTACAATCTAGCAACTCGTACAATCTAGCAACTTCGAGAAGACATGCAACAATGACGATCTGAGAACATCGGCTTTGTCGTGTTCAATGAAGATAACATGGCAGATAACGTCATCGCCGACTACGCCGACTAAGGGGTTCATTCCCCGTTCATAGCGAAGACAGAGCCCCAAGCGGTCTTCGAATCACTAAAGAAAAAAAAGTCAGTTTGAATCGACAAGATCTCGAACATTGTGCTAAGACATCTCTCCCTAGATGTGGTTAATATGTACACTATCCTGTTTAACACTGTTCTGAATAATGCATATTATCCCGAGCATTGGAAAACTGCGATTGTGCAACCCATATCCAAGCGAGGAAAAGATTCTTCGAATCCGTGCGACCTCCGGTCAATTAGTCTCCTTCTCAACATCAGCAAGTTATTTGAGAAGATGACAAATAGAGCTCTGACCAACTGGACAGAGGACAAACATATGATTCCGGATAACCAATTCGGTTTCAAAGCGGGGCATGACACTATTCATGCAGCGTCGAAACTGATGTCGGATATCGAATGCAACAAGAGCCAGAAACAATGTACGGGTGCCTGCCTGCTTGACCTGGAGAAGGCCTTCAACACCGTGTGGTTAGAAGGACTTTTTTACAAGCTCAATGGGTTAGGCATTAGTAAACCATTGCTGTACCTACTGTGTAACATGCAAACTGGTACAAGGTTCGTCGTCAAGAATGGCAATGTGACCTCTACAGGTGTATTTAAAGTAAAAAATGGTCTCCAACAGGGTGCCGTTAATTCGCTGACCCTATTCAACATTTTCTTGAGCGATCTGATAAGTTCTCTTCCTCACGTAATTGCGTACTCCGACGACTTGATCGTGTACAGATCAGGCAACAAGATCGAAGACATCACTGCTCTCGCGCAGGTTGACTTCGACTCATTCATGAGGAGTTGCGATGACTGGAAGTAGAATATCAAATTTCAGAAGTCGGAAACCATACAGTTCAGGACCCCGTTGTATAAGGCTTCGGCGGATACAAAAAAGAATTGGCGAAAGTTCTCAATTGTTGGGCGTCACGGGCAACCACTGGCGCAAAGGACTGTAGTCAGATACCCGGGGATCTTTCAAGATCATTATCTATATTTTAACAAACATGTAGATGCTGCTCTATCCCGAGGCGCTTTCGCTCTTTCAAAGAGACTGTTTTACAACAGCCAACTCGATGCGAGGGTGAAGGTATTCTGCTACATGGCCCTCATCCGGCCAATGCTCACCTATGGCTGTCCCGTGTGGTTTAACGTGAGTGCAAGCTTGATGGAAAAGATTCGGGTGTTTGAGAGGGCTTGTCTTAGGGCTTGGCTTCGCCTTTACAGAACACCAGAGTCCCAGTACAAAAAATTCTACCGCAATGAGGTGTTATACAACGAGGCGAACTTGATACGAGTGGACAATTTTCTGGTGAAGATGATTCGAGGTCATACTGCCAGAGCGATGAACTCGATCAATAACTTGATCTCGGGGGCTTACTACCCCAATCCTCAGTACCATGAAAGGGTACGTCACAGTGGCTTCGTCCCCCAGAAGCATTCCTCCATTTTGATAAGCACGGTCGGTTCCGTCGCACAACGAGCTGAGGAGGGTCTCCTCCGGTTCAGTACAGCGGTATCGAGTCGGGATGTGCGGGATGTTGCTATGCAACTTCGAAAGTTCTGGTGGCTGGGGAGCGAGGGAACTCCAGCGTCGAACCCTTTAGACCCGGGGTAGATAGGGTAGGGCGTATCCCCTTATGGGGCGCAGTCGGTCACTGTCTTGCAGTGGATTACTTGAAAATCCATCAGCAACCTATATAGATCAGTTTAAGTTAGCTGTTTAAGTTTATTTTAAGGTAGAATATAAGGTAGCTTATAAATAAAAATAAAGCTAAGTAACTGTTTTTTTTCAAAAAAAAAATTTCATAATATACATTTCTCCTTAAATATTAGTATATATTTCATTCATTGTTAGGTTAGGTCGAAAGACATAGTTTAAGGTTAAGTTTAGCTTAGAGTGCTCCCCGAGTTAGAAATAGTAAAATTGTTTGTCCAACTAGTTTTAAGCATTTTTGTCTAGTACGTAAGTTTCCATTGAATTTAAAAATAAAAATGAATTTAAAAAAAAGGCAGCTTATATTCCTTCCACCATGGTGTAGTAAAAAAAAAACAAAACTTATGGTGTTTTAGTCAGTAGAAATCTGACACTACTATGTGTACACGGAACATATAGTGTTGTCGAATATTTTCACCTAAAACATCTTCTCTTCGATCATGCGGGTCGATCCACTAGAGGAACAAGACGAGCACGCACGAGATATCTCCAGGCCACTCGATCCTCCACCATAGACCTTTCCGTTCGAAGGAGCAGCTGCTCTACATTGAGTTTCTCCCATACTGCAGTGCATTTTCTTAATTGAGCCAGCTTGTCCAACCACCAATGGTGTTAAAATCAGTGTAAAAAAATAGTTTCTACCTTTTTTACGTTTGAGTAGTAGATCAAAAACGCGTAAATAAGTGTAAGCAACGTAAAAAACATGACCAACTCGTAAAACAGGTAAAGAAGAGATAAATAAAGTAATTTACGGAAAAAAAGAGAACAAATGAGAGGTAATATCTGTCAAAATCTAAATAAAGAAATTTTGCAATAATTTGTTCAGTGTCGTGTATTGAATTATTCTATAAACTGAATTCTTTTAAACAGTGTGAAAATTATTTTTGGAAAAATATGGATTATTTTCAGTGTTTCTTTTTCCTTTTTGAACTTATTCATGTTTTGTACGTAAGTGTAGTAAAAATTCCGAAAAACATGAAAATCGTAAAGGAAAGTCACTGGATACCCTCCTTCTCAGACCATAGACTAACAACCTTCATTGTTAACACTGCGAACTCACAACTAAATCCCTTCAGAAATTCCAAGAAAACATTCACTCTCAAGTGAAGGAAATAAGCAGACAAAGCGCCTTACTCGCCAGATAATAACTAACGGTGATGATCAACAGCAAACCGAAAACATTCAGTCCACTTCCTTTAAAGAATCTTTTCATAAATCGTGTCCTTTACGGACCTCATCAGATAAAAATCTCCCTCATGGTGGTGTAATGATCTCCTTATTCTTATGAAAACGTCCGGATCTGTTTTTAATGCAGCTAAGGCCCCCAGGTCGCTCGAAGATTGAACTGACTACAAAGACTGCAGGACGCTAGACTTAGGACCTTCAAAAAAGCAGTGACCAGTCAAGCAAGACCTCGGAAACAGCTAGACTAAAGAAAATCCTATCCAAGTTTCATATGGTTCCGGACTTTATTAAGCTTCCTATAATCTCCCCTTGGTCTGTGAGACCGTCAAATTATTTGTTGGCAAATATTTTAGTGGCGGTGCAATTTAGCCCAGTGTACTTTATCTTTGTGATTTGATTAATCCCGTATCTTAGTGTGGTTGTTTCAGGCATCAATCGAGTTGTGAGACCGGCGCAGCGCGTTTTTGTAAGTAACAAATTTGAGCATGTATATTTCTTATCCATATATGCTACTGCAACATTGGGTAAAGATAACTGTAAAAAATGGAAGGAAAATTCTCCATGACTGAAGGGAAAACCACAAAATAGAAACATTGTGTTTCTTGCAAAACTTATTCACCCGTATTCTGAAAACCGACGTATCGGAGATTCCCTTCACTCGTTCGATTCACATTTACGTATTCGTGCTATTATTGAATCCGCCGGATGCACTAAATTATCAACATCAGTTTTCACTTATTCGAAATGGCAACTACGTGGAGCACCTGGTTGAACGACAGGTGACAGACATTGACACTGAGATGATGCTTCTGATAGCGATGATGTAGTGATGACTTTTGATTTAAGAAATTTAATTTGTAATTCAACCATTGAGATTTGTGTTTCGCCCCACAACATTTGTATCACTTTGAAGCTAATTATGAACAAAATAAGTTAGGAGCTGAAAGGCAGCAAGCTAACTCATATGAAACAAGTCGGATAAGAAATAAACGAAATAATGGAATGTATACAGCAGCAAATAAAGAAAATTGTATATTAAAAAAAAAAAAAAAATGCATCTTTTAATAAAAAAATTCAGTGTTATTCCTATTTACAAACAACACTCAGCTCCTCGTCACTCACTTTTATTGCTTCAGAGGGGCTCTTTGTCATGTTTTTCGCTATGTCGGGATATTTTTTCATTTCCTGCACAATCATTTAAACTGCTCCCCGTTTGCAGTTTTCTTCCGACAATTTTAATTGTTACCCTCGCGACCCCTTTAGTGGATCATACGGGTCAGAAGATGATGATGATGCTAGACACAATACAAATAACTTACGTTTTTACGAGAAAACTACACATAACGATTTTGATGCGTATCTGTCTCTATTGAGAATCAAGTGATTCGATCGGATTTAAGAATGCAGTAAATCTTATTCACATTACCGACATGCGGACGATTCACTTCGAACGGATTGCGGAATAGGAAATTTTCGATTTCGTTGAACGGCGGATTTGAGAAGAAGGGTGATTTTTTTTGGAATATGCATGCATGATTCACTTTCAGTGAGTAGAATTCAAATAGGTTGATAGATATTGAAATTGAAACTATTCGAAAGTTCAGTTTCATTTCATTCCATTTTTCAAGCTAATTCTGACATTGGAATCATTCGAGTCAAATGTCATTTTCTTCTCGTACAATTTTTTGCTGGCGAAAAAATACTCGACGATAACTTTTTTGTGGTCGAAGACCCGCAAGAAAAAATGGAGTTACTAGGCGCGGTCTTTCAGGAAGTGTATAAGGTGAATGTGAGTTTTCGCCCAAACCACGACCTGGAGAACTACGTACAATCTAGCAACTCGTACAATCTAGCAACTTCGAGAAGACATGCAACAATGACGATCTGAGAACATCGGCTTTGTCGTGTTCAATGAAGATAACATGGCAGATAACGTCATCGCCGACTACGCCGACTAAGGGGTTCATTCCCCGTTCATAGCGAAGACAGAGCCCCAAGCGGTCTTCGAATCACTAAAGAAAAAAAAGTCAGTTTGAATCGACAAGATCTCGAACATTGTGCTAAGACATCTCTCCCTAGATGTGGTTAATATGTACACTATCCTGTTTAACACTGTTCTGAATAATGCATATTATCCCGAGCATTGGAAAACTGCGATTGTGCAACCGATATCCAAGCGAGGAAAAGATTCTTCGAATCCGTGCGACCTCCGGTCAATTAGTCTCCTTCTCAACATCAGCAAGTTATTTGAGAAGATGACAAATAGAGCTCTGACCAACTGGACAGAGGACAAACATATGATTCCGGATAACCAATTCGGTTTCAAAGCGGGGCATGACACTATTCATGCAGCGTCGAAACTGATGTCGGATATCGAATGCAACAAGAGCCAGAAACAATGTACGGGTGCCTGCCTGCTTGACCTGGAGAAGGCCTTCAACACCGTGTGGTTAGAAGGACTTTTTTACAAGCTCAATGGGTTAGGCATTAGTAAACCATTGCTGTACCTACTGTGTAACATGCAAACTGGTACAAGGTTCGTCGTCAAGAATGGCAATGTGACCTCTACAGGTGTATTTAAAGTAAAAAATGGTCTCCAACAGGGTGCCGTTAATTCGCTGACCCTATTCAACATTTTCTTGAGCGATCTGATAAGTTCTCTTCCTCACGTAATTGCGTACTCCGACGACTTGATCGTGTACAGATCAGGCAACAAGATCGAAGACATCACTGCTCTCGCGCAGGTTGACTTCGACTCATTCATGAGGACTTGCGATGACTGGAAGTAGAATATCAAATTTCAGAAGTCGGAAACCATACAGTTCAGGACCCCGTTGTATAAGGCTTCGGCGGATACAAAAAAGAATTGGCGAAAGTTCTCAATTGTTGGGCGTCACGGGCAACCACTGGCGCAAAGGACTGTAGTCAGATACCCGGGGATCTTTCAAGATCATTATCTATATTTTAACAAACATGTAGATGCTGCTCTATCCCGAGGCGCTTTCGCTCTTTCAAAGAGACTGTTTTACAACAGCCAACTCGATGCGAGGGTGAAGGTATTCTGCTACATGGCCCTCATCCGGCCAATGCTCACCTATGGCTGTCCCGTGTGGTTTAACGTGAGTGCAAGCTTGATGGAAAAGATTCGGGTGTTTGAGAGGGCTTGTCTTAGGGCTTGGCTTCGCCTTTACAGAACACCAGAGTCCCAGTACAAAAAATTCTACCGCAATGAGGTGTTATACAACGAGGCGAACTTGATACGAGTGGACAATTTTCTGGTGAAGATGATTCGAGGTCATACTGCCAGAGCGATGAACTCGATCAATAACTTGATCTCGGCGGCTTACTACCCCAATCCTCAGTACCATGAAAGGGTACGTCACAGTGGCTTCGTCCCCCAGAAGCATTCCTCCATTTTGATAAGCACGGTCGGTTCCGTCGCACAACGAGCTGAGGAGGGTCTCCTCCGGTTCAGTACAGCGGTATCGAGTCGGGATGTGCGGGATGTTGCTATGCAACTTCGAAAGTTCTGGTGGCTGGGGAGCGAGGGAACTCCAGCGTCGAACCCTTTAGACCCGGGGTAGATAGGGTAGGGCGTATCCCCTTATGGGGCGCAGTCGGTCACTGTCTTGCAGTGGATTACTTGAAAATCCATCAGCAACCTATATAGATCAGTTTAAGTTAGCTGTTTAAGTTTATTTTAAGGTAGAATATAAGGTAGCTTATAAATAAAAATAAAGCTAAGTAACTGTTTTTTTTCAAAAAAAAAATTTCATAATATACATTTCTCCTTAAATATTAGTATATATTTCATTCATTGTTAGGTTAGGTCGAAAGACATAGTTTAAGGTTAAGTTTAGCTTAGAGTGCTCCCCGAGTTAGAAATAGTAAAATTGTTTGTCCAACTAGTTTTAAGCATTTTTGTCTAGTACGTAAGTTTCCATTGAATTTAAAAATAAAAATGAATTTAAAAAAAGGCAGCTTATATTCCTTCCACCATGGTGTAGTAAAAAAAAAACAAAACTTATGGTGTTTTAGTCAGTAGAAATCTGACACTACTATGTGTACACGGAACATATAGTGTTGTCGAATATTTTCACCTAAAACATCTTCTCTTCGATCATGCGGGTCGATCCACTAGAGGAACAAGACGAGCACGCACGAGATATCTCCAGGCCACTCGATCCTCCACCATAGACCTTTCCGTTCGAAGGAGCAGCTGCTCTACATTGAGTTTCTCCCATACTGCAGTGCATTTTCTTAATTGAGCCAGCTTGTCCAACCACCAATGGTGTTAAAATCAGTGTAAAAAAATAGTTTCTACCTTTTTTACGTTTGAGTAGTAGATCAAAAACGCGTAAATAAGTGTAAGCAACGTAAAAAACATGACCAACTCGTAAAACAGGTAAAGAAGAGATAAATAAAGTAATTTACGGAAAAAAAGAGAACAAATGAGAGGTAATATCTGTCAAAATCTAAATAAAGAAATTTTGCAATAATTTGTTCAGTGTCGTGTATTGAATTATTCTATAAACTGAATTCTTTTAAACAGTGTGAAAATTATTTTTGGAAAAATATGGATTATTTTCAGTGTTTCTTTTTCCTTTTTGAACTTATTCATGTTTTGTACGTAAGTGTAGTAAAAATTCCGAAAAACATGAAAATCGTAAAGGAAAGTCACTGGATACCCTCCTTCTCAGACCATAGACTAACAACCTTCATTGTTAACACTGCGAACTCACAACTAAATCCCTTCAGAAATTCCAAGAAAACATTCACTCTCAAGTGAAGGAAATAAGCAGACAAAGCGCCTTACTCGCCAGATAATAACTAACGGTGATGATCAACAGCAAACCGAAAACATTCAGTCCACTTCCTTTAAAGAATCTTTTCATAAATCGTGTCCTTTACGGACCTCATCAGATAAAAATCTCCCTCATGGTGGTGTAATGATCTCCTTATTCTTATGAAAACGTCCGGATCTGTTTTTAATGCAGCTAAGGCCCCCAGGTCGCTCGAAGATTGAACTGACTACAAAGACTGCAGGACGCTAGACTTAGGACCTTCAAAAAAGCAGTGACCAGTCAAGCAAGACCTCGGAAACAGCTAGACTAAAGAAAATCCTATCCAAGTTTCATATGGTTCCGGACTTTATTAAGCTTCCTATAATCTCCCCTTGGTCTGTGAGACCGTCAAATTATTTGTTGGCAAATATTTTAGTGGCGGTGCAATTTAGCCCAGTGTACTTTATCTTTGTGATTTGATTAATCCCGTATCTTAGTGTGGTTGTTTCAGGCATCAATCGAGTTGTGAGACCGGCGCAGCGCGTTTTTGTAAGTAACAAATTTGAGCATGTATATTTCTTATCCATATATGCTACTGCAACATTGGGTAAAGATAACTGTAAAAAATGGAAGGAAAATTCTCCATGACTGAAGGGAAAACCACAAAATAGAAACATTGTGTTTCTTGCAAAACTTATTCACCCGTATTCTCAAAACCGACGTATCGGAGATTCCCTTCACTCGTTCGATTCACATTTACGTATTCGTGCTATTATTGAATCCGCCGGATGCACTAAATTATCAACATCAGTTTTCACTTATTCGAAATGGCAACTACGTGGAGCACCTGGTTGAACGACAGGTGACAGACATTGACACTGAGATGATGCTTCTGATAGCGATGATGTAGTGATGACTTTTGATTTAAGAAATTTAATTTGTAATTCAACCATTGAGATTTGTGTTTCGCCCCACAACATTTGTATCACTTTGAAGCTAATTATGAACAAAATAAGTTAGGAGCTGAAAGGCAGCAAGCTAACTCATATGAAACAAGTCGGATAAGAAATAAACGAAATAATGGAATGTATACAGCAGCAAATAAAGAAAATTGTATATTAAAAAAAAAAAAAAAATGCATCTTTTAATAAAAAAATTCAGTGTTATTCCTATTTACAAACAACACTCAGCTCCTCGTCACTCACTTTTATTGCTTCAGAGGGGCTCTTTGTCATGTTTTTCGCTATGTCGGGATATTTTTTCATTTCCTGCACAATCATTTAAACTGCTCCCCGTTTGCAGTTTTCTTCCGACAATTTTAATTGTTACCCTCGCGACCCCTTTAGTGGATCATACGGGTCAGAAGATGATGATGATGCTAGACACAATACAAATAACTTACGTTTTTACGAGAAAACTACACATAACGATTTTGATGCGTATCTGTCTCTATTGAGAATCAAGTGATTCGATCGGATTTAAGAATGCAGTAAATCTTATTCACATTACCGACATGCGGACGATTCACTTCGAACGGATTGCGGAATAGGAAATTTTCGATTTCGTTGAACGGCGGATTTGAGAAGAAGGGTGATTTTTTTTGGAATATGCATGCATGATTCACTTTCAGTGAGTAGAATTCAAATAGGTTGATAGATATTGAAATTGAAACTATTCGAAAGTTCAGTTTCATTTCATTCCATTTTTCAAGCTAATTCTGACATTGGAATCATTCGAGTCAAATGTCATTTTCTTCTCGTACAATTTTTTGCTGGCGAAAAAATACTCGACGATAACTTTTTTGTGGTTTGGAGTTACTAGGCCCGGTCTTTCAGGAAGTGTATAAGGTGAATGTGAGTGTTCGCCCAAACCACGACCTGGAGAACTACGTACAATCTAGCAACTCGTACAATCTAGCAACTTCGAGAAGACATGCAACAATGACGATCTGAGAACATCGGCTTTGTCGTGTTCAATGAAGATAACATGGCAGATAACGTCATCGCCGACTACGCCGACTAAGGGGTTCATTCCCCGTTCATAGCGAAGACAGAGCCCCAAGCGGTCTTCGAATCACTAAAGAAAAAAAAGTCAGTTTGAATCGACAAGATCTCGAACATTGTGCTAAGACATCTCTCCCTAGATGTGGTTAATATGTACACTATCCTGTTTAACACTGTTCTGAATAATGCATATTATCCCGAGCATTGGAAAACTGCGATTGTGCAACCCATATCCAAGCGAGGAAAAGATTCTTCGAATCCGTGCGACCTCCGGTCAATTAGTCTCCTTCTCAACATCAGCAAGTTATTTGAGAAGATGACAAATAGAGCTCTGACCAACTGGACAGAGGACAAACATATGATTCCGGATAACCAATTCGGTTTCAAAGCGGGGCATGACACTATTCATGCAGCGTCGAAACTGATGTCGGATATCGAATGCAACAAGAGCCAGAAACAATGTACGGGTGCCTGCCTGATTGACCTGGAGAAGGCCTTCAACACCGTGTGGTTAGAAGGACTTTTTTACAAGCTCAATGGGTTAGGCATTAGTAAACCATTGCTGTACCTACTGTGTAACATGCAAACTGGTACAAGGTTCGTCGTCAAGAATGGCAATGTGACCTCTGCAGGTGTATTTAAAGTAAAAAATGGTCTCCAACAGGGTGCCGTTAATTCGCTGACCCTATTCAACATTTTCTTGAGCGATCTGATAAGTTCTCTTCCTCACGTAATTGCGTACTCCGACGACTTGATCGTGTACAGATCAGGCAACAAGATCGAAGACATCACTGCTCTCGCGCAGGGTGACTTCGACTCATTCATGAGGACTTGCGATGACTGGAAGTAGAATATCAAATTTCAGAAGTCGGAAACCATACAGTTCAGGACCCCGTTGTATAAGGCTTCGGCGGATACAAAAAAGAATTGGCGAAAGTTCTCAATTGTTGGGCGTCACGGGCAACCACTGGCGCAAAGGACTGTAGTCAGATACCCGGGGATCTTTCAAGATCATTATCTATATTTTAACAAACATGTAGATGCTGCTCTATCCCGAGGCGCTTTCGCTCTTTCAAAGAGACTGTTTTACAACAGCCAACTCGATGCGAGGGTGAAGGTATTCTGCTACATGGCCCTCATCCGGCCAATGCTCACCTATGGCTGTCCCGTGTGGTTTAACGTGAGTGCAAGCTTGATGGAAAAGATTCGGGTGTTTGAGAGGGCTTGTCTTAGGGCTTGCCTTCGCCTTTACAGAACACCAGAGTCCCAGTACAAAAAATTCTACCGCAATGAGGTGTTACACAACGAGGCGAACTTGATACGAGTGGACAATTTTCTGGTGAAGATGATTCGAGGTCATACTGCCAGAGCGATGAACTCGATCAATAACTTGATCTCGGCGGCTTACTACTACTAAGGGTACGTCACAGTGGCTTCGTCCCCCAGAAGCATTCCTCCATTTTGATAAGCACGGTCGGTTCCGTCGCACAACGAGCTGAGGAGGGTCTCCTCCGGTTCAGTACAGCGGTATCGAGTCGGGATGTGCGGGATGTTGCTATGCAACTTCGAAAGTTCTGGTGGCTGGGGAGCGAGGGAACTCCAGCGTCGAACCCTTTAGACCCGGGGTAGATAGGGTAGGGCGTATCCCCTTATGGGGCGCAGTCGGTCACTGTCTTGCAGTGGATTACTTGAAAATCCATCAGCAACCTATGTAGATCAGTTTAAGTTTATTTTAAGGTAGAATATAAGGTAGATTATAAATAAAAATAAAGTTAAGTAACTGTTTTTTTTCAAAAAAAAAATTTCATAATATACATTTCTCCTTAAATATTAGTATATATTTCATTCATTGTTAGGTTAGGTCGAAAGACATAGTTTAAGGTTAAGTTTAGCTTAGAGTGCTCCCCGAGTTAGAAATAGTAAAATTGTTTGTCCAACTAGTTTTAAGCATTTTTGTCTAGTACGTAAGTTTCCATTGAATTTAAAAATAAAAATGAATTTAAAAAAAAGGCAGCTTATATTCCTTCCACCATGGTGTAGTAAAAAAAAAAACAAAACTTATGGTGTTTTAGTCAGTAGAAATCTGACACTACTATGTGTACACGGAACATATAGTGTTGTCGAATATTTTCACCCAAAACATCTTCTCTTCGATCATGCGGGTCGATCCACTAGAGGAACAAGACGAGCACGCACGAGATATCTCCAGGCCACTCGATCCTCCACCATAGACCTTTCCGTTCGAAGGAGCAGCTGCTCTACATTGAGTTTCTCCCATACTGCAGTGTATTTTCTTAATTGAGCCAGCTTGGCCAACCACCAATGATTTTAAAATCAGTGCAAAAAAATAGTTTCTACCTTTTTTACGTTTGAGTAGTAGATCAAAAACGCGTAAATAAGTGTAAGCAACGTAAAAAACATGACCAACTCGTAAAACAGGTAAAGAAGAGATAAATAAAGTAATTTACGGAAAAAAAAGAGAACAAATGAGAGGTAATATCTGTCAAAATCTAAATAAAGAAATTTTGCAATAATTTGTTCAGTGTCGTGTGTTGAATTATTCTATAAACTGAATTCTTTTAAACAGTGTGGAAATTATTTTTGGAAAAATATGGATTATTTTCAGTGTTTCTTTTTCCTTTTTGAACTTATTCATGTTTTGTACGTAAGTGTAGCAAAAATTCCGCATGTAAAAAAGTAATGCAGAAAAACATGAAAATCGTAAAGGAAAGTCACTGGATACCCTCCTTCTCAGACCATAAACTAACAACCTTCATTGTTAACACTGCGAACTCACAACTAAATCCCTTCAGAAATTCCAAGAAAACATTCACTCTCAAGTGAAGGAAATAAGCAGACAAAGCGCCTTACTCGCCAGATAATAACTAACGGTGATGATCAACAGCAAACCGAAAACATTCAGTCCACTTCCTTTAAAGAATCTTTTCATAAATCGTGTCCTTTACGGACCTCATCAGATAAAAATCTCCCTCATGGTGGTGTAATGATCTCCTTATTCTTATGAAAACGTCCGGATCTGTTTTTAATGCAGCTAAGGCCCCCAGGTCGCTCGAAGATTGAACTGACTACAAAGACTGCAGGACGCTAGACTTAGGACCTTCAAAAAAGCAGTGACCAGTCAAGCAAGACCTCGGAAACAGCTAGACTAAAGAAAATCCTATCCAAGTTTCATATGGTTCCGGACTTTATTAAGCTTCCTATAATCTCCCATTGGTCTGTGAGACCGTCAAATTATTTGTTGGCAAATATTTTAGTGGCGGTGCAATTTAGCCCAGTGTACTTTATCTTTGTGATTTGATTAATCCCGTATCTTAGTGTGGTTGTTTCAGGCATCAATCGAGTTGTGAGACCGGCGCAGCGCGTTTTTGTAAGTAACAAATTTGAGCATGTATATTTCTTATCCATATATGCTACTGCAACATTGGGTAAAGATAACTGTAAAAAATGGAAGGAAAATTCTCCATGACTGAAGGGAAAACCACAAAATAGAAACATTGTGTTTCTTGCAAGACTTATTCACCCGTATTCTCAAAACCGACGTATCGGAGATTCCCTTCACTCGTTCGATTCACAGTTACGTATTCGTGCTATTATTGAATCCGCCGGATGCACTAAATTATCAACATCAGTTTTCACTTATTCGAAATGGCAACTACGTGGAGCACCTGGTTGAACGACAGGTGACAGACATTGACACTGAGATGATGCTTCTGATAGCGATGATGTAGTGATGACTTTTGATTTAAGAAATTTAATTTGTAATTCAACCATTGAGATTTGTGTTTCGCCCCACAACATTTGTATCACTTTGAAGCTAATTATGAACAAAATAAGTTAGGAGCTGAAAGGCAGCAAGCTAACTCATATGAAGCAAGTCGGATAAGAAATAAACGAAATAATGGAATGTATACAGCAGCAAATAAAGAAAGTTGTATATTAAAAAAAAAAAAAAATATGCATCTTTTAATAAAAAAATTCAGTGTTATTCCTATTTACAAACAACACTCAGCTCCTCGTCACTCACTTTTATTGCTTCAGAGGGGCTCTTTGTCATGTTTTTCGCTATGTCGGGATATTTTTTCATTTCCTGCACAATCATTTAAACTGCTCCCCGTTTGCAGTTTTCTTCCGACAATTTTAATTGTTACCCTCGCGACCCCTTTAGTGGATCATACGGGTCAGAAGATGATGATGATGCTAGACACAATACAAATAACTTACGTTTTTACGAGAAAACTACACATAACGATTTTGATGCGTATCTGTCTCTATTGAGAATCGAGTGATTCGATCGGATTTAAGAATGCAGTAAATCTTATTCACATTACCGACATGCGGACGATTCACTTCGAACGGATTGCGGAATAGGAAATTTTCGATTTCGTTGAACGGCGGATTTGAGAAGAAGGGTGATTTTTTTTGGAATATGCATGCATGATTCACTTTCAGTGAGTAGAATTCAAATAGGTTGATAGATATTGAAATTGAAACTATTCGAAAGTTCAGTTTCATTTCATTCCATTTTTCAAGCTAATTCTGACATTGGAATCATTCGAGTCAAATGTCATTTTCTTCTCGTACAATTTTTTGCTGGCGAAAAAATACTCGACGATAACTTTTTTGTGGTCGAAGACCCGCAAGAAAAAATGGAGTTACTAGGCGCGGTCTTTCAGGAAGTGTATAAGGTGAATGTGAGTGTTCGCCCAAACCACGACCTGGAGAACTACGTACAATCTAGCAACTCGTACAATCTAGCAACTTCGAGAAGACATGCAACAATGACGATCTGAGAACATCGGCTCTGTCGTGTTCAATGAAGATAACATGGCAGATAATGTCATCGCCGACTAAGGGGTTCATTCCCCGTTCATAGCGAAGACAGAGCCCCAAGCGGTTTTCGAATCACTAAAGAAAAAAAAGTCAGTTTGAATCGACAAGATCTCGAACATTGTGCTAAGACATCTCTCCCTAGATGTGGTTAATATGTACACTATCCTGTTTAACACTGTTCTGAATAATGCATATTATCCCGAGCATTGGAAAACTGCGATTGTGCAACCCATATCCAAGCGAGGAAAAGATTCTTCGAATCCGTGTGACCTCCGGTCAATTAGTCTCCTTCTCAACATCAGCAAGTTATTTGAGAAGATGACAAATAGGGCTCTGACCAACTGGACAGAGGACAAACATATGATTCCGGATAACCAATTCGGTTTCAAAGCGGGGCATGACACTTTTCATGCCGCGTCGAAACTGATGTCGGATATCGAATGCAACAAGAGCCAGAAACAATGTACGGGTGCCTGCCTGATTGACCTGGAGAAGGCCTTCAACACCGTGTGGTTAGAAGGACTTTTTTACAAGCTCAATGGGTTAGGCATTAGTAAACCATTGCTGTACCCACTGTGTAACATGCAAACTGGTAGAAGGTTCGTCGTCAAGAATGGCAATGTGACCTCTGCAGGTGTATTTAAAGTAAAAATGGTCTCCAACAGGGTGCCGTTAATTCGCTGACCCTATTCAACATTTTCTTGAGCGATCTGATAAGTTCTCTTCCGCACGTAATTGCGTACTCCGACGACTTGATCGTGTACAGATCAGGCAACAAGATCGAAGACATCACTGCTCTCGCGCAGGGTGACTTCGACTCATTCATGAGGAGTTGCGATGACTGGAAGTAGAATATCAACTTTCAGAAGTCGGAAACCATACAGTTCAGGACCCCGTTGTATAAGCCTTCGGCGGATACAAAAAAGAATTGGCGAAAGTTCTCAATTGTTGGGCGTCACGGGCAACCACTGGCGCAAAGGACTGTAGTCAGATACCCGGGGATCTTTCAAGATCATTATCTATATTTTAACAAACATGTAGATGCTGCTCTATCCCGAGGCGCTTTCGCTCTTTCAAAGAGACTGTTTTACAACAGCCAACTCGATGCGAGGGTGAAGGTATTCTGCTACATGGCCCTCATCCGGCCAATGCTCACCTATGGCTGTCCCGTGTGGTTTAACGTGAGTGCAAGCTTGATGGAAAAGATTCGGGTGTTTGAGAGGGCTTGTCTTAGGGCTTGCCTTTACAGAACACCAGAGTCCCAGTACAAAAAATCCTACTGCAATGAGGTGTTATACAACGAGGCGAACTTGATACGAGTGGACAATTTTCTGGTGAAGATGATTCGAGGTCATACTGCCAGAGCGATGAACTCGATCAATAACTTGATCTCGGGGGCTTACTACCCCAATCCTCAGTACCATGAAAGGGTACGTCACAGTGGCTTCGTCCCCCAGAAGCATTCCTCCATTTTGATAAGCACGGTCTGATACAAGACAAAAATGCGGTACCGCTCCTGTTTCACATCGCCCGTTCAACTGTGGATGGACGACTCAACCACGACCGTTCCGTCGCACAACGAGCTGAGGAGGGTCTCCTCCGGTTCAGTACAGCGGTATCGAGTCGGGATGTGCGGGATGTTGCTATGCAACTTCGAAAGTTCTGGTGGCTGGGGAGCGAGGGAACTCCAGCGTCGAACCCTTTAGGCCCGGGGTAGATAGGGTAGGGCGTATCCCCTTATGGGGCGCAGTCGGTCACTGTCTTGCAGTGGATTACTTGAAAATCCATCAGCGACCTATGGCCCACTTCCATAGCTTAGGGTAGTTTTAAGCTAGTGTTTAAGATGTACGATGTACATAAAAAAAAAAAAAAAATGGACGATAGATGCATACATGTATACAAGAGGATACATATATGCATTCACTGTATATAAGGATATATGCGTATACATATTTGTATAGGGGTATACACATATGTATATGCATATATACGTAGATCAGTTTAAGTTAGCTGTTTAAGTTTATTTTAAGGTAGAATATAAGGTAGCTTATAAATAAAAATAAAGCTAAGTAACTGTTTTTTTTTTAAAAAAAAATTTCATAATATACATTTCTCCTTAAATATTAGTATATATTTTATTCATTGTTAGGTTAGGTCGAAAGACATAGTTTAAGGTTAAGTTTAGCTTAGAGTGCTCCCCGAGAGCCTGTAAGTTAGAAATAGTAAAATTGTTAGTCCAACTAGTTTTAAGCATTTTTGTCTAGTACGTAAGTTTCCATTGAATTTAAAAATAAAAATGAATTTAAAAAAAAGGCAGCTTATATTCCTTCCACCATGGTGTAGTAAAAAAAAAAACAAAACCTATGGTGTTTTAGTCAGTAGAAATCTGACACTACTATGTGTACACGGAACATATAGTGTTGTCGAATATTTTCACCCAAAACATCTTCTCTTCGATCATGCGGGTCGATCCACTAGAGGAACAAGACGAGCACGCACGAGATATCTCCAGGCCACTCGATCCTCCACCATAGACCTTTCCGTTCGAAGGAGCAGCTGCTCTACATTGAGTTTCTCCCATACTGCAGTGTATTTTCTTAATTGAGCCAGCTTGGCCAACCACCAATGATTTTAAAATCAGTGCAAAAAAATAGTTTCTACCTTTTTTACGTTTGAGTAGTAGATCAAAAACGCGTAAATAAGTGTAAGCAACGTAAAAAACATGACCAACTCGTAAAACAGGTAAAGAAGAGATAAATAAAGTAATTTACGGAAAAAAAAGAGAACAAATGAGAGGTAATATCTGTCAAAATCTAAATAAAGCAATTTTGCAATAATTTGTTCAGTGTCGTGTGTTGAATTATTCTATAAACTGAATTCTTTTAAACAGTGTGAAAATTATTTTTGGAAAAATATGGATTATTTTCAGTGTTTCTTTTTCCTTTTTGAACTTATTCATGTTTTGTACGTAAGTGTAGCAAAAATTCCGCATGTAAAAAAGTAATGCAGAAAAACATGAAAATCGTAAAGGAAAGTCACTGGATACCCTCCTTCTCAGACCATAAACTAACAACCTTCATTGTTAACACTGCGAACTCACAACTAAATCCCTTCAGAAATTCCAAGAAAACATTCACTCTCAAGTGAAGGAAATAAGCAGACAAAGCGCCTTACTCGCCAGATAATAACTAACGGTGATGATCAACAGCAAACAGAAAACATTCAGTCCACTTCCTTTAAAGAATCTTTTCATAAAGCGTGTCCTTTACGGACCTCATCAGATAAAAATCTCCCTCATGGTGGTGTAATGATCTCCTTATTCTTATGAAAACGTCCGGATCTGTTTTTAATGCAGCTAAGGCCCCCAGGTCGCTCGAAGATTGAACTGACTACAAAGACTGCAGGACGCTAGACTTAGGACCTTCAAAAAAGCAGTGACCAGTCAAGCAAGACCTCGGCAACAGCTAGACTAAAGAAAATCCTATCCAAGTTTCATATGGTTCCGGACTTTATTAAGCTTCCTATAATCTCCCATTGGTCTGTGAGACCGTCAAATTATTTGTTGGCAAATATTTTAGTGGCGGTGCAATTTAGCCCAGTGTATTTTATCTTTGTGATTTGATTAATCCCGTATCTTAGAGTGGTTGTTTCAGGCATCAATCGACTTGTGAGACCGGCGCAGCGCGTTTTTGTAAGTAACAAATTTGAGCATGTATATTTCTTATCCATATATGCTACTGCAACATTGGGTAAAGATAACTGTAAAAAATGGAAGGAAAATTCTCCGTGACTGAAGGGAAAACCACAAAATAGAAACATTGTGTTTCTTGCAAGACTTATTCACCCGTATTCTCAAAACCGACGTATCGGAGATTCCCTTCACTCGTTCGATTCACATTTACGTATTCGTGCTATTATTGAATCCGCCGGATGCACTAGATTATCAACATCAGTTTTCACTTATTCGAAATG
Organism: Eristalis pertinax; assembly: GCA_907269125.1. Taxonomy (NCBI): domain Eukaryota; kingdom Metazoa; phylum Arthropoda; class Insecta; order Diptera; family Syrphidae; genus Eristalis; species Eristalis pertinax. The sequence goes on from OU026145.1 coordinate 91,531,329, forward strand.
GCAACTACGTGGAGCACCTGGTTGAACGACAGGTGACAGACATTGACACTGAGATGATGCTTCTGATAGCGATGATGTAGTGATGACTTTTGATTTAAGAAATTTAATTTGTAATTCAACCATTGAGATTTGTGTTTCGCCCCACAACATTTGTATCACTTTGAAGCTAATTATGAACAAAATAAGTTAGGAGCTGAAAGGCAGCAAGCTAACTCATATGAAGCAAGTCGGATAAGAAATAAACGAAATAATGGAATGTATACAGCAGCAAATAAAGAAAATTGTATATTAAAAAAAAAAAAAATATGCATCTTTTAATAAAAAAATTCAGTGTTATTCCTATTTACAAACAACACTCAGCTCCTCGTCACTCACTTTTATTGCTTCAGAGGGGCTCTTTGTCATGTTTTTCGCTATGTCGGGATATTTTTTCATTTCCTGCACAATCATTTAAACTGCTCCCCGTTTGCAGTTTTCTTCCGACAATTTTAATTGTTACCCTCGCGACCCCTTTAGTGGATCATACGGGTCAGAAGATGATGATGATGCTAGACACAATACAAATAACTTACGTTTTTACGAGAAAACTACACATAACGATTTTGATGCGTATCTGTCTCTATTGAGAATCGAGTGATTCGATCGGATTTAAGAATGCAGTAAATCTTATTCACATTACCGACATGCGGACGATTCACTTCGAACGGATTGCGGAATAGGAAATTTTCGATTTCGTTGAACGGCGGATTTGAGAAGAAGGGTGATTTTTTTTGGAATATGCATGCATGATTCACTTTCAGTAAGTAGAATTCAAATAGGTTGATAGATATTGAAATTGAAACTATTCGAAAGTTCAGTTTCATTTCATTCTATTTTTCAAGCTAATTCTGACATTGGAATCATTCGAGTCAAATGTCATTTTCTTCTCGTACAATTTTTTGCTGACGAAAAAATTCTCAAAACATGTATGTTCACACATACATACATAAGTTCAGATATTTTTGTTTAAATACAATAAAGTAAATTATGTTTATGAATTATATGTTGGCCGTCTTAATATAGTCCCCAATCACATCGCAATTGTACCAATCGAAAGTAAAAAGATTTAGTCAAAATGATTAAAGAAATCCCGAGGTGGTTAAAGGATTTTAAAAAAACCGGGTTGATACTGATCGGTTTTGGAGAGATGTTGGGCCGAAGCTTAATAGCTAGGCACCATAAAGGGTGTAACATAGAAATGAGATAAATATGTATCGGGCATTACAAATAAATACAGCGGGCAACATAAGAATGGAACAAATTAAGATAATTTTGTTGTACTATTATCTTCTATTCTAAACAAAGAAGTAAATAATACAAAACGGAAAACTGAAATTTCTATGAAAAAACAAAGAAAACAACTTCAATGTATTCAACACAATTTTACAACAACTTCGGTGTGAAGAAATATTCAACGTAAGGCCCCTGACAATGCTACCCAAGAAAGAATGAGAAAAAAAGGGGAAGATAAGGGAAGAAACGTCAAATATGTATCTTGTCGTTTTTAATATGAAATTGAAAAGATTGACTCACTCGTTCATTAAACATCAAAGTGAATAGAAGTATATTTTATGTAACTAAAAAATTTGAGTTTTTGTTTTTTAAAGAAATTAAATAAAAAAGAACTGCGTAATTTTAGTGGAAAAACCCTTTTGTTTTAATTGAAGTGGTTTTTCTTACATTCTCAATTTGTTTAATAAATTAAAAAGTGTAATGCTTGGACGAAGAAATAAGTGCCCGATGTGACGAACCGTATGAAGACCGTATGCAGACACCAATATGGTAGAATGTTCTTCTTGTACCAAATGGATTCATTTCGTGTGCGCTGGTGTAGGAGAAGAAGTAGCTAACGTCTCAGACTGGAGGTGCACTAATTGTATAAAATTAAACGCTCAGCATCGCAGACAGACACCAGCAATCTCTACAGCACAAGCGGAGTCCCCAAAAGGGAGAAAAAATATACTGTGCAGATAATCAGAAGCATCTAGATGTTCAAGTCCAGCAAAAACAGCCGAACAACGGTATTTTTCGATTCACAAGCAAACGTCCAAACACAAACTCTCTTCTTGACAAACCACTGACGTATAAAGATGTGTGTTTTTCATAAGCTCAACAAAAGAAATCTGGATTAATCTCGGTCATCGGTGTAATTTCGGAAAGAAATATTACTATTTCGGTTTCGTTGAGGTAATTTCATTGTAGAGATTATTGAATTTCTTTGGTTAGCTTTTTATGCACGAGGGCGTCGATCTTTTCCATATTTTTTTTGATATGGATAACGACCTTCCAAGGATTGATAAGCTGATCTCGAGTGATCAGTGGAGTACCTGGAAGTTTCAGGTAAAAATCCTACTCAGCAATCTTTTTGGTGTAGTCAGCGGGGATGAAGTCTAGTCGGTTCAAGCGGAATCAGCGGGCAAATCGGATGTTGCTACATGGCTCACAAAGTAAGGAAAGCACAGAAAATTATTGCCACCATCGGATAGCAACCGCTCCTACATATTCTTAATTGCACCACCTCAAAAGAAATGTGGGATAAACTAGCATCAATCTACGAACAGAAATCCAAAGCAAGTGTGCACATGCTGCAGCAGAAATTGTATTGCTTTGGTAGAATTTCTGCGGACGACATTGCCACACATTACTCAAAGTTAGAAGAGCTGGTGCAAAAACTAAAAGAAGCGGAAGAAATCGTTTCTCCAAGTATGGTAATGGCGAAGATTTTGATGACCCCACCCAAGAAATTAAATCACTTTTTCAGCGCTTGTTAGTCGACGTTCCCAGAGGAAAAAACACTAGAAAATCTACACATCTAGGTTAATAATGGAAGAAACCCGACTTGGATCATTTTATGAACATACTCCACAATCCTCATCTGTTCAAAGCTCGCAAGAGAACACGCATAGTGCACTATTAGCAGAAAAACGGTAGAAAAGAGATTAT
>OU026145.1:91534510-91616801 GCA_907269125.1 Eristalis pertinax
ATAAATAATAAATAATAAATAATAAATAATAAATAATAAATAATAAATAATAAATAATAAATAATAAATAATAAATAATAAATAATAAATAATAAATAATAAATAATAAATAATAAATAATAAATAATAAATAATAAATAATAAATAATAAATAATAAATAATAAATAATAAATCAAGCAAGTCCAGCTTGAACTCAATATTGTACTCAGCCCACCAGTTATACAATGATGTTTCCCGGGTGTTGTTCACTGGGTTTCCCCATTCTTTGTGTTTAGAGTTCAGATCTCCAGCTATGATGTAAAAGTTCTCTTCCGCGCTCAGACGGAGACTCGTGAAGAGAGTCTCAAGCTGTGGAATGGAATTGTGATTTACGTGACTTTTGTTTCCTTTTCTTTTTGACGCATAAATCGCGATCACATAGAGTTGCTTTCCACCCGAGAGTGGAATGCGAGCGATACACGTCTCTAGCAGTCGAAATTTCTACACATCATTGCTATAAATGACCTTATAACAAAGGTCCTTTTTAATAATGAGAGCGACTCCACCACAATTGCGAGGTCTATCTCTGCTTATGACGCTGTAATTAATGTAATTAATGATTGTAGGTCTGGTTTAGCTTAGTTTCGCTAATCATTACCACGTCAGGATTATGGTCCTTCAAAAAGTAACCGAGCGTAAGTTTTCTTTCGGGTCTGATCAGCGAATTAACATTCGCTGCCAGTATCTTCAGGTTCGTGGCTGCCTGCGCAGCCATTATATTACTTGAGTGCTTTCGTCCTCACGCGGTACAGAGTAGATGGTATCTATTCGTACTGCTTGTTCAAGGAGTCGCTGTTCAAGCTTAGCTGTGCGCTCCAGTTGTTCAGCGAGGGTTTTTACGATCTGATTCATCAGTGCCTGCATAGCAAGCAAGATGGACCGATCTGAAGTCACCTCAGGTTGCCTGGCCACAGGGGCCGGGGAAGCCGTTGGCCTTGTCTGTTGAGTTGGACGCCTACCAGACGTCATTTGGGCATAGGTGACGTCCCACGTAACAGCGGCAGTTTTAGCGAGAGACAATGATATTTCTTCTACCGTTTTTGGTCTCCTTTTTTGTTCAAAACTTTTTTTTGAGAACAGCCCGATAGTTAGCAGGGTGCCCGTTTGTGTTGCATAGCGCACATTTAAGAATGCTTAGGTCATCGACCTTGTCTGTCCCTAATGGACATTCCCCTCTTTTGTGCAAGAGGGAGCATTTCACACAGCGAGACTGCAGAGTGCAGTTCGCAGCAGCGTGTCCCAGTCGCTGACATCGAGTACATTGTAAAATGTGTCTAGATTCAGTGGAGGATCAGTGGAAGGATCCACATCCTTCAGGAGGATCGTTTGGAGCCTGTCCTATTTCGGGGAGTAAGTGTAAAACTCCACTCCCGACTCCGTCAGCTACCTTCCATGTTTAATGAACTGACAGCGTACTTACACATTTTCACGATATCGATCGTCGGGCTTTCCGTCACGTGTATGGGCGGGCATATCTCCTTCCTCGGTGTCGTCTGCTGCTGTTGTTGTTGCCGCTTCTGTTGTTGCTGGGGTTGCTGTTGCTTCTTCTGCTTCTGCGGTTGCGGCTGCTGCGTTTGCGGTTGCTTCTGTTGCAACCGCTTCTGTTGCGCCCTCTTCTGTTTCGGCTGCTGCTCTTGCGGCTGGTTAGGTTGTGGCTGCTGCTGTTTTTGCTGCAATTTCTGTTGCTGTATCTGCAGCTGGTGTTGTTGGGCTGCCGCCTCGCTGCTAGATTTTGCCGGATGGCCAGAATCTCAGCGTCCAGCTCCGCCCTTTGTTGGAGGCGACTATTGAGCGCCTCGAACTGCTCCTGGTCAACCTACTCTTCCTGTGTAGCTTCGAACACAGAGAATGTATTTAAACACCGTTTTGAGCTATATCGTGAGCTGTAGTCGGTAGACAGCCCGTCACCTTCTCTACAGTACATGCCTTCCCGCCCGGAAGACATGTACATCACATTTTCAATAACCCTGGCATTTTTTTGGCCGCCACTGTTGTTGCCGCCAGTGCCGCTAGCGCTGCTGCTGACGTCGGTCTCGGCGATATTTTCTCTGGTGCCGTTTTCCCAGCTGAGTTGGCCTTGGCTGCGGCTGCTGCAATTGTTGTTGCTGCTTCTCTAGCTGGAGAAGCAGCTGGCACTGGCACTGCGGGTGCTGTTGATGTCGCTGTTGTTGTTGTTGCTGCTGATGGCACTGTCTGTACTGCTAATGCTGCAGACGCTGCTGCTGTTGTTGCTACTGCTAATGCAGGCACTGTTTGTACTGCTGTTGTTGTTGCGGCTGGCTTGGCAGCTGCTCTAGCTCCACGTGGAGCATTTATGGTTGTTGCTGGCTTTCTTTTGATGAGGTTCGGCTTCGGGTTCATGTGCTTATATCGCCACTTCTCCTCAGCCGTCACCCACTCGCTGTCTGATAGAATACCGGAAACGCGTGATAATTTCAGCGACGGTACTCCATCTTTTCCCCTGGCCTCGAACGGCCCCGCTTTCTCCATGGCACTTACACTCTTATTATTATTGTTCTTACTTAAAAAGGGAAAAAAAATATTTTTGTTTTCTCCGGGACTTGAACCCGGGATGTATTAGTCTATGATATGGCGCAACGCCTTGGCCGGCACGGCTGTTACTGATCCTAATTTTCACTTGTTTAATTATTCAGGAGAACAATTGGCTTTCACGCACTATTTACAACAGCTCTACTCGCAGTGGTGCTCTATGAGAGACTGGTTGTACGCTCTACGCACCCGGCTGAGCTCTTTCTGCGAATCCTAATATCACTTGCACTACTTCACTTTCTTTTTGATATTCTGAATTTCTTTTTACTAAGTCGAAACACTTGTGGACAGGTCAACGGTCTGTGCACGACTGGAATCAGATAGACCTCCATGTCACTTCATTCCAACAGACGAGTAGCAATTCACCGGTTGAACGATTACACTCAACCTTAACAGAAATTTACCGAATTGTTTACAAAAGATTTAAAGAAAACAAGACCGATATAGACCATGATGAGATTTGCTCTGAAACTCTATTTACTTTTTTTCTTTTTTTTTTCTTCGTTTTTGTTTTATTTTATAATTCATTTTTCTTACATGCTAGACAAAAATACCTAAAACTAGCTTAACTAACTTAACAATCGTTCTTACATCTAACCTACTGACCCTATACGGGTACTCTAAGCTATTCTGAACTAAATTTAATTGTGCCTTTCGGCTTAGACTATGGTTTTTTTTTTGAATGTACTTTCTGATTAGTTTGGCCAAGAAAACTGGTAAAAAACTTGGCATTATTTATCTATCTTAACCTATCTTAAATTTACTTAACCTAATATAAAAACTTATAAGCTAACTTAACTATGTCCGTAACAGTACGGCACGTGCACCAGGGCGTATATGTTATGTATATGCCTAACATATAAAATTTATACGCCGTGGTGCACCTTTTTTTTTTTTTCTCCTACGCTACCCTAAGATCTATGTAAGTTGGCCACTATGGTCAACTACCGCGTCATTTTGAAAATCCAGCGGCGGCGGGGGCTGGTTTTGGTGTAGCCACACGTAAAATTGCCGTTCTTTGGCAGACTCTCTCCTGTCTCGAGCAGAGATCGCTCTACTGAACCGGAGGAGATCCTCGTGAATGCGAGCGACATCCCGTTCGTATTGGAGTCGCCTGTCCACTGTTCGGCGTACGACGTGGAAGACGACAGGACATAATTGTGGATCATGTATTAAGCCAATTGTGTCGAGATAGAGGAACGCTTCAGGATGAAGGAACGCTTGTTGATGAACAATTTTCTGTCGAAAAAATCAACTCTATTTACTTATAACAACCCTATTCAAAATTTTCACCCTTCGAAATTTTTTATGGACGATACTATAAATTTAATAATTCTGTAACAAACACCAACGAACGCGAGTATTTAAAAGAAATAACGCAATTTCAACAAGTTTTTTCCCCTAATGTTAGGAACCGCAGTCGACATGATCATCATTATCATGTATGTTCATGGAAAATAACTTACATCAACCCGAGCGGCGAAAAAAAGGGACGATGAAGAACAGAGCAGAGCACGCGCGCAAGCCACACCCCATTTCATAGTGCGCTAGGTTGCGGTGGTTGCGACCGAGATGTCAAGTCGATGAGCGTACGAGACAGGAGCGCTGGTACAATGGAAAAATATATTCTTATTATATTCATTTCATTACAGTCCACGGTCCAGAGCGGACGTATTTATTTCTACTGCAAAATAAAATATTTTTAATATTCGAAGTTCCTTTTTGTGTTTTTTATTTCCATTTTTTCTCTGGGCTATCGAACATTTCTGGCCGGATAGAAACAGCACTGCAAGTGCAGTGCATGGAATATTTTCAAAAAGTAATAAAGTGCGTTTGCGAGAAAAGCAATAAAAATTTTTTAACAGAAATGTTTGTGCGCAAATTGCGATAGATCCTATTGACATTCAATTCTGTACGGGATTGTAGCGGTCTCCGAAGGGTCGACCTGGATTGTCGCAATCACGTGTGGTCTAACGGGCGAGTGCAAGTGAATATCGGTGCAGTGCAGTGCAGAGCTTCCGTGCTAGAGCTATGGGCAGAGCTTCCGTGCTAGAGCTATGGGCGAGGGGTATAAAGCGTAATTCAACCTACAAAATACCATCCTCACCTGCACCAGTAGGGCAAATACCAACGCCCCAAAAAAGCGAAGAGGACAGCGAAGCTCACCAAGAACGCGAAACGCCGACAACTGAAGCAACCAGCCACCCATCAATCTTTCACAAACTGGGGGAAAAGATTAAAGTGTTGGTTGAAATGGTGGAGGATGGCAAGAGACGGTCTATCCATCAACCAATGCGAGACGCCATCGAGAGCATCAAGGTGCTCTACGAACTGTTAGCCATTGAGACACACGATGATAAGGCTAAAGAAGTGATACGGATGAACAACGCTTCACAAACATCTCCGTAGATCAAACCCGCAGCGGCGGAAAAAACCAGAAGAAGGCCGGAGCCGAACGGGGAATACCCGAGCCCAAAACCACGGCAAAATCAGTCAGAAGCGACGGGGAAAAAGACTACCCGCAAAGAACGTATCTTTCGTAAGGTCGAAGAAATGGAGAACACAGAAGTCAAAGGCCAAAAATCTCCTAAGGCACAGAAAGCTAATCTAACTGATAGTAGCCAAAAAAACAACTTGAAGGAAACAAAAAAGAAGAAGGATCCTCCGAAGAAATTCAAGGGTGACTTGTCCTACGCGGAAATATTGCGGAAAGTCAAAACGGATCCCAAGCTTGGCAATCTCGGCGAATCGGTGACAAAAATCCGTCGCACACAAAAAGGCAACATTCTCTTCCAGCTAAAAGGAGCGGGAGGAAAAGCGAACCAGTTCAAGGGTATAATTGGCGAAACCCTGGGAAAAGACGCGGAAGTCAGAACATTGACCCACAGTGTCACAATTGAAATCAAGGATATAGACGAGGTAACAACCAAAGTGGATATCTGCAACTCATTAGCATCCCAGACCCAGCTGACCGGGCTGAAAGAAATCGACATATTAAGTCTACGCAAAGCCTATGGCGGCACCCAAGTCGCAACGATTGGATTACCTCAAGAGAGTGCAAATACACTGCTGAAGGGGGGAAAGCTAAAGATTGGCTGGACTAACTGTCGTATTCGCGAACGCACGGCACTAACAAAGTGTTTTAGGTGCTTAGGCTTTGGACACACCGCACGCCAGTGCAAGAGTGAGCAAGACCGCTCGAAAATGTGTAGAAGATGTGGCACGGAGGGTCACATAGCTAAGAACTGCTCCCACGAGCCGAAGTGTTTTTGGTGCAAGACCACCAACCCCGACAATGCAGGACATGTAGCTGGGAGTGCAAAATGCCCGGTTTTCCGAAGGGCCCTCACCAATAAAACATGATGAAGGTTATACAAATTAACCTTAATCACTGTGCGGCCGCACAAGATCTTCTGGCACAAATGTCAAAAGAAAAGAAAGCGGATGTTGCCCTCATCAGCGAGCCGTACAAAGCCTTAGATGGCAGCAACTGGACAGAGGACACAGCGAAGAGAGCAGCAATATGGACCTGTGGAAACCACGTTTTCCAAAGCACCAACAGCGTAACGAATTATGTTGCGTCTGCCCGGATAAATGGAATCCACTTCTATAGCTGCTATGCTCCTCCTAGTCTATCACACGCGGACTATCTGAAGCTTTTAGACGATATAATAGCTGACGCACGAGGAAAGCACCCGGTCATTATTGCCGGCGACTTCAACGCGTGGGCAACGGAATGGGGCAGTAGATTCACGGATGCAAGGGGGATTGCCCTCCTAGAAGCATTCGCATCGTTGGAGATCGGCCTTGTAAATAAAGGTTCAGCACAAACTTTCCGCAAGGCAGGCAGAAGCTCCATAATCGACATAACATTCGCAAGCAACTCGCTACTGCACAAAACAAAATGGCGAGTCAGCGAGGAATACACACACAGCGACCACCAGGCGATTGTATACAACATTGGTAGTGAGAGGCCCAGACAGAGACCCAAACGAACAGGGCCGAAGTGGAAGGAGACCGCTTTCGACAAAGAAATGTTTGAGGAAACGTTTAGCTCTGACTTCCCACCCAACACCACATCAGCGGAAAACATGTCGAGTAAACTGATCCAAGCAATTTCGACAGCATGCGATACAGCAATGCCGAAAAGGTCTATTAGCGGAAGGGGAGAACCCTGCTATTGGTGGAACGACAAGATCAAGAACCTCAGGGCAATTTGCCTTAAAGCACGCCGTAGATCCCAGCGTTCCAGAGGTAGACCAGAGTTCCACGAACGATTGGCCATCTTTAGGCTGGCAAGGCGCGACCTGGAAAAGGCAATCAAGGAGAGCAAAGGAAACTATTTTAAAACTCTTTGCAATGAAGCAGACCTAGATCCCTGGGGGGGAGCATATACAATCGTAATGAAGAAACTGAGGGGCAGTAGGTTTCCTCAAGTAACCTGCCCATTGTTGCTCAGAACAATAGTTGAACACCTGTTCCCCAGCAAGTCTCCTACAATGTTCGTCCTCACACAAGGAGCTGGTCCGGAACAAATCCCACCAGTCACGGTTGACGAGCTGCAGAATGCGTGCAGGAAAATAGGCGAGAAAAAAGCGCCTGGCCCCGACGGCATCCACAATAAAGCCATCAAAGCAGCTGTCGAGAAGAGACCAGAGCTGTTTACGACGATGATGCAAAGGTGCCTCGAAGAGGGAAACTTTCCCAACCGCTGGAAAGTCCAACACCTGGTACTAATACCCAAAGGCAATAAGCCCCCCGGAGAACCTTCAGCGTATCGACCGATTTGCCTGCTGGACACCACGGGAAAGATCCTGGAGAGCATCATATACGGCAGGCTAATCGGCGTGGCTGAGGAGCGAGGAGCCCTGTCAGACCACCAGTACGGCTTTAGGAAGTCGCGCTCCACCATCGACGCCATCAAAGAGGTGGTAGACACAGCAAGTGAAGCCATAACGGGTATAAGATGGAGGGGCGGTACAAAAAAATACTGTGCCGTAGTTACGCTGGATATAAAAAACGCGTTTAACTCGGCGAACTGGTCCTGCATAATGAGAGCCCTGAATAGGATGAGCACACCGCAGTACCTGAAGAGGATTATTGTCAGCTACTTTACCAACAGGAAACTAAGATACCAGACTGCCGATGGTACTAAATACTACGACGTCTCTGCAGGCGTTCCACAGGGTTCAGTCCTTGGACCCCTCCTGTGGAACTTAATGTACGACGGAGTACTGAGACTAAAGCTGCCACATGGAGTCAAGGTCATCGGCTTTGCTGACGACATCGCGGTCGTGACGGTGGCCAAGCACATCCAAGAGGTGGAAACCGCCGCAAACGAAGCAATCGCCAGGATCAAAAATTGGCTGGAATCTTCCGACCTTGAATTGGCTGACCACAAGACACAGGCTGTTTTAATAACCAGCCGAAAGACTGTGGAATATGCAAACTTCCGGGTTGGCTCCCAGCTAATTAGATCCAAGGAATCACTGAAATACCTAGGAGTGATGCTCGACAACCGACTTAATTTCAAAAAGCATGTCGAATACTGCAGCAGGAAAGCTTCAAAGATGCAGGCAGCACTTTCTGGTATGCTGCCAAACATAGGAGGACCCGGATACCCAAGAAGGATTCTGCTTTACAGAGTGGTAAGTTCAATTCTCCTATATGCTGCGCCAGTCTGGTCGAGTGCTCTCTCTATAAAGGAGACAGCTAAGAAGCTCTCGTCACCATACAGGCTCTACGCCATAAGAACAATCAGCGGCTTCCGGACAATTTCGGACGAAGCAGCCTGTGTGATTGCGGGTATGGTCCCCATCGACATTCTCGCAAATGAGATGCATAGGGTCTACCTAAGGCGATCGACGAACCGGCCAGAGACTGGCGTAAACAGGATAAGGAAGGAAGAAAGAGCAGCCTCAATGACAATGTGGCAAGCCAGGTGGGACACCTCAAACAAAGGTAGATGGACTCACAGACTGATTCCAACAATCGAAACGTGGACAAAGAGAGCAAGCGGAAACTGCAACTTCCACCTTACGCAGTTTCTGTCGGGCCACGGGGTCTATCGAAAGTATCTCCATAGGTTCGGGCACGATAGCTCTTCCCTTTGTCCAGAATGTGAGGACTCTGAAGAAGACGCAGAACACACGACTTTCCACTGCAGACGATTTGAAGGGACAAGACTAAACTTACCAACACCGGAGCTCCTAGTCGGTCATATGACGGAGTCAGCCGAGAAGTGGGAGGAAATCTGTTCCTTCATATCAAACTTGCAGATCGAGCTAAGAAGGCTTGAAAGAGTAAGGCGAGCCGAACAGGCAAACACAGTCGATCCAGCTTGAGTCGCTAACCAGCCCCGCGAGAGCTGCTTGGAGAGCATATGCGTGTGGTCGAGAATGCGGCATCAACTGAAGCGCTGGTGGCACAAGATGAATATCTGGCCGCATCCGAAGACGCATACCACATTGCGAATATAGAGCACGTATCGCGGATATAGAGCGGCAGAGCGCAGCAGCTGAAGCAGCAGCATTCAATTGCGCCAAGAACGGCAAACTAAACTCATCACTTACAAGGGCGATTAGACGAAGTGGAGGGAGTTTCGGGACCAGCTTATGTCGGAGGTTCACAATTGTACGTCCATGGCTACGTTACACAACTGCGTGAACTAAAATTGGCGTTAGAGGGAGCAGCTAGGCTTATCAGCAGGTGGCAAGTGACTGAGGCCAATTACGAGGAGGCCTTGGCGAAACTGAACAAGGTCTTCGACAACGAGCACAACGTAGTGGATGCACATTTGAATGCACTTCATGCGATACCGAAGCTGGGAAGAGCTCGTGGTATGCGGGATTTGGTGAACGAAGCTAACGTTCATCTCAGTTCATTGCGTGTTCTTGGTTTGGATACGTCATCATGGGATCCAATAATAGTCAACATGCTGAGAGCCAGATTGGATCCTAAAATCAACCACGGAAGTTACGCAAATGTCAGTCAGAAAACTTGCTGACGGAACATTTTGCGTTGCTTCGCAACCCATAAGCAATAAAGTGTCAATACAGCAGTCAGGTGTCATTGGTTTTTGAGTAACGCAAATGTAGGCCACTTGCCGGATGTGTTGTTATTCGAAACCCAAGGGAAACTGAATGCCTTGACCTTTCATAATTTTAAGAAATATTGATGATAAAAATAAAAGAAGAGAGGAGTTGAACAAGAGACTTCGAACGAATCGGTTGTGTTAGGGAGCCTAAAATTATTTGACATATATATACAATACATGACATGTATTTGACGGTACCAGCAATAATATGGAGAATAATATGGAACAATTGTTGGGGACAATGGTTACAGCCCTCAACACTTTGACAAATGTCCAACAACAACCGGACAATTATCCAGAGAGCTTAGAACAGAGTTGGATATAAATAAAATAAAAACAATTTTATACTCTTACATCCCAGATAGTGAGGGGAATTTAAAGAGAAATTCAAAAACTTCAGTGCAGCTAACCATGCAGGAAGTAGTCAAAGTGCCAAATCAAATTTAAATTCAAGGCAAGGTAGGTCATAAAGCAGTTTTGCAAACAATAATAGAAATGATTTTTGTAGAAATGTGGAATCAGCAGGACCATCGAATTTCACCGTCAATAATCAAAGACAAAGTAGCCAGAGTAGAAATATAGGCATAAGCAATTTCAATCGGAGAAATAATTTCAACCATAGATCAGATCAAGTTAGGCACAACACTTTCAATCCATCAGGTCAAGATAGAAATAAGAGTCAAAACCCAAGATCAATGGAGGCAAATCATGTTTCATCGAACTATGCACACAATCCCAATCGAAGAAATTCTAATAATTCTGATGTTCAAGACATAAATAACGTAGATTTTTTGTAATCTAGAACAAAGCTTTAGTAGATACAGGCTCAGCCATTAGTCTTATAAATGCTTCGAATGTTGATTGTTCTTTCTTCGAGATATTGGAAACAAAAAATGTGTCCTTTAATACTATAAATAGTGTCACAGAAGAAAAATTAAAAAAATAGCTACTGACGCCCCTAAAGAATTTCGATTGAGTCAACAGTGTAAAATAACATGGAACCAAATGAGATTGAATAATAAAGCTTATCGGTATGGATTTTATAAAAAAAAGTGTAATGGAAAATAATATCACCGTTAATATAAAATTGTACTCGGAAGATTATGAAAGAGTAGAATGCTATGAATTAACAAATCAAAATATTAGAGAAATAGATTTACCACATTTAAATCAATATGAGAAGGACGAAATTATAAAGATCTTGAGTGAATTTAAACATTTAGTATATAGAGACGGTGATCAGTTAAATAACACCGATACAATAATGCATGAAATCAGGACCACGACAGACCAACAGATAAACTGTCGTCTGTATAGACTACCCCCAAAACATGAGCAGGAAATCAAAAATCAAATGGAAGAAATGGAACGGCAAAATATCATCAGGAAATCTAATAGAGCAATCGTGGTAGTAAGAAATTAGATAACTATGGTAAACAAAAATTTAGATAGTGTATTAACTACAGAAGACTCAATGAAATAACACTAGACGACAAATATCCTCTACCTAATATAGACAATAAGCTAGGAAGGGCTCAATATTTCACAACATTAGATCTAGCCAAAGGATACCACCAGATAAAAATGCATCCACGAGATATTCATAAGACAGCATTTGTTACCCCAAATGGTCTATATGAGTTCACTCGGATGCCCTTTGGTCTAAAAAAAGCACTAGCCACTTTTCAAAGACTAATGAATGAGATATTAAGAGATCATCTCAATAAGATCTGTGTTGTATATCTTGATGATATACTTATATTCTCAACGAGCCTAGAAGACCACATTTCTGCAATTAAAACAATTTTTAACGTCTAACAGCTGAACACAATCTAAAAGTGCAGTTTGATAAATGCTCTTTCTTAAAGCACGATACGGAGTTTTTGGGTCACATTTTAACCAGTGAGGGTATGAAACCAAAGCCTAGTAAAATTAAATGTGTTATAGACTTCCCCCTTCCCACAACAGAAAAACATTTAAAAGGCTTTCTAGGATTAACCGGCTTTTATCGGAAGTTTGTCAAAAATTACTTCAGAATAGCTTATCCCATGATTAAATACTTCAAAAAAGATGCTAAGCTCAACGTAAATGATCCAGAGTATATTCAAGCCTTTTAGAGACTGAAGCTTAATATTGCCAACCATCCTATCCTTAGATTTCCAGATTTCAACAGACCGTTTATGCTTTTTACTCATGCCTCCAACTATGCTATTGGGGCAGTTCACACTCAAGAAGGCCAACCTGTTTGCTATGCTTCAAGGTCGCTAAATGAGCACAAAAAAAAATTCCTCAGCAACAGATAAGGAATTCTTGGCCATAGTCTGGTCAGTAACTTATTTTCGTCCTTACCTTTGGGGGAATAAATTCAAAATAGTTACAGATCATCAACCCATTAAATATTTAAATAAAATGGAAAATATAATGGAAAGGTATTTTCAGCTAGAAAGCCAAGATGGCTCCTGAAACTAGGGAAAGAAAATAAAGAGAGAAAATAAAGTCGCAGACTTCTTAAGCAGAATAGAGAATGTAGACAATTTAGAGGACGACGTAGCTTCAGATCTTGCAACATTCTCATTCTGCCCCAGAGCAACAACTTGACCATTTTCCAATTAAGGAAGAAATAGTCAACAAATATAAGACACAATTGTTACTCACAAATAATATTACTAATGAAACAAAGGTAGTTCATGACGGAAAAAAAGTCCAAGTTGATATGACTAAAAATTAGTCGTATTGGAAAGAACTACTTAAGAGAACCATTACATCAGGAAGAGTAGGAATTTATTCCGTTTTATCTTACAGTGAGTACAACAAAGTGCAACAGATTCTCATAGAACTTTTAAGAGAAAATAAAAAGATTTCATTTGTTAAGTGTACCATGAGAGCACAGGAAATAAATACGGTATAAGAACTACATAAACAAATATCGCTATACAGTTATGGTTTTAAGTATGCCGTTTGCATAAAAAAAAACTTTTAATTTTTTTTTTCTTTCTTTTATTTTTGTATTTATTTCTTTTATTAAATGACTTACAACGACTAACGATCCGAGACTAAGGACTGAGTGCAACTGACTGCGGAGAGCAACCGAACTGAACTTTTCTTCAGGTATTTAAAACATAAAACTGTTGACACAGCTTTTTGGATGAAGTTTGTCTGTGGGAAAGGAATGCACTAAGGGTTTCATATGTCGGCGTGTGTAGCGCAAAGGTGGAAGCGCCTGCGAACATGATCTGCGTACCGTTGATCATGCATTTTGCTCGTGGTTGAGGTGCAAATGGGAATGGGGTTACCGGGTGGAGAACGGAAGTGAAGTCTCTGACGTAACTCGCCCCCCCTTACGATTCTGCTCCGGAGAATCCATTTTTTGTATTTCAACTTTAACGTTAGTTTTACTGAGCTTCTGCTTTTTTCGAAATACAAACGTGATTGCAACTAAGATAATGATTATTATGGATGTTACCCTGAGATTTACGTGTTCATGCGCGATGTTCCTTAGTTTGATTTCCTCTATCATTTTCCGATTTTCTAAGTGTTTTATATTAATTTCTTCTGCAGAAAAGTGCATTTCAATTTCCCCTATGGTGACATTATTGAGGTTTGGTATAATAAAGTTGTCATACATCAAGAAATTTTCATATTTTTTATCGTTTATACTTATTTTACAATTCTCGAATCTTATCAAATTATTACCCATTAGGTTTACATTAAAATTATGGCAATTATGTGTTACTTGAGTATATGGGATGTTTTTGGTTATTAGAATGTTATTAGTCAGTTGCTTAATTTCGATTTTTGTATTATTCTAAAAAATAACAAGTGGGATTTTTAGTAAAAATTTTAGAAATACAAGAATCTTTAACTAATTCTAAATCTTTTATTTTAATCGTCCCATTTAAATTACAATAGTTGTTTTTTCCATCACTGATAAATTCTCTGTAAGCGGTAGCTAACTCTAGATTATTCTTATTTGGTACAGGTTCAATTAATATCTTAAAATATTCAACATTTGAGTAGTTTGGTAGCATTAGTACAAAAATTATTTGATCGTTATAACTAATTACATAGCTTTTTATGTTTGACAAATCACTTATTGTAATGTTAAACATTTCTACTTCTTTTGGTGACAGAAAATCCCTTCCCAAGATTCCAAGTTGACTAGCTAATATATTTTCCTTTACTTTCCTAACTTGTTCTGTTAGTAATTGTATGTCATATTGTATTTGGAATGCCTGCTGCATGTGGGCGATTTCTGAGAATTCCCTATTAATTGCATTGCCTAGACTTTGTAGTTCTCTTTTTATTGCTAGTTGTTGTCCATTTATATGTTTTGTTATATTGTTTATAAGTTCGTCAAAGTGGTAGTTTATGCGAATTTGGTTGTTTAGTCCGTCAATTACAATTTTGTCATTTTTCCTATTTATTTCTAACCTTTGCCTGATTTCCTGCTCGTCATCATAATCCATAACTCCTGTTAGGTATTTTAAACTGTTTCCTACGATGTTGGCTAAACCTCTTTTCTCTTTATGATGATGCTTATTCACTAAACTTTCTATTTCTTGAGCTAATAGGTTGAAACTATGTATAATGACTGGATATTCGTTCTTGTAATTTAGTTTGTTTTCGGTCCATGTGGTGAGATTTACACAGTGAAGTAATTTTGTGTAGTCTGTTATGACTTGAAGCTGCTGGTCCCTTATTGTAACATATCCCTGTCCGTTGTCAAGATTTAGTACGTCTATCTTTTGTCCTTGTGTCCTTATTGTCGCTGTCGCAAGTAGTATTAGTATCTGGAATTTTACGTTTTTTCATATTTATATCTACGTTTTAGTTGTGTTTTATAAAATTTGCTTCTTTTCTCATCCTTTACATGGTCTTCGTCGATTACTTCTGGGTTTGATTTCTTGTGCACTGGTTTGAGTTTATTATTGCTCCTACTTTTTAAATACAAATGTTTTTTTTCTCTACTACTACTACTCTATTCTTCTTAACTACTTCTACAATTTTTTGATATTCCTCACTTTTTATTTCTCCATTAATAAATTCTATTGGTCTTTTGTGTGTGGCAGAGTGAATTGTTCTATTGTATATAGTTACTGCTTTTAAAACTTTACTGCGCAACGTATCCCTATTGCTATCGTCAGCTGTAAATGTTCGTATGTGTTCGTTTAGAGTGGAATGGAATCTTTCGATATCCGAATTCCCTGTCTTTCTGTATGGAGTGGTTACGTGTAGTTCTACATTATTTTCTTTGAGATATTCCCTGATTAAAACTGCGGAGAACCCACTTTCTCCGTCTGTGACGATTCTTTGCGGAATCCCCAGTGTTGCAAACCTGATTTTTAATGTTTTTGGCAATTTTACCCAGGTTCTGTGTCGTATTTCCTGAACCATGGCATGTTTGGTAAATTTGTCAATCATTGTGACATACATGAGGTTTATGTTAGCGTACCATATGTCGATATGCACGATTTGGTTGGGTTTTGTTGGTGTCTCGGTTAGTTTCAATGGAATTTTGTATGGTTGTCTTTCATACTTTGACTTATTACATACTTCGCAATTATTTATGAATCTATGGATGCTTTCTTTAAGTTTAGGGGCATAGTAGACATCTTGTATTTCCTCATACGTCTCATTTATACCTCTATGATTAAGTAATTTGTGCCTTTGAGTTATAACCTGTGCTAACTTTTCTTCGTTGTCTATGTCGCCTAGGAACTTACTGCATTTTACTAGTCTTAGGAGTTTATTTTTACTGAAGTATTTCAGATACAAATCTTGAAACTTTGCGAATACGTGATCGTGGTTGGAATAATGGCAACTATACCTTTGTGTGGCAAGAACTTTTTCATGATGTCTAGAACAAAATCCTCCTTAAATTCTTTTAATTCTATTACAATTCTTCTTTTTTTGAACGTATTATATACTTTGTGATTATTCGATTTGTTAGTTGTATTCAAAATTATCTGGGTTTTATATAAGTTTACGGGTGAGTCTATTTTTGGGATGTGGTTACTACTATCTTCGTTTGCACTGTGGATAGTTGCGACTATTGATTGGTTGTCCAACTGTTCTATATTTTCGTTACTTCTTCTTCGTTGATCTATGTTTTCGTTGAGGTAAATTTCCATGCTGGATAGCCCATCAGCCACTTGGTTATCCTTGCCCTTTACGTATTCTATTTCGAAGTTGAATTCTTCGAGTTTTATCTTCCACCTCTGTAGTTTGGTGTTGGGTTCCTTTAGTGAGCTCAATCAAACTGATAGACGATGATCTGTTCTGATCGTGACAGATAAGACCGAAAATACTTAGTGGCCCATACTATGGCGAGCAACTCTTTTTCAACGGTTGAATAGTTTGTTTCGTGATTGTTTAGAGTACGACTGGCATAGCAAGTCGGGTGGCCATCTTGGGATAAGACAGCACCGATTGCATAATACGTAGCATCTGTCGTAAGCGTAAACTTTTTACTAAAGTCAGGACGTTTAAGTATTGGTTCGGATGTAATCAAGGTCTTCAGAGTTTCGAAACTTTGATTATAGTCTGGGTCACTCAAATCAATTTTGGCTCCCTTTTTTAAACAGTTTTCTATAATCGATAACGATTCTCCATTTTTTCAAGCCTGATGCGTCCGCTTTTTTCGGGACTACCCAGATTGGAGCTGAGTAAGGCGAGTTGCTAGGACGAATTATTCCTTGCCTCAACATTTCATTTATCTGGGACGCCACCTTTTGTCGATGGACCTCTGGGTATCTATAGTTACGGGTGTAAATTGGAATTTCGTTCTTATTCTTTATTTCATGCTTAATCGCACTTGTAAAGGTTAAGTCGGTTCCTTCTTGAAAAAAAATTGTTGAATATTGCGTAGCTAATTTTATAACAGCTTCTTTCTCTTCCTTATTTAAGTGCTGCGTCCGTATTTGGTTTAAAATGGGTTCTACACTCGTTTCTGTATTGTAGATTTCTAAGGTGGGGATTTGTTCTTTGTACTTCTCGTACGTTACTTCTTCCTCGTCTTTGTTAAAAAATAAGTTAATCTCATTTCCATCTATTGTTAGAATCCTTCGCTGGAAATCAATAATGGCTTCAATTGGTAGTAAAATGTTGTTTCCTATTAAACCGTCAAAGTTGTCGTGAAACTTAAATTCTAAAAATTCGGCTGTTTTACCTGGTTTCCCAAATTCTTTGAACAGCGGGATTTTTACCTTTCTATTTACGTAAATGGGTGTGCTGGTAGTTAGAATTTTAAGTGGCTTTTCTAATTTCGTCTGCCACTTGGGATGACATATACCTGGATTGAGAACACTGGTCTCTGATCCCGTATCGATCAGTACTCTTAGTCTGTGGTTATTTTTTGCCTCGACAATTATATAGGGTAATCTACCATTGGGCTTCTCTCCCGAAAATCCTCATTTCCTTCCAGTTTATTTATTTGCCTGGTTACGGCCGATAGCGTGTCCATTGGTTCTATACCATGATTGTTCCTAAAGGGATTACTCGGATTTGCGCTAGGTTGATTGTTCTGGTTTATTCTAAAGTGGTTGCTTTGATTTGTCCTAAACTGTTGGCTTTGATGTGTTCTAAACTGATTAGTTCTAGTCTGATTGGTCTGATTTGTTCTGAACTGACCTCCTATCTGGGATGCTTCTAGATTGTTGGCTATAAGGTCTATCACCTGAGTTATAGAACCTACCGTTCTGTTCTTGTCTGAGGTTACCTGTTCCAGATATACCTGCCTAGTACGCATATCCTATTTCCGACAGGATTTGCATGGCTTCTTCTAAATTTGAAGGGTTTCTGCAATGCAGGAGTCCCTTCATTGGTTCTGGGATTTTACTTATGAAAATCCGAAGAGCTGCCTTGCAATTTTGCTCTATTTCAATAGGGTTATGGGCTCTAACAGTCCTAGTTTTATTGTTAAGTCTCCTCAAAATGACCTTGATATTATTATAATATTCGTGGCAGTGTTGTTGCTCAGTTGTTTTTCTATCACCAAAGTATTGGGAAAATAATATTTTCAGGTCTTCCCATTTATTGACGCTATTATTTATTTCAATAGCTTCTCTAGCTTTGCCTACCAATTTGTTTTTGATAATATCGAAGAAAAAATGTTGCCCTACATCGTCATACCTGCTGAGGGTCGGGTGTATCCTATCTACCAAATCAGTAAAATTATGTAGGTTATCACTACTTCCATCATAGGTAGGAAGATTATTCAAGTATTTTAGTGGATCTATGCTAAGTATAAGAGGACTTACTGCTGCGGCTGCTTCTTCTGATGTCATCTTGGTCGATTTTAGGTTTCGGTTCCTGTCAATTTCTTCTGTCCTTCGTCTTCTTCGTAACTCGTTGTCCAGATTGCTTTTTATCTCTCTTCTCCTTTGTTGTTTCGGTATGGGTTTTTGAATGCTTTAGTCACAGAAATGACGTTGTTTTGAGCTTGTTTGGATTTTTTTTTTGTTTTTGTTTTTGTTGTATTATTATTATTTTTCTTTTTTTTTCTTTTTGGGGATATTGCAGTTGCAGATGATAGTATTTATTTCTACTATTTATTTATTTATTCTATTTATTTGGTTCACTTAGATATTGCTGTGCTTCGTGTTTTAGTTTATCGCACAGTTTTCCTTTGCTTTCTTTTGCGCCTCACTAATCTCACTCACTCACTTAATCGCTTAGTCAGTGTAGTTTGGTGCGCCTCACTAATCTTAATCGCTTTTTATACTTTATTGAGATTGAGCACTTGAGCGTACTGTTAGCACTTGAGCGTACTGTTCCCTTGAGTTGAATAATTGATATTAACCGCGAATTAATAATTGTTCTTAGGCGAACACTTTTCACGAACTCAAGAACTACCGACTGCGCCAGTTGTGGTTTTAAGTATGCCGTTTGCATAAAAAAAAACTTTTCATTTTTTTTTTCTTTATTTTTGTATTTATTTCTTTTATTAAATGACTTACAACGACTAACGATCCTAGGCTAAGGACTGAGTGCAACTGACTGCGGAGAGCAACCGAACTGAACTTTTCTGCAGGTATTTAAAACATAAAACTGTTGACACAGCTTTTTGGATGAAGTTTGTCTGTGGGAAAGGAATGCACTAAGGGTTTCATATGTCGGCGCGTGTAGCGCAAAGGTGGAAGCGCTTGCGAACATGATCTGCGTACCGTTGATCATGCATTTTGCTCGTGGTTGAGGTGCAAATGGGAATGGGGTTACCGGGTGGAGAACGGAAGTGAAGTCTCCGACGTAACTATACCATATTAAAGAAAGCTGCCATTCTGGCGTTTCAGAAAAATATTATACATTAAAAAACAAAATTTACTTTCCCAAATTAATTTTCGAAATTTCAAAAGTGATAGGAAACTGTCATATTTGCCAAGAGGGTAAGTATGATAGAAAACCCCTAAAACCCAAATTCAAAATTACAGAAACACCGTCCCAATACAATGAAGCCTTACATATGGACGTTTTTCATTTCAAAAAGTTGTTTTATTTAACATTCATAGACAAATTCACAAAACGACATATGCATACAGTTTAGTTAGTAAAACCGATTTGGGAAACCTAACAAAATAATCCGCGATAGTGAGTGAGTCCGCTAACATAACAGAATATCTTAGAAGAAATGAAATAGAAGTGCATACAACAAAACCGAATGCTCATACTGTTAATGCCGACATTGAACGACTACACTCTACCTTACTCGAAATTCTCCTAACTATGAGATATGAGGAAATTTCAACAAATACGAAAATCTATAGAGCAGTTCAAATATATAATAATAGGTATCACTCAACTCTTGGTATGTGTAATAATAAAGCGTAAGGAACAAACGCTGAACAGTTAAACGAAAAAATTAAAAAACATAAGCAAAGTGTGATAGACAAAAGAAATATGAATAGGGAAGAGTATCAAGAAAGGCGGCAGGAAGGGTATATTAGATATTATAAGCATTTAAGACACAAAGACGAAATCTACTATCGAAAACACAAGCTTCAAAATATTCATCCGACCACTATTAAAAGACCAAATAAATTTGCAGATATCTAATTGGCTGATGATTGAATTATTAGCCTTAGGTTTAGATTTTTATAAATTAAAACATTCTAGAGTAGGCTTAATGCAATACAATCGAGAGACGTTAGTTTTAGCTATTAAGCTTCCAAAAGAATACATACAGGTAGACCTTAAAATGATTATCCCAATACCAAACATGGAATTTAAAGAACTTAATGTAAATGAAATAACATATGTTGAAATAAATGGCTCAAAGTTTGAATATAATCCAGATAACATTTACTTGAAAGATTTAAATCCAACTAATAACTTTTAACGAAATTTGAATGTATCTATAGATATAATAATGAAAGTGAAGTAATAAAAATTGATGAACATATCGTCATTTGTAAAAATCTTCAAAATGTAATTGTAATAAATAATTGTGACGATCGTAAACTTAAGCTAAATGGAAATTATGTAATATATGTAAATAATTGTTCAATCAATATTTTAAATGTTACAATAATGAACTATGATCTCCAATTTATAAATAAATTTTGGTATGAAGACGAGGAAAACGTATCCATAAAAGAAAAACTCAATTTTGAGTGTGATAGACAAAAGAAATATGAATAGGGAAGAGTATCAAGAAAGGCGGCAGGAAGGGTATATTAGATATTATAAGCATTTAAGACACAAAGACGAAATCTACTTTCGAAAACACAAGCTTCAAAATATTCATCCGACCACTATTAAAAAACCAAATAAATTTGCAGATATCTAATTGGCTGATGATGGAAATATTAGCCTTAGGTTTAGATTTTTATAAATTAAAACATTCTAGAGTAGGCTTAATGCAATACAATCGAGAGACGTTAGTTTTAGCTATTAAGCTTCCAAAAGAATACATACAGGTAGACCTTAAAATGATTATCCCAATACCAAACATGGAATTCAAAGAACTTAATGTAAATGAAATAACATATGTTGAAATAAATGGCGCAAAGTTTGAATATAATCCAGATAACATTTACTTGAAAGATTTAAATCCAACCAATAACTTAACGAAATTTGAATGTAACTATAGATATAATAATGAAAGCGAAGTAATAAAAATTGATGAATATATCTGAAGCTAAATGGAAATTCTGTAATATATGTAAATAATTGTTCAATCAATATTTTAAATGTTACAATAATGAACTATGATCTCCAATTTATAAATAAATTTTGGTATGAAGACGAGGAAAACGTATCCATAAAAGAAAAACTCAATTTTGAACAGATGTTAAAAACATTTCAAATAGAAAATGTAAAGAAAATCCAAGCACTTCACTATCATAAAAACACTAGTTATGCTATAAGTTCATCCGTATTATTTGGATTATTTTTAATTGCAATAATACATTTTTTGATAAAGAAACATAAGAACTTAAAAGTGATAGTTAAAAACTCTCCTGAAATTGTTACACCTGAACAGAATAGAATTCAGGAGAATTCTGTATCGAAGGGGGGTGAAGTTTCAGTCGTTCACAGACCGTTGAACTATTCGCAAGTGTTTCGACTTAGGAGAATTAACAAATAATAATTAAAACCGTGAAATAGTGCTAGTGTCACCGGGATCCGCAACTAGAGCGTAGCCGAGTGCGTAGAACTTACAGCTCAGTCGTTCACAGACCTCCACCCAATGCAGACGTGTTTCGACTTAGTGCGTAAATATTAAGTTATCAAGTGCGGAAAATATCGCCGAAATAAAATAAGAATCGGTAGCTTCACGGTAGAGTGATCACCGGTGACTTCGTGGTGCCGCGTTCGAATCCCGTAGAAAAATTTCTCATCTACCTCATCTACTCGACGCTGTTCGGAGAGCCAAACGCAACATCGGTTTAATGGCTGCGCAGGCAGCTAGCAGTGAATGTGAATTCACTGATCAGGCCTGAACGTCAACTAAACTTCGGTAACTTGTTGCAAATCCATAATCCTGACGTGTTGATGGTTAGCGAAACTAGGCTAAACCAGACGCACACCCTCAGGTACAAGAATTATCATATCATTCGAAGAGACCGAGCCTACCTAGCTGGTGGGGTCGCTCTCTTAATCAAAAAAGGCCTTTGTCATAAGGTCGTGTATAGCGGTGAAGTGCGAAAATTCCAGGCGATAGAAGCGTGTATCGCACGCATCCCCCTTCGGGGTGGTAAGCGGTTATATGTGATCGCGATCTATGCGTCTGACAAGGCACGTATCAATCCCCATTTCATTTCAGAGCTCGATACTCTATTTACTAGCCTTCGACTGAGCTCGGAAGAGAACTACTATGTCATAGCCGGGGATTTGAACTCGAGGCATATGGATTGGGGCAACGTGGTGCATAACGCCAGGGGGACCTAATTGTATAACTGGTTGGTAGAGCACAATAGTGAGTACAATAGTGTAATCCACTACTGTTTTATTTACAGAAGTCCAAACTTGGATAGCAATTCAACTTTTAACGAATTTGATGCGCTATCCGATTCCATCTCAAGAATTGTATCCCTGTATCCTCGCACTGAAATTGCCATTGCGGGCGATTTCAATGTACACAATTCTAATTGGCTTCGACATTCAGGCCAGACAACACCCGAAGGAAGGTATGTCGAAATCTTTGCTGAGCTAAACAATCTGACTCAGCTAGTAAATGAGCCCACACGAATATCTGACATCGCAGATCATTCCGCCAACACCCTGGACCTGTTTCTCACCTCTCACCCTGATAAATATTCTGTTGACATACTGTCGCCTCTAGGCTCGTCTGACCATTGTGTCATATCAGCTAATTTCTCGTTATCACCACACACAGCTAGAGAACAAATTCCTAAAAGAACAGTATGGCTGTACGAGAAAGCTGATTGGAGCGGACTCAACAATTTCTTTCTTTTAACTGGTCATTATGCTTCCTCGATAATGACGTGGATGCCGCTGCTGATATGATCACAAACATTCTTCTGCTGGGCATGAGATCCTTCATTCCGCATAGAGTGAAGAGTACCAAGCCCAAAGAAAATGCATGGTATGACTCGAGCTGTAAAGAGGCTATCAGGTTGAGAGAGTTGAATTTTCGGGCATACAAAGCCAACCCTACTGAGGAAAACCGGAATAAGTTTAAACGGGCCAGAAATGACTGCAATGCAACTATCAGACGTGTGAAATTCTCCTATGATCAAAAGTTGAGGCAAAAAGTGCTTCAATGTCCCAAAGGTAGCAAAAACTTTTGGTCATTTGTAAAAAACATAAAGAATTCCACCTCGTCTTCAATTCCCACGCTCATTTACAATGACATTCCAGCTGTCAGCTCTTTAGACAAAGCCAATCTGCTTGCGGCGAATTTTGCAGCCAGCTCAACATTGCCAGATTCCAATATGTCTCCACCTGTACTTGAGAGCGTTGATTTCACCATGGGAAAAATCCATTTCCGCACTCGTACAGTTGCAAGAGTACTTAAAGATCTCGACGTGCACAAATCCGCTGGCCCGGATGGTATTCCCCCTATACTTCTGAAGAGGTGTTCTTCTGCGCTGGCAAAACCATTGCGTAAGCTTTTTCATCTATCCTACTCTTTAGGTCTCTTTCCGAGCAGATGGAAAACAGCATTTGTCCAGCCCGTCCCTAAAAAGGGCGAATCTTCGTCACCCACCTCGTACCGACCCATAGCACTTACGTCCCTTCTTTCTAAGGTCATGGAAACGCTGATAAATCGTCAGCTTATGAAATATCTTGAATCGCGGAAGCTTCTTAATGACCGGCAGTACGGTTTCCGTAGTAACAGGTCCACTGGTGATTTGATAGCTTATCTCACCGAAAAGTGGAACACATCTTTGCATAATGCAGGTGAAAACAAGATCGTTGCACTTGATATTTCTAAGGCATTTGACAGAGTTTGGCATCAAGCTCTTTTGTCGAAAATGCGTGCATATGGTATCGATGAATCTCTTCTTCTATGGATTAGAAATTACCTTTCGAACCGTTCAATTCAAGTTGTTTTGGATGGGTTCAAGTCTGATATCCACCAAATAAATGCTGGTGTACCCCAAGGCTCTGTTCTGTCTCCGACACTCTTTCTCATTTTTATTAATGATCTCTTGTCTGCTACTTCTAATCCAATCCATTCCTTCGCTGATGACAGCACCCTCAGCTTTTCATATTCGTTCCGAGACTCACGACCTTGCCCTTCGGCCGTAGAATTGGAACGGCAGCGTATGTTAAGCACATTGAATTCCGATCTTGACAGCATAATTAACTGGGGAAACAACAACAGAGTGGAATTCAATGCTTCTAAAACTCAATGCTGTCTGCTGTCACTCAAGCGAACCCTTGTTAATCAGCCATTATCCATGAATGGTGCTTGTGTCGATGAAACCGGAAAGCTTTCCATCCTTGGTATGTGTATCAACAGAACACTTAGTTGGAACGATCACATATTTGAGGTCGCCAAAAATGCTGCGAAATGTTTAGGTTTCCTTAATCGATGCAAGAAATATTTCACCCGCTCTGATTTGGCTTTCATTTATAAGGCGTATATCCGCCCCAAGCTTGAGTACAACGCTCATATCTGGTCTGGTGCCCCAAAGACCACCCTGCACCTACTAGATAGAATCCAAAAGCGAGCGACAAAACTTATAGGAGACAACAATGTCGCAAAGTCATTAGACTCGCTCGAACATCGACGTACCGTTTCTTCTTTGTCTGTATTTTATCGCTATTTCAACAAACGATGCTCAAGTGAGCTAGCCAACTGCATTCCTCCTCTCCATGAATTCACCCGCAATACTCGTCTCGCCAGGAATGCTCATCAGTTTACCCTTAAGCCTACTTTCGGACGCACAGTTAAATTTAGAGACTCGTTCTTCAGCCGTACTACGCGAATTTGGAATACTCTTCCCAGCCCTATATTTCCCACAGACTACAATCCGCAGATATTTAAGACCAATGTGCACAGGTACCTCCTCTCCCTTTCTCCCTCTATACCTTCGGCCCGTGCTGTGTCTTGACCCCGGACACTTAAGGGTATTAGCAATCCCTTGAGCGCGCGCAAATCATAAAAAAAAAAAAAAAAAGTTCAAGCTAGATTTGCTTGCAACCGATAGGCCATCCTTTCCCAGAAGCGGGTCCTATCTGGATCTGATGCTGATAGACAAACGACTGACTATACTGGACGTGGAAAGACGCACACGGAACTGTTTAAATGCGGTTGAGTACGAGAGTGGCCACTGCGGGCTCTTCGCGGCTATTCAGCTCCCGAACGAGGTGGAAGAACTGGAGGAATATGTCGAGAGGCACCCTTATAATTACAATAAGGGCCGCTGGCCACGTTTCTCCAGGGCTTTATCCACAGAACTACATTCGAGTGGGATCAATCCTCCGACAAACAGAAACCTGACGAACGAAGAGGTTGACAGGTACCTCATACAAATGGACGACGTAATAAAACGAACCATGGAGAAAACCATTCCGAAGGTAGTACAAATCGATGACAGCGATGTTTATCGAAATGCTACCATCGATGCACTTCACGCGCACAAAAGTAGACTGCTGTCAAGGCCCAAACTCTTGCACAGACGGTTTACAGATCCACAAAACGCGGAAGTCAGAGCACTGAAGTCTGAGGTCAAGAACCTCCAACAGTTAATTCGAATAAATTATAGCTTAATTAGGCTGTACGATCCAACAACCCGGGTATGTTTCCGCAAGTAAATAAAATATTTCGGAGGAAAGATCGAAATGACATTCAGGTCGTTAGACTTCCCAGGACGACACACAACGAACAATTACTGACTTCAATTGGCATCGATCCAGGTGAGGCAGTGCTAGACAATGACTTCTTCGTAGTTGAAGATCCCCAGGAGAAGGTTAAAGCTATTGGTGCTGTGTTCCAGCGAGTGTATACGGTCAACGAGGTTAGTAGGCCGAATCACGATCTGGAGAACAGAGCCTTGCTACACCACTTCTGTCTCCGCAACGAGATAAGTCAATGGCGATCCGAGAATCCAGGTTTCACCAGGTTCAGTGACGATAATATGGTACATAGTGCCGTCGCCAATGTTGACAATCTCATCTTGATTTCCCAAGAAGATCTTCAGGGTATCTTCAACTCGCTGAAAAAGAAAAAGTCAAGCGGTCCAAATTTACACAACATTGTTCAACAACGCGCTGAGTAATGCACATTACCCGGCGCATTGGAAAACAGCTGTAGTGCAACCGATCCCTAAACGGGACAAAGACAAATCCATCCCGACAAATCTCCGGTCGATCAATCTTCTTCCCTGCATAAGCAAGGTTTTTGAAAAGATAGTCATAGGAGTTCTGAAACAATGGGCTGATGAAAATAAAATCATACCGGACAACCAGTTCGGATTTAGGGCGGGGCATGATACCATACATGCCGCGTCAAAGCTGGTATCCGACATACAATGGAACAAAAGCAAAAATCAGTGCACGGGTGCCTGTCTGATTGACTTGGAGAAGGCGTTCGACACCGTTTGGTTGGATGGTCTCTTCCTCAAGCTGGTCAGGCTCGGCATAAGTAAACCATTGCTATATACGATCTATGCCATGATAACATGTAGAAAGTTCGTCGTGAAAAGTAACGGCGTAACTTCTACCACGATCTTTGACATTAAAAATGGTATACAACAGGGGGCGGTTGGTTCGCCGATCTTGTTCTCAATATTCACTGCGGATCTTATAGGTTCCATGCCGCACTTAATTGCGTACGCCGACGATCTAGTAGCGTACAGATCAGGTCCGAAGGTCGAAGCAATAAATATCTTGTTGCAGCGTGACTTCGAAAAAATTCAGCGATTTTGCGACGACTGGAAGTTGATTATCAACTTCCTGAAGTGTGAAACTACCCTTTTCAGGACCCCGTTGTACACGGCACCGCGGGATACGCGCCAAAACTGGCGCAAGTTCGGCATAGTTGACCCGCAAGGACGGCCGTTAGCTGTGAAAAGTGTAGTTAGATATCTTGGCATTTGGCTGGATAAATATCTTTATTTTGACAAACATATAGATATTGCTCTGACGAAAGCCAGAAAAGCCTTTGCTGCGGCAAGGAGGTTGTTTTACAGCAGCCAACTTGATACCAGGGTGAAGGTAATCTGCTACATGGCCCTCATCAGGCCAATTATGGCGTACGGTTGTCCCCTGTGGTTCAACGTGAGTCCTTCCCAGATGGAAAAGATGAGGTTGTTCGTTTGTATCGTACACCCGAGTCCGAGTACAAGAGGTACTATCCTAACGAGGTCCTGTACAACGAGGCAAACTTGAACAGGATAGATAATTTTATTATTAGATTTGCTTGCAACCGATAGGCCATCCTTTCCCAGAAGCGGGTCCTATCTGGATCTGATGCTGATAGACAAACGACTGACTATACTGGACGTGGAAAGACGCACACGGAACTGTTTAAATGCGGTTGAGTACGAGAGTGGCCACTGCGGGCTCTTCGCGGCTATTCAGCTCCCGAACGAGGTGGAAGAACTGGAGGAATATGTCGAGAGGCACCCTTATAATTACAATAAGGGCCGCTGGCCACGTTTCTCCAGGGCTTTATCCACAGAACTACATTCGAGTGGGATCAATCCTCCGACAAACAGAAACCTGACGAACGAAGAGGTTGACAGGTACCTCATACAAATGGACGACGTAATAAAACGAACCATGGAGAAAACCATTCCGAAGGTAGTACAAATCGATGACAGCGATGTTTATCGAAATGCTACCATCGATGCACTTCACGCGCACAAAAGTAGACTGCTGTCAAGGCCCAAACTCTTGCACAGACGGTTTACAGATCCACAAAACGCGGAAGTCAGAGCACTGAAGTCTGAGGTCAAGAACCTCCAACAGTTAATTCGAATAAATTATAGCTTAATTAGGCTGTACGATCCAACAACCCGGGTATGTTTCC
Source organism: Eristalis pertinax (assembly GCA_907269125.1). NCBI lineage: Eukaryota > Metazoa > Arthropoda > Insecta > Diptera > Syrphidae > Eristalis > Eristalis pertinax. Next base: position 91,562,141 of record OU026145.1, read on the forward strand.
GCAAGTAAATAAAATATTTCGGAGGAAAGATCGAAATGACATTCAGGTCGTTAGACTTCCCAGGACGACACACAACGAACAATTACTGACTTCAATTGGCATCGATCCAGGTGAGGCAGTGCTAGACAATGACTTCTTCGTAGTTGAAGATCCCCAGGAGAAGGTTAAAGCTATTGGTGCTGTGTTCCAGCGAGTGTATACGGTCAACGAGGTTAGTAGGCCGAATCACGATCTGGAGAACAGAGCCTTGCTACACCACTTCTGTCTCCGCAACGAGATAAGTCAATGGCGATCCGAGAATCCAGGTTTCACCAGGTTCAGTGACGATAATATGGTACATAGTGCCGTCGCCAATGTTGACAATCTCATCTTGATTTCCCAAGAAGATCTTCAGGGTATCTTCAACTCGCTGAAAAAGAAAAAGTCAAGCGGTCCAAATTTACACAACATTGTTCAACAACGCGCTGAGTAATGCACATTACCCGGCGCATTGGAAAACAGCTGTAGTGCAACCGATCCCTAAACGGGACAAAGACAAATCCATCCCGACAAATCTCCGGTCGATCAATCTTCTTCCCTGCATAAGCAAGGTTTTTGAAAAGATAGTCATAGGAGTTCTGAAACAATGGGCTGATGAAAATAAAATCATACCGGACAACCAGTTCGGATTTAGGGCGGGGCATGATACCATACATGCCGCGTCAAAGCTGGTATCCGACATACAATGGAACAAAAGCAAAAATCAGTGCACGGGTGCCTGTCTGATTGACTTGGAGAAGGCGTTCGACACCGTTTGGTTGGATGGTCTCTTCCTCAAGCTGGTCAGGCTCGGCATAAGTAAACCATTGCTATATACGATCTATGCCATGATAACATGTAGAAAGTTCGTCGTGAAAAGTAACGGCGTAACTTCTACCACGGTCTTTGACATTAAAAATGGTATACAACAGGGGGCGGTTGGTTCGCCGATCTTGTTCTCAATATTCACTGCGGATCTTATAGGTTCCATGCCGCACTTAATTGCGTACGCCGACGATCTAGTAGCGTACAGATCAGGTCCGAAGGTCGAAGCAATAAATATCTTGTTGCAGCGTGACTTCGAAAAAATTCAGCGATTTTGCGACGACTGGAAGTTGATTATCAACTTCCTGAAGTGTGAAACTACCCTTTTCAGGACCCCGTTGTACACGGCACCGCGGGATACGCGCCAAAACTGGCGCAAGTTCGGCATAGTTGACCCGCAAGGACGGCCGTTAGCTGTGAAAAGTGTAGTTAGATATCTTGGCATTTGGCTGGATAAATATCTTTATTTTGACAAACATATAGATATTGCTCTGACGAAAGCCAGAAAAGCCTTTGCTGCGGCAAGGAGGTTGTTTTACAGCAGCCAACTTGATACCAGGGTGAAGGTAATCTGCTACATGGCCCTCATCCGGCCAATTATGGCGTACGGTTGTCCCCTGTGGTTCAACGTGAGTCCTTCCCAGATGGAAAAGATGAGGTTGTTCGAGAGACAGTGTCTTAGGAGCTGTCTCCGTTTGTATCGTACACCCGAGTCCGAGTACAAGAGGTACTATCCTAACGAGGTCCTGTACAACGAGGCAAACTTGAACAGGATAGATAATTTTATTATTAAGCTGATCAGAAGGCACATTGCACGGGCATGACTTCTTCCAACAGTCTGATCTTTGGGGCTTATTACCCCAATATCATGTACCATGAAAGGGTGCGCCTTAACGGCTTTATTCCTCCCGAAGCATTCATTTATTTAGACACGATTGGCCTAATACAGGATACAGACGGATGCCCTGTTATCTTCCATGTCGTACGCCGAACAGTGGACAGGCGACTCAAATACGAACCGGATGTCGCTCGCACCCACGAGGATCTTCTTCGGTTCAGTAGAGCGATCCCCGCTCGTGACAGGAAAGAGTCTGCCAAAGAACGGCTATTTTACTGGTGGTTACACCAAAACCAGTCTCCGCCACCGCTGGCTTTTCTAGATGACCAGATAGTTGACCATGGTGGCCAACTTACTTAGGTTTAAGGTAGATATAAAGAAAAAAATAAAAAACAAAAAATTCCATCCAAAAAAAAAATTAAAAAACTAATAAGAAAAGAAAAAAAAATGGTGAACCGCGGCGTATAAAATATATATGTTAGGCATATACTTAAAATATACGCCCTGGTGCACGTGTCCGTACTGTTACGGACATAGTTAAGATAGTCTTAAGTTTTATGTTAGAGTAAGTTAGTATAAGGTAGTTTAAGTAGTTAAGTAAGTAAGTTTAGTTTAGAAAAGTTTTTTGAAAATTTTCTTGGCAAATGAAACATTTTATTAAAAGATTGTCTTGAAGACTAAAAAAAAAAAACACATGGATTAAGCCGAAAGGCACATTTATAACGTCGATTAGATTAGCTTAGAGTACCTGCATAGGGTCAGTAGGTTAGTATTAAGAACATTTGTAAATTCTTAAGTTAGTGAAGCTAGTTTTAAGTACTTTTGTCTAGCAAGTAAGCATATTTCATTAAATAAAAACAAAATTATATGGAGAAAAAAAAAAAAAAAAAAGAACTTACAGCCGTGGACCAGAGGGGGCTGAGTTCGAGACCCAGTGTGGGCAGTGTACTTTTTTTCGTTTTTTTTCCGCCAATCTCACAATTGCACTGGCAAAGTGAGAGTGCAAATTATGGAGAAGAACGGGCAGTTCGCTCGCTTAGAAACGGACGGCGAGAACCAGCAGCCGGTGGCAGTAAAATTACGCCACCAACCAACGGTGCCCAGATACGGCACAACGAAGAGGAGGAGGTAAAAGCAGACCTCCACCGGTTCAAAGCGACGTAGCAGTTACGCGTCAGCCGAAAATCCCCAAGAGGAAGAGAGTGCAGCGTCCACGTCATCGAACGAGACGTCACAAGATTCCGATGCAGAAGACGATGCATATATTCATATGTGTCAGACGGGAGGGAGGGGCGATTTGCAATAAGCAGTATCAGCTTTCAATCGGTGCCCTCCGACACCGAAGAAGAGGCTGAGGCGCAAAAGAAGCGAAGGTCTCTGATCTGAGAGAGGAAACGCAAAAACTGCTCCATGAGATCAGAAAGCTGAGAGAAATTGATCTCGCAAGGAGAATGAAGGAGGACGAGCAAAGGGTCCCACAACTCGGGCAACAACAAACACAGTTGCCCAATTCAACTCAGTTGCAAAAGCAACAACAACAGCTCTCAACAACTAAGAAGCTGCATCAACAGTCAGCAGATCAGCAACAACATCAGAAGCAGCCGCCAAAGAAAGCTGCACAACAACAACAACAGCAAGCCGCAGCGCAACAACAGAAACAGCAGCAACATGCAGCAACACGACAACATCAGCAGCCAGTACATCAGCAAAAAAAGAAGGAAAAAATGCCACCAATACATTTGTACAAGCCGGACGTCATTCAAACTGCACAGGTATGTAGGACGGCCATAGGTATTGGTCATTTTAGTATTAAAAAAAATATAGGCTTCGAAAAATACTCAATAAGCTGCAAGGCAGTAGAGCATCATGAAGCTCTTAAGAGTTCGATGGCGGAGTTCTTCTCCTTCACACCAAAAGGAGGAAAACTCCAGTCAAAATTATTAAAGATCGCTGCACCGCTCAAAGCGGGTGAGAATTTCCAACTGCTCAAAGAGCAAGTGTGTGACGGTCTCGAGTTCGTCGGGGTCAAGCCCTTCACCACAGTCAAGGCAAAAAGAGTGGGACGGATAGCAAAGTAGATAAGCTAAAAGATATAAAAACATTTGCTGACTATGATTGCGTATGGGAAAGTATTAAAAGGCGCGACGGCCTTATACAATGCGTTCGCTGCCAAAGGTTTGGGCACGCCGCGTCGTACTGCCACATGCAGCCCCGATGCGAGGAATGCCCGCTGGGGAAAGAAGGAGCAGCTGACAAAAGTCAGCTCAAGTGCGTTCTGTGTGGAAACGCGGGGCACACAGCTAACTATCGGGGTTGCCCTAAGTTCCAAGAGCGGAAAGCAAAGACGGTTCTGCAGAAGCAGCCCCCAGTGAAAAATCCGGGGCAGCCATAACCGTCACCGCTCAAGTGACTTACGCTCAAATGGCGTCTGGTCAGAGGAGTACGGGAGAGCAGCAGCTGCCGAAGGTAGTGCAGCAACCTTCAGTGCTAAGAGCACAAGATCCAACGCCCGATTGGAAATCCTCCATTGAAAGGCGTATGGATCGGTTAGAGGAGCAGGTAAGCCAAATTCTGGCGCTCCTGCAGAACCAAGCACGTCATCAGTCTTAATGGCTGTACAGACGGAGAGCACATATAAGATCCTTGCAGTGAATGCAAATTCATTGATAGGGATCCCGCGAAAAAACGAGCTCTATAGATTGTTGGACGATCAAAGCCCAGAGCTATTTCTGATTAGCGAAACCAAGCTAACCCAGAGAGGCACATTGGAGCACAGTAATTATAATGTTATTAGAAGAGACCGGCCCAACTCCAGTGGTGGAGGCGGTGTTGCGATCTTCATTAAAAATAACATCAAACACAAAGTAGTGTATAGTAGTGAAGTTCGACGGTTTCAAGGGTTGGAGGCCTGCATTGTGTGCATTTCTCTCCGCAGTGGAAAGAAGCTGTATGCGGTGTCCGTCTACTCCTCCGGCCCCCCTTAGTTTCAGAACGACTATATCAGAGCTTGATTCACTCTTTCGATGTCTAAGACTGGACTCGGAGGAGAACTATTTCATTTTGGCCGGGGACTTAAATGCCCGTCACGGATATTGGGGAAACATAGTTTCCAATAGTAGAGGGGACCAGCTCTACAGCTGTTATTGCTTGCACAGTGTCGAGTATAGACTCGATTTGAAAGCAACAGAGGTCTCGTCCTTCCCCAGAAGCGGCTCTTATCTGGATCTTCTGCTGTTTGACGCAAGACTGCAGCTGACAGACACAAACTCATCAACACTTTCGTATATCTCAGTGACCATTGTGGACTCAGTGCCGAAATCAAGATCCCCAACGATAATGCGGAATTAGGAGAGTTTGTTCAAACGTATCAATTACAGTAGGACACGCTGGACTCGCTTCTCTAGACAAATGACGAGAGCGCTCCACATACCGTCCAATAGAAACTTGTCAAACGAGGAGATTGACATGTATCTAATACAATTGGACGAGACAATAAAACGAACGATGGACAGTACGATACCACGGTATACACGAACAAATATCGAAAACTTGTACAGCAATGCGACTATTGACGCACTACATCAACGGAAAAGTAGACTCCTGTCAAGATTAAAAACCTTGTACAGACGGTTTACTGACAGACGAGATGAGGAAATTAGGACACTGAAATCGCTCATTAAGAACATTCAAACACTAATTGTCCAAAATTACAGAGTTTCTGTTAACTTGCATTGGAACAGTAAGATTCGGGCTGTAAGATCCAACAACCCGAGCGTGTTTCCGCAAGTAAATTAAAATTTTCGTAGTAAGCATAGCGATCTTCCGTGTCTTAAGTTCCCCAGAACGACGGACAACGAACAAACACTGACTGCAGCAGGTATTGATCCAAATAACGCCGTGCTCAACGATAACTTCTTTGTGGTCGAAGACCCGCAAGAAAAAATGGAGGTACTATGCGCGGTCTTTCAGGAAGTGTATAAGGTGAATGGCAGTATTCGCCCAAAGCACGACCTGGAGAACTGCGTACAATCTAGCAACTCGCAACTTCGAGAGGACATGCATCAATGGCGACCTGAGAACATCGGCTTTGTCATGTTCAATGAAGATAACATGGCAGACAATCTCATCGCCGACGAAGGGTTGCATCCCCCGTTCATAGCGAAGACAGAGCTCCAAGCGGTCTTCGAATCACTAAAGAAGAAAATGTCAGTTGGAATCGACGGGATCTCGAACATTGTGCTAAGACATCTCCCCCTAGATGTGGTTGATATGTACACTATCCTGTTTAACAATGTTCTGAATAATGCACATTATCCGGAGCATTGGAAGACTGCTATTGTGCAACCCATATCCAAGCGAGGAAAAGATTCTTCGAATCCGTGCAACCTCCGCTCAATTAGTCTCCTTCCGAACATCAGCAAGGTATTTGAGAAGGTGATAAATAGAGCTCTGATAAACTGGACAGAGGACAAACATATAATTCCGGATAACCAATTCGGTTTCAAAACGGGGCATGACACTATTCATGCCGCGTCGAAACTGGTGTCGGATATCCAATGGAACAAGAGCCTGCCTGATTGACCTGGAGAAGGCCTTCGACACCGTATGGTTAGAAGGACTTTTTTACAAGCTCAATGGGCTAGGCATTAGTAAACCACTGCTGTACCTACTGTGTAACATGCTTACTGGTAGAAGGTTTGTCGTCATGAATGGCAATGTGACCTCTGCAGGTATATTTGAAGTAAAAAATGGTCTCCAACAGGGTGCCGTTAATTCGCCGATCCTGTTCAACATTTTCTTGAGCGATCTGATAAGTTTTCTTCCTCACGTAAAAGTGTATGCCGACGACTTGACTGTGTACAGATCAGGCAAAAAGATCGAGGACATGACTACTCTCGCGAAAGGTGACCTCGACTCATTCATGAGAAGTTGCGATGACTGGAAGTTGAATATCAACTTTCACAAGTCGGAAACCATACAGTTCAGCACCCCGTTGTATAAGGCTTTGACGGATACAAAAAAGAAATGGCGAAAGTTCTTAATTGTTGGGCGACACGGGCACCCAGTGGCGCAAAGGACTGTAGTCAGATACCTGGGGATCTGGCTGGATCAATATCTATATTTTAATAAACATGTAGATGCTGCTCTGGCCCGAGCCCGAGGCGCTTTCGCTCTTACAAAGAGACTGTTTTACAACAGCCAACTCGATGCGAGGGTGAAGGTAATCTGCTACATGGCCCTCATCCGGCCAATGCTTACTTATGGCTGTCCCGTGTGGTTCAACGTGAGTGCAAGCTTGATGGAAAAGATTCGGGTGTTTGAGACGGCTTGTCTTAGGGCTTTACAGAACACCAGAGTCTCAGTACAAAAAATTATACTCCAATGAGGTTTTATACAACAGGGCGAACCTGATACGAGTGGACAATTTCCTGTTGAAATTGATTCGAGGCCATACTGCCAGAGCGATGAACTCGGCCAATAACCTGATATCTGGGGCCATGAAAGGGTACGTCATAACGGCTTCGTCCTCCCAGAAGCATTCCTCCATTTGGACAAGCACGGTCTGATACAAAACGAAAATGCGGTACCGCTCCTTTTGCACATCGCCCGTTCAACTGTGGATGGGCGACTCAACCACGACCGTTCCTCCTCCGGTTTAGTACGGCGGTATCCAGGCGAGATGTTCGGGATGTTGCAATGCAACACAGAAAATTCTGGTGGCTGTGCAGTGAGGGAACTCAATCATCGAACCCTTTAGACCCGGGTTAAAAACGGGCAGTGCATATCGGTATTTGTCTTGCAGCTGACTAAACGCTATTTTATCAGCCGTAACCTATGGCCGACCTACATATCTTATTGTAGTTTTTTAGGGCAGTGTTAAGTTGTATATATGTACATAAAAAAAAAAAAAGGAAAAGTTTACGCACTTGTGTACTTATGTGTATACACATGTATATTAAGGACATATGCATATAGATGTGCGTATATCATAATATACACATATATATATGTATGTATGTTTAGTTTAAGGTAGTAAGTAAGTTAGTATATAAGTTTTAGTAAAATCAGTTCTAATATTAAGTTTTTTCTAATTTTCTTAATCTTAAATTACAGTTAAATTTATTTACTTTTAAAAATGCATTGTTAGGTTAAGTCGAAAGACAGTTTTAGATTAAGTTTAGCTTAGAGTGCCCGCCTAGGGCCAGTAAGTTAGAAGTAGTAACAATGTTCGTTCAACTAGTTTTAAGCATTTTTGTCTAGTATTTAAGTGTTTGTTATAATATAATAAAAATAAAAATAAACTAAAGTGATGAAAAAAGGGGGTGAAGTTACGCAAATGCAAGTCAAAAAACTTACTGACGGAACATTTGCGTTGCTTCGCAACCCATAAGCAATAAAGTGTCATTTCAGGTGTCATTGGTGTTCGAGTAACGCAAATGTAGGCCACTTGCCGGATGTGTTGTTATTCGAAACCCAACGGAAACTGAATGCATTGACCTTTCATTATTTTAAGAAATATTGATGATAAAAATAAAGAAAAGAGGAGTTGAACAAGAGACTTCGAACGAATCGATTGTGTTTGATTTTTGGTTCAATTTCGTGATCGATCATAAAATGAAATTATAACTCGCATGGCTAATGACAAGAGATGATGTGCGTCGTATTGCGACTGTGAAGGAGTTCCGCTTTCTTTGATGCAGAGCAGATCACAAGCGGAACAGAAAGCGCAAACGGGAACGTGCAAAGGAGCGTTGGCGCAGGAGCGAGTGCAGCAAGAGCAGTAGTGCAGAGGTGCCCACTGTGCAGGGAACAGCATCCTATCTATCTGTGCGGAGATTTTTTGGCACTAACCATCCAAGCTAGGAACGAGAAGGTACGGCTCTGGCAGTTGTGCGCAAATTGCTTGCGTACTTAGCACTTTGCCCAAGCTTGTCCAGGTGGAGCATGCCAGAAGTGCAACAAGAAGCATAACAGCATTCTATGTCCAACGTCATCAGGAGCACTGCTAGCAGTTGTTGAGGGGTCAAGCGAGAGACGGCAGGAAACCTGCCAGCAGTCAACGAACGATCACCACAATAGCAGTTAGCGCAACTACCACCTACGGAGCAGCAGTGCAACCAGCAGAGCAACGATTATGAAGCAATGTGAGTTGTTGGCAACAGCGTGCATCAAGGTGCAGAGCAGTACCCGGGGCATCTTCTAGACAGCGGGAGCCGAATCAATTTTGTGACGGAGCAGTACGTGCAGAATCTAGGGCTTATCAAGCGCCGCTGTTCTTTCGCCGTGCGAGGGATCGGATCAGACGTGAGTGTGCGGCCAACAGGAATAGTCATCGTGGATATCCAGTCGAGTGTTGATGTCAATTTCCTGTTGAAGTGCGAGATGTTCGTAGTAAGGAATATCAAGTCTTGTCTTCCAGGCAGGTGCCTAACGCAAGTGCAGATAGCGGAAACGAGCAGGCTGACATTGGCTGATCCCAGGTTTAATCAACCATCCAGAATTGAAATGCTTCCGGGAGCGCAAGTGTAGGCTGGGATCATAAAGGGCAGTGTCAAGAGATTCAAATCTGGATTAACGGCGCAGGATTCACATTTGTGCTGGATCATTTTCGGTCAGCTGAAATCGGAGCAAGAGCGGGCAATCAGAGCAATGTGCACAGTGGCGGAATCATCAGATCCGGAACTCAGCCACTTATTGAGGAGATTCTGGGAAATCGAGAAGCCGAGCAGGAAGGTCACATTATCTGCGGACGAGCAATGGGTTGAGGAAAATTTCAAGCGAACTCATTCCCGAACAGCGACTGGTCGTTACGTAGTGACTATTCCAATAAATCCCGGAGCGCGAGCGTTGGGCAGTACCAGAGCGGTAGCCGTTAAGAGGTTCCTTTAGAACGAGAAGAGATTGTGTGCCGATCCAGAACTAAGAGAGAAGTATATCAACTTCATGCGTGAATACGGAGAGCTCGGCCACATTAAAAAGGTCGACAGAGCAAACAGTACGAACGAGCCAACATCCCACATTCCACATCACTGTTACAAGCAAGTTTCGAGTTGTCTTCGATGCATTGTGCAAGAGCGATAGTGGTGTGTCATTAAATGATGTGCAGTTTTCTGGTGCTAAGCTGCAGGATGATCTGTCGACTATCATCACCCGCTTTCGGAGCTTCAAGATTGGTGTGGTGGCAGACGTCGAGAAAATGTTTCGCCAAGTGAAGGTGAATTCGGAGCAGTGGAACCTCCAGCGAATTCTCTGGCGAGAAAGCCCAGGTGAGGAATTGTGCGAATACTGCTTAAAGGTGGTAACTTCCGGTATGACCTCCAGTGGTTTCAATGCAGTGCGGGCAATGTATCAGTGCGCAATGGATCATCAAAGAGCATATCCTATGGCGTGTGAAGCTATCACACAAAACTTCTACATGGGGCAAGCAGTTCGGAAGTGTAAGCAAGTAATTCCATCGCTGAGGGCCGGCGGTTTCAAGTTGAGCAAATTTATGGCATTAAGTCAGCGAGTGCTATCGAGGCTTACTAGGACTCTGCGATTTGGGGAAGTGCTACCCTTCCCCGAAGAGCACAACGCATCGATGTTGGGACTCGTATGGAATTGTGCAAGAGACGAGATCCTATTTAAAGTGCGAGCTGGAGAGTTCAACACCACTCCTAGAGAGCAGTTGTCGCAAGGCTATACGACCCTAACGGATACATTGCTCCAGTGGTGATAAGCGCAAAGATCCTCATCCAGAACTTATGGCGATGTTGAGTTGGTTGGGACGAGCAAATTTCCGCATGCAGTGTGCAAGCATAGCGGAGATTCCAAGAGCAGTTGTCGCAGTTAGAGGGAATAAGAATTCCGAGATGGGTTTGCAGATGCGTCAACAAGAGCATACGCCGTAGTTGTTTATATGCGTGCAACATCAGCTACCGGCAGGACTACGCATGTTGATTGCATCCAAGACCAGATTGGCGCCGATTAAAACATTATATGTGCCCAGGCTAGAGCTATGTGCAGCCGAGCTATTGTGCAAACTCACGAAAAATGTGTGTAGCGCGTGCGCAAGTGAAGGCGTAGGAAAGAATTACTGAGCTGATTCAATAGTTGTGCTGTGCTGGATCAGTAAGGCGCATGGCGAGCTGAAGTCATTTGTGACGAACAGAGTGAGCAGCATTCAAGAGCTGAGTGGAGGTCTTCGCTGAAGACATGTGCGGTCGAGTGACAATCCCGCTGATTTGGGTTCGAGAGGTATCCCAGCAGAGCAGCTGGTTAACTGTAACATTTGTTGGCAGGGGCCACCTTGGCTTCTCAACCAGGAGAAGGAATGGCCAACTACAAGACCGATGGAGAGCGAGCAACATCCTCAAGAGGTGACAGCAGAGCTTAAAACACAAGTTCTCGTCAACCTCATGATTCCTAGAGCAATGGTGTCAGTCTTTTGGAGCGGAAATCAACCCTACAGAGCATGCTGAGAGTGACAGCCACCGTGATGAGATTCGCGAAGGCCATCAGGAGGACCGCTCAGAGACTCGCCCTCGCTTATTGGATCAAGACTGTGCAGCAAGGTGCGGACTACAAGGAGCTTCAGCAACTAGAGAACAAAATCCCATTGGAGCAGTCGAGCAATATTGCGTCCCTCTATATTCTTGGACGCTCAGGGGATATTGAATTCTTCGGAATTGAAGAAGAGCAGTGAGCAATGGAAGGATAGACTTCCCAATTAACGCCTTTGGAACGGAATGGAAGTTCATCGTTCCAGCCGCACCGCCTATGGGGGGCATCTGGGAAGCGGGTGTTAAATTCGTAAGGCATCATCTGCGAAGGATTATGGGCAAGCAGATCCTCACGTTTGAAACGCTTTCCACTGTGCTGGTTCTCATCGAAGCATGCCTCAACTCCAGGTCTCTGTGCGCGCTCTCAGATGATGTGGGTGATGTAAGCGCGCTCACACCCTGGCACTTCTTTATCGGTGAGCAGATCGTACTACCACTCAGGGACGACTCAAGCTGTGGGGCATGATCCACCAGATGCAGCAGCATTTCTGGGAAAGATGGAGCAACGAGTGCATCCATACTCTACAACAACGGTGAAAGTGGAGCAAGCGCATCAAAAACATTGAGCGGGGCAATTTGATACTCATCAAACAAGAGAACATGCCGCCTACGTTGTAGCCATTGGGGCGAGTCACAGCAGTTCAACAGGGCAAGGACGGACTAGTGCGAAGGGCTGAAGTGCGGTTGGAGCATACGACCTTATTGCGACCGGTTCAGAAGCTGTGCATTCTTCCTCTCGATGGAGCAATAGAAACAATTGAAGATGAGCCTTCAATTGGAGGGGAGGAATGTTAGGAACCGCAGTCATTAACGGACATGATCATCATTATCATGTATGTTCATGGAAAATAACTAACATCAACCCGAGCTGCGACAGCCAGACGATGTACACAGCAGCCAGCGCGAACAATTCCCGGAAGGATAGCAGCCGCACCGCATTTCATAGTGAGCTGGGTAGCGGTGGTTGCGACCGAGATGTCGAGTCGAGACCGGAGCGCTGGTACAATGGAAAAATATATTCTTATTATATTCACTTCATTACAGTCCACAGTCCGGAGCGGACGAATTTATTTCTTGTGCAAAATTAAATACTTTTAATATTCGAAGTTCCTTTTAGTGTTTTTTATTTCCATTTTTTCTCTGGGCTATCGAAGATAAAAGATAAATTAAATTTTTGTTTACTTAAAACTTTTAAAAAAAATATTTTTATGGGGCTAGACCTCTTTATTCGTTTAATATTTTCTAACAACTGATTAAAAAATGTTCTTAAAGTTAACTTAACACCTATGCGGCGGAAATATGGGACTGAAGGAATTTGGGAAGATATTTGGAATTGGAGTGTTTTCATTATTTGTTCCAGACGCAAATCAGCAACATGCACCCGGAGCATGTCGTATCTGGCTGTTGGAAATGTGGAGAGATGTCAGGTGATCTCCAATGCTGTGTACGTGGACGAGTTGCTGTTTGGAATGAGGGATGACTAGAACAAGCGGTTAGTAAGAGAATAGACAAACTTAATAATAATAGAAAATAACCTGAGAATAGAAACACAGATTAAGTCATATATAGAAAAGAGTGTAGAAGAATCTTGATCTAGAATTAAGAAAAAAAAGGAAAAACAATTAAAATCGTATCAACCTTTTTTACCTTAAGGCTAATATTAACACTGACACAAGAACTAGACATACGTGACCTGACAAAATCCCAAGGAATACTCTCACTTAAATTAGGAAATGAAAATAAAGTAATAAACTCCTTCTACAATCTAATTCATATCATCGATCTGAAAGACTATGTAAATAATATGAATCAGATTCCAAAATCCCTTCCCAGCTTTAAAATGTTCATATATCTCCCACAATAAGCATTATAGAACTCAAACTTCAAGAATTAATATCTAAAATAGATCTGTTACTACCAAAACAAAGACAAAGACAGAAAAGAGGACTTATTGACGGACTAGAAAGTACATTATAACTGATAACAGGAAACATGGACGCATACGACTCAGAAAGAAAAATTAAAGAATACCCAAAATAAAATAATCAGAAGCATTGCTTCTAAGTCAAAACTTAACTCAGATATGATTCAAAGATTCAAAAATATTACTGATCACATAAACTATCAACAAAACCTCATACAAGAATATATGACAGATTACAACAATACAACATTTATCTTAGTACGATGCAGATACAATCATTCATTTTCAGCATTTAAATCAAATCAATCTCAACATAGACCTCCTAACTAATCACATTCGAGATATTTCAGAAGCAATAATCCTAGCTAAAGCTAACGTCATCCCAAAAACCATATTAAATCCAAATGAACTTTCCCTCATACAAAAGCTACTTCAAATGAACTTTCCCTCATACAAAAGCTACTTCACAATACCTTAAAAATAAAATCTGATGAAAACCTTTACGAGATACTTGAACTCCAGGCTTATTACAATAGCTCTAGAATTGTGTTGAACATTAGAATTCCCATCCTTTATCAAGAATCCTTTTCCTTCTTCCACATAATCCCGATACCTATAAACAAAATTAATCAAATTATTGTAAAACCATACGTATCTATTAATGAAAATTCCATACAATATTTTGAACATATGCGCTTAAGAGTACAGAAATTAGTCATCTGCAAAGAGTCGATCCATCAAGAAATATCCATCATCCCACACCTTCATCAACTCCACCTGTAACTTCAAACAAACAATGGAAGGCTCAGCGCTTATAACTTACCAGAACTGTGAAGTCTATATCAAAAACATAGCCTCCAGACATCAGCCCTTTTTCTTCAATTTCAGTTCATTTTTATTGACATAAATTTATAACCTAACTTAAATACTGGACAAAAATGCTTAGAACTAGTTGGACGAACATTGTTACTACTTCTAACTTACTGGCCCTAGGCGGGCACTCTATGCTAAACTTAATTTTAAACTATGTCTTTCGACTTAACCTAACAATGCATATGATTAAAATTATATGATTTAGACTGTGCAATTTGAAATTAAAAATAAAAACTTTAAAAAAAACTTAATAACTGGACAGATTTTATTTAAAACCTATATGCTAACTTACATACTACCTTAAAATAACGTAAACTACCTTAAACTAAACATACATACATATATACATGTATATATAATTCTATACGCACATATATTTATATATATGTATTTAAACTACTTACAAGGATATAAACATAAGTACACACAGGTGTACAAATGTGTATACCAATTTTTTTCTTTCTTCTTTTTTTTATATTTTTTTTTTTTGTTTTTTTATTTTTTTATTTTTTATTTTATTTACATTTATACAACTTACAAACTACCTTGAAAAACTACCTAAGATACGTAGTCGGCCATAGGTTGCAGCTGAACTAATCGGCTGCAAGACAGTGACCGACCGTGCCCCATAAGGGGGATCTGTACTACCCTTTCTCTTTCTAACCTGGGTCTAAAGGGTTCGATGATGGAGTTCCCTCACTGCATAGCCACCAGAATTTTCGGTGTTGCATTGCAATATCCCTAACATCTCGCCTTGACACCGCCGTACTGAACCGGAGGAGACCCTCCTCAGCTCGTTGTGCGACGGAACGGCCGTGGTTGAGTCGCCCATCCACAGTCGAACGGGCGATGTGGGCCATGTAGCAGATCACCTTCACCCTCGCATACGCAAAGGACAGTAGTCCGATACCTGGGGATCTGGCTAGATCATTATCTATATTTTAACAAACATGTAGATGCTGCTCTAGCCCGAGCCCGAGGTGCTTTCGCTCTTACAAAAGAGACTGTTTTACAACAGCCAACTCGATGCGAGGATGAAGGTAATCTGCTACATGGCCCTCATCCGGCCAATGCTCACCTATGGATGTCCCGTGTGGTTCAACGTGAGTGCAAGCTTGATGGAAAAGATTCGGGTGTTTGAGAGGGCTTGTCTTAGGGCTTGCCTTCGCCTTTACAGAACACCAGAGTCCCAGTACAAAAAATTCTACTCCAATGAGGTCTTATACAACGGGGCGAACCTGATACGAGTGGACAATTTAATGTTGAAATTGATTCGAGGCCACACTGCTAGAACGATGAACTCGGCCAATAACTTGATCTCTGGAGCTTATTACCCCAATCCTCAGTACCATGAAAGGGTACGTCACAGTGGCTTCGTCCCCCAGAAGCATTTCTCCATTTAGACATGTACGGTCTGTTACAAAACATAAATGCGGTACCGCTCATCTTTCACATCGCCCGTTCAACTGTGGATGGGCGACTCAACCACGACCGTTCCGTCGCACAACGAGATGAGGAGGGTCTCCTCCGGTTCAGTACGGCGGTATCGAGTCGGGATGTGCGGGATGTTGCTATGCGACGTCGAAGATTCTGGTGGCTGGGGAGCGAGGGAACTCCAGCGTCGAACCCTTTAGACCCGGGGTAGAAAGGGTGGTGCGTATCCCCTTATGGGACGCAGTCGGTCACTGTCTTGCAGTGGGTTATGGAAATTCATCAGCTGCAACCTAAGGCCGACTTCCATATCTTAGGGTAGTTGTAAGGTATTTTAAGCTGTATATAAATAAAAAAAAAGAAAAAAGAAAGAAATAAAATTGACAAATGATGTATTTATGTATACAAGTAGATACATTTATACATTATAATGTATATAAGGATATATGCGTATACATATGTGTATAGGATATAGTATATATAAATGTATATGCATATAGAAGTAGATTTGTTTAGTTGTTTAAGTTTATTTTATGGTAGAATGTAAGGTAGTTTGTAGTTTTTAAATAAAAAAAAGTTAAGTTATTATGTTTTTTAAATTTTTCATAACATACATTTGTCCTTAAATATTAGTATATATTTTATTCATTGTTAGGTTACGTCGAAAGACATAGCTTAAGGTTAAATTTAGCTTAGAGTGCTCACCGAGAGCCAGTAAGTAAGAAATAGTAAAATTGTTCATCCAACTAGCTTTAAGCATGTTTGTCTAGTATGTAAGCTTATCCTGAATTAATAAACAAAAATGAATTAAAAAAAAGGATAGTAGTATATATACACGTATATATGTATGTATGTTTAGTTTAAGGTAGTTTAAGTTATTTTAAGGTAGTATGTAAGGTAGCATATAGGTTTTAAAAATAAAATAGTTCTGTTATTAAGTCTTTTTTTAATTTTTCTTAATTTCAAATTGTACAGTCAATTATATAATTTTAAACATATGCATTGTTAGGTTAAGTCGAAGGACATAGTTTAAGATTAAGTTTAGCTTAGAGTGCCCGCCTAGGGCCAGTAAGTTAGAAGTAGTAACACACTTCGTTCAACTAGTTTTAAGTATTTTTGTCTAGTATTTAAGTTATGGTATGAATTAATGTTAATAAAAATGAATTGAAAAAAAAAAACAGTCTAATTGTCTGCGATTGATCCATAGAAAATTGATAGAAAATCCGCCTCAGCTATGAAAATTGCTTTTGCTCGTCTTGTGCCGAAAAGCCTGAGTTAATTGTAACCTCAAAAGTCAAAATTACACGATATACTAGCTTGATATCCGCCAATATGATCGAAAAAGTGGCTCAAGGTGTATCTCTCGTATGGACCTCGTAGAACCCACTTCTGATCAATATACATATATAAAATAATCAATAGCAAAGTAAATGGTAAACATTGTCTTCATCTCAAAAAAAAACTTTTCCGATTGCCCGTTTTTTTTTTTGACAATTAAAAATGCTTAGTATGATTATGAGGAAATAACGCTCAGACTAATGAGTTACATGTAATTTGTAATACGATGTTCAAGATAAAAGATATTGTTCGAAAGCGTGTACTAATCCGTTACTAAAATTGTATATCATAATTGGAATCCATGACACGATAAAATTATCTGTAGAGAATTGAGCAGACCGCAGATACGTCCATCAGTTCTCTTAAACAATAATCGCTCCGATGGACACAGTGATTTGAACAACACGATGTAAGCACTGGATATTGCAGGATATAAACCGTAAACATAAACCGATAGTATAATACAAAATGTTGAATTAAACAATTTACATCAACCTTTAGTATTAAACTTTGTTGTAATCTCAAATTGTTCCGGGTACAACTTTATTTGACTGAACGAAATCACCAAACGTGAAAAAGTTTCAAGATTAAGAACTATTGAAATGCACTATGAACAACTACATACATCATACAGGAACAGGGGTTAAGAATACAGTTGATAGTTCAAATATTAAACCCGAAGAGTATTGATCTAAATACACAATACAATACACGCCAATCGAAGAAAAATTACATTACAATTTCATTTATTGTGTATGTTTTATTTAACTGTCAAAAACGTGACAAATTTTGGCACTGCAGTTGACTGAATTCTAATTATACATTAGTTTATCTTATTAAATAAAACTAAACTAAAGCTATGCGCTGTTGCTGCAGGTGTACAATACGTTATAAACGTACAGTAACTATATCTTTCTCGAAAATCATATTATAACGGTAATAACGTCAGTTAAAAAATATTTATAAGGAATTGATCTATAAATGATTGAAAATCTCCTGTAACCAATCAGTTAGTTCTTACTCAAGTTACTATAAAAATATTGCAAAAAAATGTATGTGAGAGTATTCTATTCATTACCTGCCAATTTAAATAAAGTGAAAAATGCAAAAGAAACGAATTCAAATAATACAAGTATAAAACAATTACATTAATTTACTGGAAATCTCCCGTCTTTTAACAACTGTACGTCACCAATGACATAAACATACAGACAAGCGATACCTTTGTCATGTTTGTGATTTGTAACCGATCATAGCAAAACTCGAAATACATATTATTCTATTATCAATTGTATGTCATCTTTCAAAAGTTTGATACGACTAAGTTTTTTCCATCCTCTCTCATATAATGGGAATATGAGACGTCTGTAACACAGATATCACCTTAACACCCGCACATCACTGATTTCTTATGTTTATGCACAAGAAAGAAAAGTGTGCACAGATCCAGCTTTCAGGGGAGATGGAGTTGATCAACGTGATTCACCATCACATTTTCTTTTGTACATATTCTGATGGGACGCTTTTATGGAAGTGTGACAAGGCACTCGCTGCTTTTTTTTGTTTATCATCAAAACGACGTGAACACGAGCTAAACAGGTTTATTTAAGTATGCTTATAGGTCTACAGCGATGAGAGGGAGAAATATGTGAACATTAATTATTTCCGTTTTTTTGTGGAAACTGTTTTATTATGTTACATGTTAATGTACGTGTTTGTGTGCATGCTTGAAATTTGTATTTCTTTTAAAGTGTGGTGTATTGATGATAAGCATACGAACGAAGATAGTAAGAGGAAACTTACCACACACATATGCAGAGTCCGAGAGTTGCCGACGGTAACATACGTGGGGTTACTGTGAGTGTGTTGTAGTATGACACACAGAAGATTTGCATCTTCGAATTCGAACATGATACAATGAATTGTTAAATGGAGGGGAAATGCTAGAAAAAAAAGAGGCGGGGTCTCATTTATGTGGGTGGGCCTAACGGCAGCGTTTGTTTTTGGTTTGTATTTATGCATCTGTGGATAAAACATTTCTTATGTTTAACAATATAATTTGTTTTTCCCGCTTATGAACATATGTATTTTACACAAATTACCATTATTTAATATACATATAAGATTCTATCAACAGAAACGGATACAAGCAGTTTGATCATATTTACCCCATACGTCAACACCCACACACCCGGGTGTTTTTCATTTTCAAAATGATATATCTTGAGTTCTAGGTGTAGTATCGACTTGGATTTTCAATAGCGTCCTGAAAAATTACTTCTTGAAATATTTTTTTTCAAATGCGTTGCATAAAAAATAAAAGTGTCAGTTAAAGACAAACACGCTGATTTCGAATAACATCATCATACGTCGGATGCAGAACGATTCCCAATGATTCCAAGTAATATTTCTCCCCATCCAATAAACAATCGTTTTACTCCGCAACCCAATGACCAACATCTCGATCTGAAATCAACACCCAGATATTTCTCGGAATTACTTCCACCAGCAATAGCACACATCTTCATCGAAATCATAATTCGCTGATGCAGCAAAATTACCAATGGCAGGAGGTCATAGAATTAAGTCATAGAAACTGTTTTAGTTCAGTTCATTTTTGACAATCAATAAAGGAAGATGCTTCTCCTCAAAATTAAAAAATATTTTTTTAATAACTCAACAGTTAGAGTTTTAACTTGCGCCCGAGCAGGGACCGGTAGAAAGGCGTGAACAAAAAAGTTTTCGTGGAAGTTTTGCTTTTGTGCGCCTCAAGTAGCCGCCGCATTCCCGAACGTAAAAATACTGAATGTCGCCTTAAGTAGCCGCCGTGCGTATTTTAATTCGAATTTTCACCTGCCGGTCTAATTATCGTGTTGTGGTGAAATTTAAGGGTCCCGGAGTAGCCCACTGAAGAATTGAATCACAGTGAATTGTGACAAAAAAGTGCCCAAACAGTGAGTAAAACGGTAGTTTGTAGGAAGTTGCCGCACCACCCGATCCAGAAGAAAAGCCTCGAGGAAGAAAAAAAACGAACTCCAGGAACAGCCCAACAGTAAAATATTTCTACAGTGCAACAATAAAAACAAAGATAATTAACTACATACAGTAAAAAAAAGAGATACCTAGTGTTAAAATAAGAATTAAGAAAAAAAAGAATGATCTGAAGTTGCATTCATCCATAAAAAATGTTGCTGCTCCTATTGCAAGTCGAATTTAAGAATTATATTTAAAAAAAAAAAAAAAAAATATAAGAAATTTAACCTATATTTAAAAGAAAACAGAACAACTTAATTTGAAGTAATTTTAGAGAATATTTACATATTGTGAACAGAAAAATTACGTAGTTTTTAAGAAAGTAAAACAAAAATTAATAATAATAAATATGCCGGAAACACGAAGCGGTCTGGTCACTGGTGCCAACCCTATCGATCAGGGTGCCGTAAATATGCCACAACCCACTTTGTCAAATCCCCGATCGAATCCTAATGATCACACATGACCCAACTCAGAATTTTAAGTAACCGATTGTGCTCTTATTTTTGCTCTAAGCTTTTTATCTTAAAAAGTGTGTTAAAAACCTTCCAAATAAATAAAGTGTTTAAAAAATATCAAAAGACAGTGACTTTTTGCTATTTCATTATTGAATTTCTTTTAAAACAAGTGAAAATACAAACAATATTAGTTTTGTTTTTGTCCTCGATTCCTTGCATCGATAAGTGTTTTCTGTTTTTTTTTTTAAATTCCTTTTTGTTTATTAATTCAGAGAAAAAAAACTTACATACTAGACAAAAATGCTTAAAGCTAGTTGGGCGAACAATATTACTATTTCTAACTTACTGGCCCTAGGCGGGCGCTCTAAGCTAAGCTTAATCTTAAATTATGTCTTTCGACCTACTCTAACTATAATTAAATTAGATACTAATATTTAAAGGAACAATTGTATATAATGAAAAATTTAAAACATAATGACTTAACATTTTATTTAAAAATTACAAACTAACTTACATTCTACCATAAAATAAACTTAAACAACTAAACAAATCTACTTCTATATGCATATACATTTATATATACTATATCCTATACACATATGTATACGCATATATCCTTATATACATTATAATGTATAAATGTATCTACTTGTATACATAAATACATCATTTGTCAATTTTATTTCTTTCTTTTTTCTTTTTTTTTATTTATATACAGCTTAAAATACCTTACAACTACCCTAAGATATGGAAGTCGGCCTTAGGTTGCAGCTGATGAATTTCCATAACCCACTGCAAGACAGTGACCGACTGCGTCCCATAAGGGGATACGCACCACCCTTTCTACCCCGGGTCTAAAGGGTTCGACGCTGGAGTTCCCTCGCTCCCCAGCCACCAGAATCTTCGACGTCGCATAGCAACATCCCGCACATCCCGACTCGATACCGCCGTACTGAACCGGAGGAGACCCTCCTCATCTCGTTGTGCGACGGAACGGTCGTGGTTGAGTCGCCCATCCACAGTTGAACGGGCGATGTGAAAGATGAGCGGTACTAAATGGAGAAATGCTTCTGGGGGACGAAGCCACTGTGACGTACCCTTTCATGGTACTGAGGATTGGAGTAATAAGCTCCAGAGATCAAGTTATTGGCCGAGTTCATCGTTCTAGCAGTGTGGCCTCGAATCAATTTCAACATTAAATTGTCCACTCGTATCAGGTTCGCCCCGTTGTATAAGACCTCATTGGAGTAGAATTTTTTGTACTGGGACTCTGGTGTTCTGTAAAGGCGAAGGCAAGCCCTAAGACAAGCCCTCTCAAACACCCGAATCTTTTCCATCAAGCTTGCACTCACGTTGAACCACACGGGACATCCATAGGTGAGCATTGGCCGGATGAGGGCCATGTAGCAGATTACCTTCATCCTCGCATCGAGTTGGCTGTTGTAAAACAGTCTCTTTTGTAAGAGCGAAAGCGCCTCGGGCTCGGGCTAGAGCAGCATCTACATGTTTGTTAAAATATAGATAATGATCTAGCCAGATCCCCAGGTATCTGACTACTGTCCTTTGCGCCGGTGGTTGCCCGTGACGCCCAACAATTGAGAACTTTCGACAATTCTTTTTTGTATCCGCCGAAGCCTTGTTGATATTCAACTTCCAGTCATCGCAACTTCCAGTCATCGCAACTTCTCATGAATGAGTCGAAGTCACCCTGCGCGAGAGCAGTGATGTCCTCGATCTTTTCGCTCAAGAAAATGTTGAACAGGATCGGTGAATTAACGGCACCCTGTTGGAGACATTTTATCAGCCGCAACCTATGGCCGACCTTCATATCTTAGGGTAGTTTTTTAGGGTAGTGTTAAGTTGTACATAGGTATAAAAAAAAAAAAAAAAAAATGAAAAAAGTTTACACATGTGTACACTTGTGTACTTATGTGTATACACATGTATATATATTAAGGACATATGCATATATATGTGCGTATTTTATAAGATGCACATATATATATGTATGTATGTTTATTTTAAGGTAGTTTAAGTTATTTTAAGGTAGTCAGTAAGTTAGAAAATAAGTTTTAGTAAAATCAGTTCGGATATTAAGTTTTTTCTAATTTTCTTAATCTTAAATTACGGTTAAATTTATTTACTTTTAAAAATGCATTGTTAGGTTAAGTCGAAAGACATAGTTTAAGATTAAGTTTAGCTTAGAGTGCCCGCCTAGGGCCAGTAAGTTAGAAGTAGTAACAATGTTCGTTCAACTAGTTTTAAGCATTTTTGTCTAGTATTTAAGTATTTGTTATGAATTAAGGTAATAAAAATGAACTAAAATGAAATGAAATCAATGTACAGCAGTGGTTTACTAATGCCTAGCCCATTGAGCTTGTAAAAAAGTCCTTCTAGCCATACGATGTCGAAGGCCTTCTCCAGGTCAATCAGGCAGGCACCCGTACATTGTTTCTGGCTCTTGTTCCATTGGATATCCGACACCAGTTTCGACGCGGCATGAATAGTGTCATGTCCCGCTTTGAAAGCGAATTGGTTATCCGGAATAATATGCATGTCCTCTGTCCAGTTGGTCAGAGCTCTATTTATCACCTTCTCAAATAGCTTGCTGATGTTCGGAAGGAGACTAATTGACCGGAGGTTGCACGGATTCGAAGAATCTTTACCTCGCTTGGATATGGGTTGCACAATCGCAGTTTTCCAATGCTACGGATAATGTCCATTATTCAGAGCATTGTTAAACAGGATAGTGTACATATTAACCACATCTAGGGGGAGATGTCTTAGCACAATGTTCGAGATCCCTTCGATTCCAACTGATTTTTTCTTTTTTGTGATTCGAAGACCGCTTGGAGCTCTTCGATATGAACGGGATATAAACTCCTTCGTCGGCGACGACATTATCTGCCATGTTATCTTCATTGAACACGACAAAGCCGATGTTCTCAGATCGCCATTGTTGCATGTCTTCTCGAAGTTGCGAGTTGCTAGATTGTACGCGATTCTCCAGGTCGTGGTTCGGGCGAACACTCTCATTCACCTTATGCACTTCCTGATAGACCGCGCCTAGTACCTCCATTTTTTCGTGCGGGTCTTGGACCACAAAGAAGTTATCGTCGAGTACCGCGTTATCCGGATCAACACCTGCTGTAGTAAGTATTTGTTCGTTCTCCGTCGTTCTGGGGAGCTTAAGACACGGAAGATCGCTACGCTTACTGCGCAAGAATTTGTTTATTTGCGGAAACATGCTCGGGTTGTTGGATCTAACAACCCGAATCGTATTGTTCCAATGCAAGTTAACAGAAACTCTGTAATTTTGGACAATTAGTGTTTGAATGTTCTTAATGAGCGATTTCAGTGTCCTAATTTGCTCATCTCGTCTGTCAGTAAACCGTCTATACAAGGCTTTTAATCTTGACAGCAGTCTACTTTTTTGTTGGTGGAGTGCGTCTATTGTGGCATTGCGGTAAAAGTTTTCGTTGTTTGTGCGTGTATACCTTGGTATCGTACTGTCCATTGTTCGTTTTATTGTCTCGTCCAATTGTATTAGATACATGTCAATCTCCTCGTTTGACAAGTTTCTATTGGACGGTATGTGGAGCGCATTCGAGGAGACTGCTCTCGTCATTTGTCTGGAGAAGCGTGTCCAGCGCGTTCTACTGTAATTGTAGGGATACGTTTGAACAAACTCTCCTAATTCCGGAATATCGTTGGGGATCTTGATTTCGGCACTGAGTCCGCAATGGTCACTGAGATACACGAAAGTGTTCAAACAGTTTACCGTTTGTGAGTTTGTGTCTGTCAGCTGCAGTCTTGCGTCAAACAGCAGAAGATCCAGATAAGAGCCGCTTCTGGGGAAGGACGAGACCTCTGTTGCTTTCAAATCGAGTCTATACTCGACACTGTGCAAGCAATAACAGCTGTAGAGCTGGTCCCCTCTACTATTGGAAACTATGTTTCCCCAATATCCGTGACGGGCATTTAAGTCCCCGGCCAAAATGAAATAGTTCTAATCCGAGTCTAGTCTAAGACATCGAAAGAGTAAATCGAGCTCTGATATAGTCGTTCTGGAACTAGGGGGGCCGGAGGAGTAGACGGACACCTCATACAGCTTCTTTCCACTGCGGAGAGAAATGCACACGATGCAGGCCTCCAACTCCTGAAACCGTCTAACTTCACTACTATACACTACTTTGTGTTTAATGTTATTTTTAATGAAGATCGCAAGACCGCCTCCACCATTGGAGTTGGGCCGGTCTCTCCTAATAACATTATAATTACTGTGCTCCAATGTGCCTCTCTGAGTTAGCTTAGTTTCGCTTATCAGAAATAGCTCTGGGCTTTGATCGTCCAACAATCTATAGAGTTCGTTTTTTCGCGGGATCCCTATCAATGAATTTGCATTCACTGCAAGGATCTTATATGTGCTCTCCGTCTGCGCAGCCATTAAGACTGGTGACGTGCTTGGTTCTGCAGGAGCGCCAGAATTTGGCCTACCTGCTCCTCTGCACTTCACGCATCGAGGCCGCATTTGGCAGTTCGGCGCGGCGTGCCCAAACATTTGGTAGCGAACGCATTGTATAATGCCGTCGCGCCTTTTAATACTTTCCCATACGCAATCATAGTCAGCTAATGTTGTTATATCTTTTAGCTTATCCACTTTGCTATTGGGTGACAGCTGTACAATGAAGAACGGTAATTTCCGTCCCTCTCTTTTTGCCTTGGCTGTGGTGAATAGCTTGACCCCGAAGAATTCGAGACCGTCACACACTTGGTCTTTGAGCAGTTGGAAAATCTCATCCGCTTCGAGCGGTGCAGCGATCTTTAGTAATTTTGACTGGAGTTTCCCTCCTTTTGGTGTGAAGGAGAAGAACTCCGTCATCGAACGCTTTAGACACCTCTTAAGATCTTCATGCTCTACTGTCTTGCAGCTTATTGAATATTTTTCGTAGCCTTTATTTTTTTTAATACTAAAATGACCACTACCTATGGCCGACCTACATACCTGTGCAGTTTGAATGACGTCCGGCTTGTACAAATTGATTGGTGGCATTTTTTCTTTCTTTTTTTGCTGATGTACTGCTGGCTGCTGTTGCTGTCGAGCTGCTTTTGTTGTTGGGCAGCTTTCTTTGGCGGCTGCTTCTGTTGTTGTTGCAGAGCTGCTGACTTTTGATGCAGCTTCTTAGTTATGGAGAGCTGTTGTTGTTGCTTTTGCAGCTGATTTGAATTGGGCTTCTGTGTTTGTTGTTGCCCGAGTTGTGAGACCCTTTGCTCGTCCTCCTTCGTTCTCCTTGCGAGATTAGTTTCTCTCAGCTTTCTAATCTCATCGATTAGTTTCTGAGTTTTCTCCTTCAGGTTAGAGACCTTCGCTTCTTTGGCGCGAATTATTGCCTCAGCTTCTTCTTCGGTGTCGGAGGGCATCGATTCAAAGCTGATACTGCTTATTGCAAATCGCCCCTCCCTCCCGTCTGACACATACGAATATGCATCGTCTTCTGCATCGGCCTCGTGTGACGTCTCGTTCGATGACGTAGACGTAGCTGCACTCCCTTCCTCTTGCATTTTATGAGTTGACGCGTTAATTTGGCGTCACTTAAAACTGGTGGAGGTCTGCCTCTTCCTCCTTCTCGTCGTTGTGCCTTCATTAGGCACCGTTGGGTGTTGGAGTGACATTTCTGCCACCGGTTTATGAATTTGGCTGAACGCTTCTAGGCGAGCGGCCTGCCCGTTCTCCTCCATACTTTGCACTCACTTCTCGGTTGCAATTATGCAGTTGGTTAAACAACGAGAAAAAAAGGAGGTATTCCCAAACTGTGTTTCGAACCCAGCACCTGCTGGCTCGTGGTTGAATGCTCTTTTTTTTTTTGTCCATGTAATTTTATTTCATTTTTAATTTATGTGGACTTACTTGCTAGACAAAAGTACTTAAAACTAGCTTAACTAACTTAAGAATTTACAAATGTTCTTAATACTAACCTACTGACCCTATGCGGGTACTCTAAGCTAATCTAATCTACGTTATAAATGTGCCTTTCGGCTTAATCCATGTTTTTTTTTTTTTTAGTCTTCAAGACAATCTTTTAATAAAATGTTTCATTTGCCAAGAAAATTTTCAAAAAACTTGGCTAAACTAAACTTACTTACTTAACTACTTAAACTACCTTATACTAACTTACCCTAACATAAAACTTAAGACTATCTGAACTATGTCCGTAACAGTACGGACACGTGCACCAGGGCGTATATTTTAAGTATATGCCTAACATATATATTTTATACGCCGGTGTGCACCTTTTTTTTCTTCTTTCTTATTAGTTTTTTAATTTTTTTTTTGGAGGGAATTTTTTGTTTTTTATTTTTTATTTTTTTTTTTCTTAATAGCTACCTTAAACCTATGTAAGTTGGGCACCATGGTCAACTATCTGGTCATCTAGAAAAGCCAGCGGTGGCGGAGACTGGTTTTGGTGTAACCACCAGTAAAATAGCCGTTCTTTGGCAGACTCTTTCTTGTCACGAGCGGAGATCGCACTACTGTTGGTAAGTTGGTCACCAAAGAGTCTTATTATATTAAGTATAAGGGTCCATTGCGTGTATCTGTCCATTGCTTATCAATGGCAGACTATCATGTAGTTAAAGACAGGCTAGCGGTGTCGGAGGCCCAGTTTTTTTCTTACACCCCAAAAGGGGAAAAAGTGCAGACCATGCTCCTTAAGGACGTGGATCCTGACACTGATCCGGAGAAGATCCTCGCTAAGCTGCGCCAAGCGCAGAGCGGCGATGTCCAGGTCGTTGGGGTTAAGCCCTTCATCACTGCGGTTTCGAAAAGGGAGAACAGAAAACTTCCGTTCTTCCTAGTCCAGGTCACACCAGACAGTAAATTAGATGGTCTAAAACGAATACATCGTCTAGGCTCTATTGATGTCAAATGGGATACATTAAACAAGACAAAGCACACACTCCAGTGTGCTCGTTGTCAGAGGTTTGGGCATGCCGCGGCGAATTGCAACATGCAGTCTCGCTGCGTCAAATGCGCAGGAACCCACAATCGAGGGGAATGCCCCTTAGGGATGGAGAAAGTTGAGGATAGGAGCAAACTAAAATGTGTACTCTGTAAGACTAGCGGGCACCCTGCCAACTATCGGGGATGCCCTAAGGTCCAAGAAATCAGAAAAATAATAGAGGCCAAAAGGAAAAGTGGTAGAAGCGAGGCCAGTGCCCCGTGCTCCAGCTACCACTGTTACTCCGGCAGTCTCCTATGCCCAAATGGCATCGGGTAGGCGACCGGTTCAACAGACAGTGCCGAAGGTGGCCCCGGTCCCAATGGCCAGGCAACCTGAAGCCGATCTGGATCTGAAGACGGTCCTGCTCTCCATCCAGGGGCAGATCGCTCAGCTTCAAAAGCAGTTCCTTGAGCAAGCAGCGCGAGTAGACCTCATCTACTCGACGCTGTTCGGAGAGCCAAACGCAACATCGGTTTAATGGCTGCGCAGGCAGCCCGTAACCTTAAAATCCTAGCAGTGAATGTGAATTCACTGATCAGGCCTGAACGTCAACTAAACTTCGGTAACTTGTTGCAAATCCATAATCCTGACGTGTTGATGGTTAGCGAAACTATCATATCATCTCATATCATTCGAAGAGACCGAGTCTACCTAGCGGGTGGGGTCGCTCTCTTAATCAAAAAATGCCTTTGTCATAGGGTCGTGTATAGCGGTGAAGTGCGAAAATTCCAGGCGATAGAAGCGTGTATCGCACGCATCCCCCTTCGGGGTGATCGCGATGTATGCGTCTGACAAGGCACGTATCAATCCCTATTTCATTTCAGAGCTCGATACTCTATTTACTAGCCTTCGACTGAGCTCGGAAAAGAACTACTATGTCATGGCCGGGGATTTGAACTCGAGGCATATGGATTGGGGCAACGTGGTGCATAACGCCAGGGGGACCTCATTGTATAACTGGTTGGTAGAGCACAATATTGAGTTCAAGCTAGATTTGCTTGCAACCGATAGGCCATCCTTTCCCAGAAGCAGGTCCTATCTGGATCTGATGCTGATAGACAAAGGACTGACTATACTGGACGTGGAAAGACGCACGCGGAACTGTTTAACTGCGGTTGAGTACGAGATTGATCACTGCGGGCTCTTCGCGGCTATTCAACTCCCGAACGAGGTGGAAGAACTGGAGGAATATGTCCAGAGGCACCCTTATAATTACAATAAGGTCCGCTGGCCACGTTTCTCCAGGGCTTTATCCACAGAACTACGCTCGAGTGGGATCAATCCTCCGACAAACAGAAACCTGACGTACGAAGAGGTTGACAGGTACCTCATACAAATGGTCGACGTAATAAAACGAACCATGGAGAAAACCATTCCCAAGGTAGTACAAATCGATGACAGCCATGTTTATCGAAATGCTACCATCGATGCACTTCACGTGCACAAAAGTAGACTGCTGTCAAGACTCAAACTCTTGCACAGACGGTTTACAGATCCACAAAACGCGGAAGTCAGGGCACTGAAGTCTGAGATCAAGAACCTCCAACAGTTAATTCGAATAAATTATAGCTTGGCTATAAGCTTGCACTGAGGCAATAACATCCGGGCTGTACGATCCAACAACACGGGTATGTTCCCGCAAGTAAATAAAATATTTCGGAGGAAAGATCGAAATGACATTCAGGTCGTTAGACTTCCCAGGACGACACACAACGAACAATTACTGACTTTTATTGGCATCGATCCAGGTAAGGCAGTGTTAGACAATGACTTCTTCGTGGTTGAAGATCCCCAGGAGAAGGTTAAATATATTGGTGCTGTGTTCCAGCGAGTGTATAGTAGGCCGTATCACGGTCTGGAGAACAGAGCCTTGCTAAACCACTTCCATCTCCGCAACGAGATAAGTCAATGGCGATCCGAGAATCCAGGTTTCACCAGGTTCAGTGACGATAATATGGCACATAGTGCCGTCGCCTACGATGTAAATCACATCTTGATTTACCAAGAAGATCTTCAGAGTATCTTCAACTCGCTGAAAAAGAAAAAGTCAGTGGGATTCGATGGAATACCGAATATTGTGCTTCGCCATGTTCCCCCCGAAGCGGTCCAAATTTACACAACATTGTTCAGCAATGCGCTGAGTAATGCACATTACCCGGCGCATTGGAAAACAGCTGTAGTGCAACCGATCCCTAAACGCGACAAAGACAAATCCATCCCGACAAATCTCCGGTCGATCAATCTTCTTCCCTGCATAAGCAAGGTTTTTGAAAAGATAGTCATAGGAGTTCTGAAACAATGGGCTGATGAAAATAAAATCATACCGGCCAACCAGTTCGGATTTAGGGCGGGGCATGATACCATACATGCCGCGTCAAAGCTGGTATCCGACATTCAATGGAACAAAAGCAAAAATCAGTGCACGGGTGCCTGCCTGATTGACTTGGAGAAGGCGTTCAACACCGTTTGGTTGGAGGGTCTCTTCCTCAAGCTGGTCAGGCTCGGCATAAGTAAACCATTGCTATATACGATCTATGCCATGATAACATGTAGAAAGTTTGTCGTGAAAAGTAACGGCGTAAATTCTACCACGGTCTTTGACATTAAAAATGGTCTACAACAAGGGGCGGTTGGTTCGCCGATCTTGTTCTCAATATTCACTGCGGATCTTATAGGTTCCATGCCGCACTTAATTGCGTACGCCGACGATCTAGTAGCGTACAGATCAGGTCCGAAGGTCGAAGTAATAAATATCTTGTTGCAGCGTGACTTCGATTACCAACTTCCTACCCTTTTCAGGACCCCGTTGTACACGGCACCGCGGGATATGCGCCAAAACTGGCGCAGGTTCGGCATAGTTGACCCGCAAGGACGACCGTTAGCTCTGAAAAGTGTAGTTAGATATCTTGGCATTTGGCTGGATCAATATCTGTATTTTGACAAACATATGGATATTGCTCTGACGAAAGCCACAAAAGCCTTTGCTGCGGCAAGGAGGTTGATTTACAGCAGCCAACTTGATACCAGGGTGAAGGTAATCTGCTACATGGCCCTCATCCGGCCAATTATGGCGTACGGTTGTCCCCTGTGGTTCAACGTGAGTCCTTCCCAGATGGAAAAGATGAGGTTGTTCGAGAGACAGTGTCTTAGGAGCTGTCTCCGTTTGTATCGTACACCCGAGTCCGAGTACAAGAGGTACTATCCTAACGAGGTCCTGTACAACGAGGCAAAATTGAACAGGATAGATCATTTTATTATTAAGCTGATCAGAAGGCACATTGACGGGCTATGACTTCTTCCAACAGTCTGATCTTTGGGGCTTATTACCCCAATATCATGTACCATGAAAGGGTGCGCCGTAACGGCTTTATTCCTCCCGAAGCATTCCTTTATTTAGACACGATTGGCTTAATACAGGATACAGACGGATGCCCTGTTATCTTGCATGTCGTACGCCGAACAGTGGACAGGCGACTCCAATACGAACCGGATGTCGTTCGCACCCACTAGGATCTTCTTCGGTTCAGTAGAGCGATCCCCGCTCGTGACAGGAAAGAGTCTGCCAAAGAACGGCAATTTTACTGGTGGTTACACCAAAACCAGTCTCCGCCACCGCTGGCTTTTCTAGATCTAGATGACCAGATAGTTGAGCATGGTGGCCAACTTACATAGGTTTAAGGCAGTTATAATAAAAAAAAAATAAAAATTTAAGAAAAAAAAAAAAAAATTCCAAAATAAATTTAAAAAACAATAAATGCAAAAAAAACAAAAAAAAAAATTAAACAAAAAAATCCAAAAAAAAAAATTGAAAACTAATATAATAAGAAAAAAAAAAGTGCACCACGGCGTATAAAATACATATGTTAGGCATATACATAAAATATTCGCCCTGATGCACGTGTCCGTACTGTTACGGACATAGTTAAGATAGTCTTATGTTAGGGTAAGTTAGTATAAGGTAGTTTAAGTAGTTAAGTAAGTCAAGTTAAGCTAAGTTTTTTAAAAATTTTCTTGGCAAATAAATTTTTTTTTAAAAGATTGTCGTAAAGACTAAACAAAAAAAAACATAGATTAAGCCGAAAGGCACATTTATAGCGTAGATTAGATTAGCTTAGAGTAACCGCATAGGGTCAGTAGGTTAGTATTAAGAAAATTTGTAAATTCTTAAGTTAGTTAAGCTAGTTTTAAGTACTTTTGTCTAGCAAGTCCAAGTAGTGAAATAAAATTACATAGGGGCATAGGGGCACGGGTTCGAAGCCAAGTGGGGGCGGACAGTTTTTCTTTTTTTTTTTAAAACCAAGTACGTGAGTCCCTAGAATGGAGGGGAACGGGCAGCCCGATCGCCGAGGAACGGACGGGGAACATCAACCGGTGACCGAAGTGTCACGCCACCAACCAACGGTGTCCCAAGAAGGCACGTCGAAGAGGAGGAGAAAGAAGCGCATCTCCAAAAGTGCAAAACGTCGCCTCACTGACGCGTCACTAGAAAGACGGCAGGAGGGAGAAAGCGCTGCAGCTACGTCATCTAATGAGACGGCAGCCGAGGGCGAAACAGATGATGACGGGTACTCCTATGTATTTGACGGGAGGGAAGGGCGGTTCGCTATTAGCAGTAATAGCTTTGAATCGATGCCCTCCGACACAGAGGAAGAAGTAGAGGCAATAATTCGTGCCAAAGAAGACAAAGTCTCTAATTTGCAGGAGGAAACTGACAAACTCCTTCAAGAAATTAGAGCACTTCGGGCAAGTAACCTTGAAAGGAGAAGAATAGAGGATGAGCTAGAGCTACAAGGGCTCAGGCAACAATAACAACAGCTGGCAAAGCCAACCCAGCCACAAAAGCAACAGCAATAACAGCAAAAAACAACACAACAGCTGAAGCAGCAACAACATGCAGCTGCTTTGCAGCAACAGAAGTCTGCAACACAACAGCTGAAACAGCCAGCAGCTCAACAACATTTGCACGTAGCAACACAGCAGAAACAGAAGCAACATCAGCAACAGTTCAGCAAAATCACCATTCAGCAGCACAACAAAAAAAGCAGACGCAACAGATAGCAGCTCAACAACAACAACAGCAGTCAGCAGTACACCAGCAACAACAGCAGCCAAAAAATAATGAAAAACTGCCACCCATCAACTTGTTCAAGACGGATATTATACAAACTGCACAGGTATGTAGGCGGGCCATAGGTACTGGCAATTTTAGCATTAAGAAAAATAAAGGATTTGAAAAATACTCTATCCGCTGTAAGACCGTAGAGCATCACAAAGCTCTTAAGACGTGTCTATCGCGTTCGACGATGCAGTTCTTCTCCTTCACACCGAAAGGAGAAAAAAATCAATCCAAATTATTAAAGATCGCCGCACCGCTCGAAGCGGAGGATATCTTCCAACTGCTCAAAGAGCAAGTGTGTGACGGTCTAAGGCTAAGGCAAAAAGAGAGGGGCGGAAATTACCGTTATTTATTGTACAGCTGTCACCCAACAGCAAAATAGATAAGTTGAATGAGATAGAAACATTAGCTGACTATGATTGCGTCTGGGAAAGCATTAGAAGGCGCGACGGCATTCTCCAATGCGTTCGTTGCCAAAGGTTTGAGCACGCCGTGTCGAACTGCCAAATGCGGCCTCGATGCGTGAAGTGCAGTGGAAACCACAAGGCGGAGGATTGCCCATTGGGGAAAGAGGGAGCAGCTGACAAAAGTCAGCTCAAGTGCGTACTCTGCGGGAACGCGGGGCACACCGCCAACTATCGGGGTTACCCTAAGTTCCAGGATCTTAAAACAAAAACAGTTCTGCAGAAGCAGCCATACCCGTCACCCCTCAATTGACCTACGCCCAAATGGCGTCTGGCCAGAGGAATACGGAAAAGCTGCAACTACCAAAGGTAGCGCCGCAAGTCTCAGTGCCAAGGGCACACGATCCAACGCCCGATTGGAAATCCTCCATTGAAAGGCGTATGGATCGGTTAGAGGAGCAGGTAAACCAAATTCTGGCGCTCCTGCAGAACCAAGCACGTCACCAGTCATGATGGCTGCGCAGACGGAAAGTACCTATAAGATCCTTGCAGTGAATGCAAATTCATTGATAAGGATCCCGCGAAAAAACGAGCTCTATAGATTGTTGGACGATCAAAGCCCAGAGCTATTTCTGATTAGCGAAACTAAGCTAACTCACAGAGGCACATTGGAGCACAGTAATTATAATGTTATTAAAAGAGACCGACCCAACTCCAATGGTGGAGGCGGTGTCGCGATCTTCATTAAAAACAACATTAAACACAAAGTAGTAGCCTGCATTGTGTGCATTTCTCTCCGCAGTGGAAAGAAGCTGTATGCGGTGTCCGTCTACTCCTCCGGCCCCCCTAGTTCCAGAACGACTATATCAGAGCTCGATTCACTCTTTCGATGTTTTAGACTAGACTCGGATTAGAACTATTTCATTTTGGCCGGGGACTTAAATGCCCGTTACGGATATTGGGGAAACATAGTTTCCAATAGTAGAGGGGACCAGCTCTACAACTGGTATTGCTTGCACAGTGTCGAATATAGACTCGAGTTGAAAGCAACTGAGATCTCGTCCTTCCCCAGAAGCGGCTCTTATCTGGATCTCCTGCTGTTTGACGCAAGACTGCAGCTGACAGACACATTTACAGTAGAACACGCTGGACACGCTTCTCCAGACAAATGACGAGAGCAGTCTCCTCGAATGCGCTCCACATACCGTCCAATAGAAACTTGTCAAACGAGGAGATTGACATGTATCTTAAACAATTGGACGAGACAATAAAACGAACAATGGACAGTACGATACCAAGGTATACACGCACAAACAACGAAAACTTTTACCGCAATGCCACAATAGACGCACTCCACCAACAAAAACGTAGACTGCTGTCAAGATTAAAAGCCTTGTATAGACGGTTTACTGACAGACGAGATGAGCAAATTAGGACACTGAAATCGCTCATTAAGAACATTCAAACACTAATTGTCCAAAATTACAGAGTTTCTGTTAACTTGCATTGGAACAATAAGATTCGGGCTGTTAGATCCAACAATCCGAGCATGTTCCCGCAAATAAACAAATTCTTTCGCAGTAAGCGTAGCGATCTTCCGTGTCTTAAGCTCCCCAGAACGACGGACAACGAACAAATACTGACTACAGCAGGTATTGATCCAGATAACGCGGTACTCGACGATAATTTCTTTGTGGTCGAAGACCCGCAAGGAAAAATGGAGGTACTAGGCGCGGTCTTTCAGGAA
The DNA here is from genome assembly GCA_907269125.1 of Eristalis pertinax. Classification (NCBI taxonomy): domain Eukaryota; kingdom Metazoa; phylum Arthropoda; class Insecta; order Diptera; family Syrphidae; genus Eristalis; species Eristalis pertinax. Next base: position 91,596,689 of record OU026145.1, read on the forward strand.
GTGCATAAGGTGAATGAGAGTGTTCGCCCGAACCACGACCTGGAGAATCGCGTACAATCTAGCAACTCGCAACTTCGAGAAGACATGCAACAATGGCGATCTGAGAACATCGGCTTTGTCGTGTTCAATGAAGATAACATGGCAGATAATGTCAACGCCGACGAAGGAGTTCATATCCGGTTCATATCGAAGACAGAGCTCCAAGCGGTCTTCGAATCACTAAAAAAGAAAAAATCAGTTGGAATCGACGGGATCTCGAACATTGTGCCTAGATGTGGTTAATATGTACACTATCCTGTTTAACAATGCTCTGAATAATGGACATTATCCGTTTCATTGGAAAACTGCGATTGTGCAACCCATATCCAAGCGAGGTAAAGATTCTACGAATCCGTGCAACCTCCGGTCAATTAGTCTCCTTCCGAACATCAGCAAGGTATTTGAGAAGGTGATAAATAGAGCTCTGATCAACTGGACAGAGGACAAACATACAATTCCGGATAACCAATTCGGTTTCAAAGCGGGGCATGACACTATTCATGCCGCGTCGAAACTGGTGTCGGAGATCCAATGGAACAAGAGCCAGAAACAATGTACGGGTGCCTGCCTGATTGACCTGGAGAAGGCCTTCGACACCGTATGGTTAGAATAATTTTTTTACAAGCTCAATGGGCTCGGCATTAGTAAACCACTGCTGTACCTACTGTGTACCATGCTTACTAGCAGAAGGTTCGTCGTCAAGAATGGCAATGTGACCTCTGCAGGTATATTTGAAGTAAAAAATGGTCTCCAACAGGGTGCCGTTAATTCGCCGATCCTGTTCAACATTTTCTTGAGCGATCTAATAAGTTCTCTTCCTCACGTAATTGCGTACGCCGACGACTTGATCGTGTACAGATCAGGCAAAAAGATCGAGGACATCACTACTCTCGCGCAGGGTGACTTCGACTCATTCATGAGAAGTTGCGATGACTGGAAGTTGAATATCAACTTTAAGAAGTCGGAAACCATACTGTTCAGGACTCCGTTGTATAAGGCTTCGGCGGATACAAAAAAGAATTGGCGAAAGTTCTCAATTGTTGGGCGTCACGGGCAACCACTGGCGCAAAGGACTGTAGTGAGATACCTGGATATCTGGCTAGATCAATATCTATATTTTAATAAAAATGTAGATGCTGCTCTGGCCCGAGCCGGAGGCGCTTTCGCTCTTACAAAGAGACTGTTTTATAACAGCCAACTCGATGCGAGGGTGAAGGTGATCTGCTACATGGCCCTCATCCGGCCAATGCTCACCTATGGCTATCCCGTGTGGTTCAACGTGAGTGCAAGCTTGATGGAAAAGATTCGGGTGTTTGAGAGGGCTTGTCTTAGGGCTTGCTTTCGCCTTTACAGAACACCAGAGTCCCAGTACAGAAAATTCTACTCCAAGGAGGTATTATACAACGGGGCGAACCTGATACGTGTGGACAATTTCCTGGTGAAGATGTCATTCGAAGTCATACTGCCAGAGCGATGAACTCGATCAATAACTTGATCTCAGGGGCTTACTACCCCAATCCTCAGTACCACGAAAGGGTACGTCATAACGGCTTCGTCCCCCCAGAAGCATTCCTCCATTTTGATAAGTACGGTCTGATACAAGACAAGAATGCGGTACCGCTTCTCTTTCACATCGCCCGTTCAACTGTGGATGGGCGACTCAACTACGACCGTTCCGTCGCACAACGAGCTGAGGAGGGTCTCCTCCGCTTCAGTACGGCGGTATCAAGGCGAGATGTTCGGGATGTTGGATTGCAACATCAAAAATTCTGGTGGTTAAGGAGTGAGGGAATTCCCTCGTCGAACCCGTTAGACCCGGGGTAGAGAAAGGGTAGTACACATCCCCTTATGGATGCAGTCGGTCTCTGTCCTGCAGCGGATTGGATGAAATCTATCTGCCGCAACCTACGGCCGACCTACATACATAGGTTAGGATAGTTTAAGGTAGAATAAGCTTACAAAAAAAAAAAAAACCGAAGAAAATTTAACCAACGTTTTCATAGCAGTTGCAAAAACTTAAACTACGAAATTGACACATGCGATGTAGCTAACATTTACTAACATTACAAATAAACGAAACCCAAAAAAAAATCAACGATAATAGTGTCTCTAACAAGTCATGCATGCAAAACAAAAATTTTAAGAAATGCCAAGCTTGCTCGCAGAATTGATCTAAAAGACAATGAGCGATGCAGTTGCTTACGTCAACAATCAGCTGACACAAATTAATAAACACTTACTTTGGTTGACCAAAAACAAAGCAAGAGATTGTAACTGTAGGTTTGTGTGGGAGTCGTCGGGTAAGATCTTCGCAAGAAAATCAGAAAACAGCGAATCAATACGTATAGGCTGTGTTAACGATGTGAATAAATTTCTCCATCGAACTAAAACACTGAAATGATGAAGTTATTAAGAAAATCAAAAAAAAAAAACAAAAAACATGTTGGAAAACCAATATAGTGACGCTGACATCGATTTTATTGTAAGGCATGGCTTTATTTGCTGCGATGAAGTTTTTTTTAAAAACATGAATTTTTGTTGTATTTATTTCAACATCAGATCAATTCGGAAAAATTTGAATATTTTTTTAGCAGAAATTGAAAGTTTTCTAGCTTATGTAGATGTTACAGTTTTAAAAGAAAATAATATCAAAGAGGAAAAAAATTATTTATATAATACAAAAGGTTTCAATACTGAATTTCTTAATAGAAAAGAATGCAAAGGGGGAGTAATCGCAGTCTATATTAAAAATAACCTACGCTACGCTACAGTTACAAATACATGGTAACAATGGAATAAAGTACATTCATGACATATATAGGCCACCAAAGTTAAGTATTGTAGAGTTCTTAAAAGAATTAGACAATCACCTAAAAATTGAAAAAGAACTAATCGTCCTCGGTGATGCAAATATAAACTTAAAAAAATCGAGCGATCGTGAGGTCATCAAATATTTACAAATAATGGCATCTAAGGGTGTGACTAATGTTATCAAACAATCTACTCCTCGAGTTGATATAACAGTGAGCACTTCAACTATAATTGACCATATTTTTATCAGTATAACAAAACAAGACATTGTATCGGGTGTTTTTGAAACCGATATATCTGACCACTGCGCTTCAATGCATGCCACAAAAAATTACACCGAACGAGAAAATAACGAAGAAATGTATGCAAAATATAACTAGCACAAAATAAATAAATTAATTGAGGAAACCAACCGGCAAAGTTTATGTGTAGAACATGATGTTGAGTCTCTTTATAATAAATTTGTTAACAAAATTAACAATATATATGCACAATCAGTAAAAATAACTAACAGGAATAGAAATCGTAAACAAGGAGCATGGATGACCCATGAAATATTTAGAATGTGCAAAAGGAGAGACGAGCTCTACACAAGTGGAAAAACAACTCAGTTAACAAAAGCTACGAAAATGAGTATAAAAACTTTAGAAACAAAGTGAATAAAACCATATTAATGACGAAAACCAACTTCTACAAACAGAGATTCAATGATGCCGGAAACGACCCGAGGAAAACATGGAATGTTTTAAATGAACTGCTGGGTAGCAAGAAGATATCAATAGATGAGGTTGTTTTAAACAACTTTTCCTTTAAAAATAATATTTCGAATTTAGTCGACAAGTTTGCAGTACAATTTTCAACTCAAGCATCCAAAATAATCCACAAATGTGATCAATCCACAATCCATATGGCACTATCAATCTATATAGAGGAAGCTAGCAAGGAAGAAGTATACAAAATGTTGTGCTGTTTAAAAACAAATAAGGGGCCGGGTGTGGATAACATTAGACCAATAGACCTTAAGATAAATGCCTCGCACTTAACCGCAATAATTACAACCATTATCAACCGAAGCATAAGCCAAAGTGTTCGATAATTCGACCAATGTACAAAGGTAATGTAAAAAGTCATATTGAGAATTATAGACCGATCGCAATTTTGGGATTTTGTAGAAAAATGTTTGGAGGAAATTATTGTTCGTAGAATAACCAAATTCATAGAAAAACACAGAGTTCTACAGCCAAACCAATACGGTTTTCAAAAAACAAAGAGTACTGGAATACTTTTGGGTGAACTTTCAAATGTTATAAACACTGGACTTAACAGAAACCACCATATCCTAGTAATGTTTCTAGACCTTAGCAAGGCCATTGTGGACACATTGTGACATGACTAAATCGTCGCAAGTCTCAATAGAATTGGCGTAAGAGGCATCTTACAGAAGTGGATAGAAAATTACCTGTCGGGCAGAAAAATACGGGTAGGAGTAGGTAGTACATTTAGCCAAGAAAACACACATTTTCTTGGTGTGCCACAAGGCTCAAAACTGGGGTCACTTCTTTTTATGTTGTACACCAATGAACTTCTTCGTGTCCTTAAGAGAAGTACAGCCTTTGCATACGCAGACGATATTGCAATAATTGTTAAGCACAAATCCCTTAGAACTGCTGAAGCAATAATGCAAGAAGAATTTAATAGTGTCTCGAGATGGTGTCATGATGAAGGTTTGGTGATGAATGCTGTAAACACTAATGGTCTAAATATAAAGATCTTTGATGTAAATGGCATTTTTAAGATGACAGTATTGCAACAATATTATGATGATCAACGCTACCAACAAAGTATACGCCACAATCAAAATACTAGGAGGCGAGCTCAGGGGCTTTTAGAACTTCCAGAAACCTTCAACATCTACGGAAGAAGACATCCCAGCTACGTCGTACCAGAAATATTAAATTCACTTCCGTCAGATCTTTAAAAAATGTAAGAAATGTCTAAAAACGTATTTTATAAATATTCATTTTGTAACGTAAATATTAATAGAACATGCTACTGTAGTATCATTCGCGAAATTTGTATTGTTTTGTCTTTGAAAAACAACACAAAAAAAAAATCTTCACAACCAATGAACTTCAAATTATAAATATAATATTGTATATCAAATCACCTTCAGACAAGCAAAAAGCTTCGCAGGTAACTCAAAACTTTTGTATCCTTGTTTTAAGAATAAAGAATGAAAAAAATAACTATTCATTATCTCTCAACAAGTCGCGCTCCAGTCGCAAATACTATCTATAATAATCATTTCAATTGTGACGCGTTTTTGAAAATCAGGGCCGTAATTTAGTGCACAATATGTTAAATCCGGGTAGTGAAACGTTTACTGGAACTGATCAAGTGAACAATCCAGAACATTGTCTAAATTTGTCTGAACTGGATAAAATACCGGACGCAGTCCGAAGCTTGCGGGAATTTTGCTCCTTTAAGAAAAGTGTTGAAAGAATCCTAGAAATATACGAACCATTAAAGGAACACCCAAGTATTACGGGATAATAAATGTTATTCGTAACAAAATCATTGGCAATGCTGACATTGCTCTCGAAAAGCTCTCGAAAATGTCTAGCGATGCATTATGCTCGAGTACTTCGGAGTACCAAATGACTCTCCTTGTTCAGGAGAACAAGACAATTCAAGATTTCTATCAAAGTGTGTACTCACACTTGTCGTTAATCTTGAACAAGCTACGATATATTACAAGCTCGTATATTATCTGGAAGTTCGTATGGAAGCAATGCGATTGCTTACCCAAACCTATCGCGACAAAGCTCTCGATACATTTATACGTGGTTACGGTGTTAGCAGGAACATTCATTGGAGAGTTACCTTTCATACGTATCTAAATCAAGAAATACAAACTACTGGCTAATTGCTTCACTTAGTTGTAGTCGAACATAACGTTTAAAGGGAGATGGTTTTATTGAGTAAAAATCCCACACTTCTATGGTCGAACATTCGCCATAGAGTCTTGTTGGAGATTTCCACCCACCCTCGGAATAAAAACAAATCCCAATCGCTTTAAAAAACCAGAACCAAGTGAAAACGAAAGTAATCAAACAAAAAATCCTAATGTCCAAGCTCAGCATCCATCTCAGCGTCATAAGATCAACAAATACCAGCATCTCTCACAAGCAGCATGCCTTGATCAAACCCAAATGGAATATCGAGATCATAATTATCAGTCAACAACTGAAAATGAATCAAACGAAGTGGTCGATTACACTGATATTAATTTTTTTAATTAACTTTATCTTACTTCGAAATAAAGACGAAGAGGGGTGACACCATGAAAATATTAATTGATACCGGTTTAAGTCGAAACTACATTCAGTCAGGTTTACATGACAAACCTATACCCAACGAAAACTGATTTTAAGCTAAATCAGTCGGAGGAAGCATTGAAATAACTCATCAGGTTAAAACCAATCTTTTTGGACTAAAAGATCCCGTCATTAAGTTCTTCCTACTCTCCACTTTTAAATCATTTCACGCTATATGAGGTAGTGACAGTCTTAAGGCTTTGTTTGCTGTCATTTATACTAATGAAGTTTACATGACAATATTGGGAAAAACAAAAATCAAAATCAAGCAAAAAAATCAAGCCAAAAATCAAGCAAAAAAATCAAGCCAAAAAGCATCAATAAAATCATTAATAAATAATTTCCCTAGTTTGTTTTTGGATCCTGATGAGAAACTTACTAATACCACCAAAGTGTTCGGTGAAATAAGAACAAATACTGATTCCCCAGTTTACACGAAATGTTACCCATAGCCACAGCCTCTCAAAGAAGAAGTGGAAAAGCAAGTCCAGAAAATCCTCGAAGATGGAATCACTAGACCATCCCGCTCACCATATAGCTCACCAGTATGGGTTGTGCCAAAGAAACCCAATTCTTTGGGAAATAAGCAGTACAGGCAAGTCATAGACTACAGGAAGCTTCACTCAGTAACGATCGCGGATTGTTACCCAATTCCAGAGATAAACGAAGTTTTATCGTTAGGTGAAAATACTTTTTTTAATGTATTAGATTTAATTAACAACATCGATATCGCTCACGCGCATATTGGGAAAATATGCGACGTCTACATCGATGACATTGTCATCTTTAGTAAAAGTGAGTCCGAACTTGTAAATCATTTGAAAATGATCTTCCATACGTCAAATGAAGCCAACATGAAAGTCCAACTGGACAAATGTAACTTCTTCAAAGAACAAGTAGAGTTCTTTCGCTTCGTAATATCCAAAAATTGAATTAAGACGAGTGCTAAAAAAATAGAAACTATTAAGAATTTCCGCTCCCACGAACCTAGAAAGATCTTCGATCTTTCCTTGGACTCGCCGGTTATTACCGTCGATTTGTAACATGTTATGCGGGACTCGCAAAACCCTTAACGGTTCTACTTCGTTGTGAAGATGGTAGGGTTTCTAAAATTCAATCGCAAAAAAATTAATAGATTTAAACCCTGAAGCACTTGAAGCCCTAGACAAAATTAAAACTTCTTTAACGTCACACGAAGTTATGCTTTCTTACCCCGACTACAGTAAACATTTTCCGGACATTGAGCAAGACTGAAGAACATTACGCCGCAAATGAAAAATAAATGCTTGCGATCATTTGGGCCCTAAATTCATTAAAAATAAGATGAAACGATGGAAGGCCATCCCAGACTCAAGTACAAACCAGGTAAATGCAATATAGTTGCAGACGCTTTATCACGCCCACCACAAGAAACTCAGGTCAACTCGCTAACGATCTATACCGTCGAAACCCCTATTATTGCTTTCAAAAACCAAATCCTTATTGACATTGGCAAAACTTCAAACTACAGTTTCAAAATTGTATTTCCTACTTACCACCGCCATCATATAAACGAACCATTCAAAAATTGACAGATTTACTAAAAAAACGTTTAAACTCTTCAGTAATAAATGCAATCCTAACTACTGAAAGAATTATGGGAATGATTCAGGAATTATACCCATCACATTTCAGTAACTATCAAATACGATTTACGAGAACGCAAGTTGAGGATGTAATAAATAAAAAGACCAGAAAAATGTAATAATAGACACCCATCAGCGAGCGCATTGAAATGAGAGGGAAAATAAGGTTCAAATCATGGAACGTTACTATTTTCCAGCAATGTCTAGGAAAATAAAACAAATCATAAAATATGTACCATTTTTGGTACCATTTGGGCAAGGAAAATAAATATGAAAGACATCCGAACAAACCACAACTTCAGCCAACAGACATCCCTCAATATCCCGGTGAAATAGTTCACATTGACATTTTTTTAACCGAAGGCAAACTTGTTCTGACCGCCTTAGATAAATTTTCAAAATACACTCAGACCAGAGTCATAATGTCACGAGCAGTAGAACATATCAAGCAGCCACTCAGAGAAATTTTATATTCTTTCGGCATCCCAAAAGTAAATGTGGTAGATAATTAAAAGTCCTTAAATTCAATATCCATTAATTTCATGGTTGAAAATGAGCTAGGAGTAAAATTCTGAGCTAGGAGTAAAAGTCTCTTCTACACTTGCTGAAATTATGAGATCTCTGAGAGCTGAAAATAAACATACAAATTTTGAGGAATTATTAGGTAAAAGCGTTCATGAATATTATTCTACTGTGTATTCTATCACAAGAAAAAGACCTCTAGAAGTATTTTTTGGCAAAAGAGTAACAACAAATCCAGAAGATTTTGAAAAAAATAGGCAGGAAAACATTGAAAGAATCAAAAAGAAACAATTAATCGATTTAACAAAACCATAATAAAAATAAGCAACAAATTAAAATGTATCACTCAGGAGAGGTAGTTTACTTAGCCATAAATAGGAGATTGGGCACAAAACTTTCAAGTAATATCATAATACTACTATTCTAACCGATAACGGTATAATTATACATAAAAAAACATATACGCAACTAAAATATTATGTATTGTTTACAGGCTCTTGATAAAATTTACGAACTCCGAGGTACAAATACTCGACTTTAGTAACTCCCAGATGATAGCGATCGAAACAGGAGTTGCAAATTTTCAAAACGGATCATTTAAACTCATCCATGAAATCGATATTCAGCAGTATAAACATGTGGTAGATGACTTGGAGCGACATGTTAAAAACGACATTAGCAAAAACGAATCTCTACTCCCTTTCATTTTACATGAAATCGAAGAAATCAAAAGTCACCTAAAGCGATTTACTCCTATCGGTAGGAGAAACAAGCGTTCTTTGGATTTCATTGGCAGTGGTTGGAAGTGGTTGGCAGGCAATCCTGACCACGCTGACTTCGAAATTGTGCAACAAAAAATAAATAACATTTTAGAAAACAATAAAAATTAAGTCATAATCAACAGTAAAAATTAATCAAAATTCAAATGTAACTGCTAAAATTGAACTGTTTGAAATTAAAATTAGATATTGTTAAGCAAGAAATTATAAATATCGAATACGCAATAAATTGGGCTAAAGCCGGCGTAATTCAGAATTGTATTAGTGAGGCAAAATATTCCATTTTTAAATTTGGAGGAGGTAGTAGATTTCGGATATGCAAAAATAGCAACAAACGGAACAATTATTGTATATATTTTACTGGGACTCTGGTGTTCTGTAAAGGCGAAGGCAAGCCCTAAGACAAGCATTCTCAAACACCCGAATCTTTTCCATCAAGCTTGCACTCACGTTGAACCACACGGGACAGCCATAGGTGAGCATTGGCCGGATGAGGGCCATGTAGCAGATTACCTTCACCCTCGCATCGAGTTGGCTGTTATAAAACATTCTCTTTGTAAGAGCGAAAGCGCCTCCGGCTCGGACCAGAGCATCATCTACATGTTTGTTAAAATATAGATATTGATCTAGCCAGATCCCCAGGTATCTGACTACAGTCCTTTGCTCCAGTGGTTGCCCGTGACGCCCAACAATTGCGAACTTTCGCAAATTCGTTTTTGTATCTGCCGAAGCCTTATACAACGGGGTCCTGAACAGTATGGTTTCCGAATTCTGAAAGTTGATATTCAACTTCCAAGTCATCGCAACTTCTCATGAATTAGTCGAAGTCACCCTGCGCGAGATTAGAGATTATTTATTATTTATTATTTACTATTTACTATTTACTATTTACTATTTACTATTTACTATTTACTATTTACTATTTACTATTTACTATTTACTATTTACTATTTGCTATTTACTATTTACTATTTACTATTTACTATTTACTATTTACTATTTGCTATTTACTATTTACTATTTACTATTTACTATTTACTATTTACTATTTACTATTTACTATTTACTATTTACTATTTACTATTTACTATTTACTATTTACTATTTACTATTTACTATTTACTATTTACTATTTACTATTTACTATTTACTATTTACTATTTACTATTTATTATTTACTATTTACTATTTATTATTTACTATTTAGTATTTAGTATTTACTATTTAGTATTTACTATTTACTATTTACTTTACTATTTACTATTTACTATTTCGAATACGCAATAAATTGGGCTAAAGCCGGCGTAATTCAGAATTGTATTAGTGAGGCAAAATATTCCATTTTTAAATTTGGAGGAGGTAGTAGATTTCGGATATGCAAAAATAGCAACAAACGGAACAATTATTATATATATTTTAAGTATGCCAATAACAGAAAAAGAAAATTGTAAGAAATTAATGTTAAAATAAGAAAAAATGAATAATGTAAACAAATTATCTTCTGAAAATATCCGCCAATGTACTGAAAAAATATTAGGCATAAGAAACAAATGTAAAATGGTTAATTTTCACTACGTCACTATGTAACAAAAACAATGTAATAGATATAAGTAACAGTTTATGTTTTCCTAACCGTTTGAAAAGCCGTATTGCCTAAAACCGACAGTCACTATCACTTTTCATTTTAAATTCTTTTTATTAACAGAAATTCATAACATAACTTAAATACTAGACAAAAATTCTTAAAACTAGTTGAACGAACAGTGTTACTACTTCTAACTTACTGGCCCAAGGCGGGCACTCTAAGCTAAACTTAATTTTAAACTATGTCTTTCGACTTAACCTAACAATGCATATGCATGTGCTTAACATTATATGAAGATTACGAAAACTTTAAAAAAAACTTAATAACAGAACTGATTTTATTTACAACCTATGTGCTAACTTACATACTACCTTAAAATAACTTAAACTACCTTAAGCTAAACATACATACATATATACACGTATATTTAATACTATACGCACATATATACATATATGTACTTCACTCTGGCAGTGTGGCCTCGAATCAATTTCAACAGAAAATTGTCCACTCGTATCAGGTTCGCCCTGATGTATAATACCTCATTGGAGTAGAATTTTTTGTACTGGGACTCTGGTGTTCTGTAAAAGCGAAGGCAAGCCCTAAGACAAGCCCTCTCAAACACCCGAATCTTTTCCATCAAGCTTGTACTCACGTTGAACCACACGGGACAGCCATAGGTGAGCATTGGCCGGATGAGGGCCATGTAGCAGATTACATGGCCCTCATCCGGCCATGATGAAAATGATCTTCCATACGTCAAATGAAGCCAACATGAAAGTCCAACTGGACAAATGTAACTTCTTCAAAGAACAAGTAGAGTTCTTTCGCTTCGTAATATCCAAAAATTGAATTAAGACGAGTGCTAAAAAAATAGAAACTATTAAGAATTTCCGCTCCCACGAACCTAGAAAGATCTTCGATCTTTCCTTGGACTCGCCGGTTATTACCGTCGATTTGTAACATGTTATGCGGGACTCGCAAAACCCTTAACAGTTCTACTTCGTTGTGAAGATGGTAGGGTTTCTAAAATTCAATCGCAAAAAAATTAATAGATTTAAACCCTGAAGCACTTGAAGCCCTAGACAAAATTAAAACTTCTTTAACGTCACACGAAGTTATGCTTTCTTACCCCGACTACAGTAAACATTTTCCGGACATTGAGCAAGACTGAAGAACATTACGCCGCAAATGAAAAATAAATGCTTGCGATCATTTGGGCCCTAAATTCATTAAAAATAAGATGAAACGATGGAAGGCCATCCCAGACTCAAGTACAAACCAGGTAAATGCAATATAGTTGCAGACGCTTTATCACGCCCACCACAAGAAACTCAGGTCAACTCGCTAACGATCTATACCGTCGAAACCCCTATTATTGCTTTCAAAAACCAAATCCTTATTGACATTGGCAAAACTTCAAACTACAGTTTCAAAATTGTATTTCCTACTTACCACCGCCATCATATAAACGAACCATTCAAAAATTGACAGATTTAGTAAAAAAACGTTTAAACTCTTCAGTAATAAATGCAATCCTAACTACTGAAAGAATTATGGGAATGATTCAGGAATTATACCCATCACATTTCAGTAACTATCAAATACGATTTACGAGAACGCAAGTTGAGGATGTAATAAATTAAAAAGACCAGAAAAATGTAATAATAGACACCCATCAGCGAGCGCATTGAAATGAAAGGGAAAATAAGGTTCAAATCATGGAACGTTACTATTTTCCAGCAATGTCTTGGAAAATAAAACAAATCATAAAAAATGTACCATTTTTGGTACCATTTTGGGCAAGGAAATAAAATATGAAAGACATCCGAACAAACCACAACTTCAGCCAACAGACATCCCTCAATCTCCCGGTGAAATAGTTCACATTGACATTTTTTTAACCGAAGGCAAACTTGTTCTGACCGCCTTAGATAAATTTTCAAAATACACTCAGACCAGAGTCATAATGTCACGAGCAGTAGAACATATCAAGCAGCCACTCAGAGAAATTTTATATTCTTTCGGCATCCCAAAAGTAAATGTGGTAGATAATTAAAAGTCCTTAAATTCAATATCCATTAATTTCATGGTTGAAAATGAGCTAGGAGTAAAAGTCTGTACGACATTCTACACTTGCTGAAATTATGAGATCTCTGAGAGCTGAAAATAAACATACAACTTTTGAGGAATTATTAGGTAAAAGCGTTCATGAATATTATTCTACTGTGTATTCTATCACAAGAAAAAGACCACTAGAAGTATTTTTTGGCAAAAGAGTAACAACAAATCCAGAAGATTTTGAAAAAAATAGGCAGGAAAACATTGAAAGAATCAAAAAGAAACAATTAATCGATTTAACAAAACCATAATAAAAATAAGCAACAAATTAAAATGTATCATTCAGGAGAGGTAGTTTACTTAGCCATAAATAGGAGATTGGGCACAAAACTTTCAAGTAATACCATAATACTACTATTCTAACCGATAACGGTATAATTATACATAAAAAAACATATACGTAACTAAAATATTATGTATTGTTTACAGGCTCTTGATAAAATTTACGAACTCCGAGGTACAAATACTCGACTTTAGTAACTCCCAGATGATAGCGATCGAAACAGGAGTTGCAAATTTTCAAAACGGATCATTTAAACTCATCCATGAAATCGATATTCAGCAGTATAAACATGTGGTAGATGACTTGGAGCGACATGTTAAAAACGACATTAGCAAAAACGAATCTCTACTCCCTTTCATTTTACATGAAATCGAAGAAATCAAAAGTCACCTAAAGCGATTTACTCCTATCGGTAGGAGAAACAAGCGTTCTTTGGATTTCATTGGCAGTGGTTGGAAGTGGTTGGCAGGCAATCCTGACCACGCTGACTTCGAAATTGTGCAACAAAAAATAAATAACATTTTAGAAAACAATAAAAATTAAGTCATAATCAACAGTAAAAATTAATCAAAATTCAAATGTAACTGCTAAAATTGAACTGTTTATGAAATTAAAATTAAAATTAGATATTGTTAAGCAAGAAATTATAAATATCGAATACGCAATAAATTGGGCTAAAGCCGGCGTAATTCAGAATTGTATTAGTGAGGCAAAATATTCCATTTTTAAATTTGGAGGAGGTAGTAGATTTCGGATATGCAAAAATAGCAACAAACGGAACAATTATTATATATATTTTACTGGGACTCTGGTGTTCTGTAAAGGCGAAGGCAAGCCCTAAGACAAGCATTCTCAAACACCCGAATCTTTTCCATCAAGCTTGCACTCACGTTGAACCACACGGGACAGCCATAGGTGAGCATTGGCCGGATGAGGGCCATGTAGCAGATTACCTTCACCCTCGCATCGAGTTGGCTGTTATAAAACATTCTCTTTGTAAGAGCGAAAGCGCCTCCGGCTCGGACCAGAGCATCATCTACATGTTTGTTAAAATATAGATATTGATCTAGCCAGATCCCCAGGTATCTGACTACAGTCCTTTGCTCCAGTGGTTGCCCGTGACGCCCAACAATTGCGAACTTTCGCAAATTCGTTTTTGTATCTGCCGAAGCCTTATACAACGGGGTCCTGAACAGTATGGTTTCCGAATTCTGAAAGTTGATATTCAACTTCCAAGTCATCGCAACTTCTCATGAATTAGTCGAAGTCACCCTCCGCGAGAGTAGAGATTATTTATTATTTACTATTTACTATTTACTATTTACTATTTACTATTTACTATTTACTATTTACTATTTACTATTTACTATTTACTATTTACTATTTACTATTTACTATTTACTATTTACTATTTACTATTTACTATTTACTATTTACTATTTACTATTTACTATTTACTATTTACTATTTACTATTTACTATTTACTATTTACTATTTACTATTTACTATTTACTATTTACTATTTACTATTTACTATTTACTATTTACTATTTACTATTTACTATTTACTATTTACTATTTACTATTTACTATTTACTATTTACTATTTACTATTTACTATTTACTATTTACTATTTACTATTTACTATTTACTATTTACTATTTACTATTTCGAATACGCAATAAATTGGGCTAAAGCCGGCGTAATTCAGAATTGTATTAGTGAGGCAAAATATTCCATTTTTAAATTTGGAGGAGGTAGTAGATTTCGGATATGCAAAAATAGCAACAAACGGAACAATTATTATATATATTTTAAGTATGCCAATAACAGAAAAAGAAAATTGGAAGAAATTAATGTTAAAATAAGAAAAAATGAATAATGTAAACAAATTATCTTCTGAAAATATCCGCCAATGTACTGAAAAAATATTAGGCATAAGAAACAAATGTAAAATGGTTAATTTTCACTACGTCACTATGTAACAAAAACAATGTAATAGATATAAGTAACAGTTTATGTTTTCCTAACCGTTTGAAAAGCCGTATTGCCTAAAACCGACAGTCACTATCACTTTTCATTTTAAATTCTTTTTATTAACAGAAATTCATAACATAACTTAAATACTAGACAAAAATTCTTAAAACTAGTTGAACGAACAGTGTTACTACTTCTAACTTACTGGCCCAAGGCGGGCACTCTAAACTAAACTTAATTTTAAACTATGTCTTTCGACTTAACCTAACAATGCATATGCATGTGCTTAACATTATATGAAGATTACGAAAACTTTAAAAAAAACTTAATAACAGAACTGATTTTATTTACAACCTATGTGCTAACTTACATACTACCTTAAAATAACTTAAACTACCTTAAGCTAAACATACATACATATATACACGTATATTTAATACTATACGCACATATATACATATATGTACTTAAACTATTTACAAGGGTATACATAATAAGTGCACACATGTACAAATGTGTATACTTAATTTTTTTTTTTTTTTGTGGAAGAGGAGCATTGCCTCTTTTTCATTTTGTATCAGCCCGTGCTTATCGAAATGGGGGAAAGCTTCTGGGGGGACGAATCCGTTATAACGTACCCTCTCGTTTTATTGAGGATTGGGGTAGTAAGCCCCCGAGATCAAGTTATTAACAGAATTCATCGCTCTGGCAGTGTGGCCTCGAATCAATTTCAACAGAAAATTGTCCACTCGTATCAGGTTCGCCCTGATGTATAATACCTCATTGGAGTAGAATTTTTTGTACTGGGACTCTGGTGTTCTGTAAAAGCGAAGGCAAGCCCTAAGACAAGCCCTCTCAAACACCCGAATCTTTTCCATCAAGCTTGTACTCACGTTGAACCACACGGGACAGCCATAGGTGAGCATTGGCCGGATGAGGGCCATGTAGCAGATTACCTTCACCCTCGCATCGAGTTGGCTGTTATAAAACAGTCTCTTTGTAAGAGCGAAAGCGCCTCGGGCTAGGGCCAGAGCAGCATCTACATGTTTGTTAAAATATAGATATTGATCTAGCCAGATCCCCAGGTATCTGACTACAGTCCTTTGCGCCACTGGTTGCCCGTGACGCCCAACAATTGAGAACTTTCGCCAATTCTTTTTTGTATCCGCCGAAGCCTTATACATCGGGGTCCTGAACAGTATGGTCTCCGACTTCTGAAAGTTGATATTCAACTTCCAGTCATCGCAACTTCTCATGAATGAGTCGAAGTCACCCTGCGCGAGAGCAGTGATGTCTTCGATCTTGTTGCCTGATCAGTACACGATCAAGTCGTCGGAGTACGCAAATACGTGAGGAAGAGAACTTATCAGATCGCTCAAGAAAATGTTGAACAGGATCGGCGAATTAACGGCACCCTGTTGGAGACCATTTTTTACTTCAAATATACCTGCAGAGGTCACATTGCCATTCTTGACGACAAACCTTCTACCAGTAAGCATGTTACACAGTAGGTACAGTAGTGGTTTTCTAATGCCTAACCCATTATGCTTGTAAAAAAGTCCTTCTAACCATACGGTGTCGAAGGCCTTCTCCAGGTCAATCAGGCAGACATTGTTTCTGGTTCTTGTTCCATTGGATGTCCGACATCAGTTTCGACGCGGCATGAATTGTGTCATGCCCCGCTTTGAAACCGAATTGGTTTTCCGGAATTATATGTTTGTCGTCTGTCCAGTTGGTCAGAGCTCTATTTATCACCTTCTTCGGAAGGAGACTAATTGACCGGAGGTTGAACGGATTCGAAGAATCTTTACCTCGCTTGGATATGGGTTGCACAATCGCAGTTTTCCATTGCTCCGGATAATGTGCATTATTCAGAGCATTGTTAAACAGGGTAGTGTACATATTAACCACATCTAGGCACAATGTTCGAGACTCAGTCGATTCCAACTGACTTTTTCTTCTTTAGTGATTCGAAGACCGCTTGGAGCTCTGTCTTCGCTATGAACGGGGGATGAAACTCTTCGTCGGCGATGAGATTATCTGCCATGTTATCGTCATTGAACACGACAAGGCCGATGTTCTCAGATCGCCATTGTTGCATGTCTTCTCAAAGTTCCGAGTTGCTAGATTGTACGCGATTTTCCAGGTCGCGGTTCGGGCGAACACTCTCATTCAGCTTATACACTTCCAGAAAGACCGCGCCTAGTACATCCATTTTTCCTTGCGGGTCTTCGACCACAAAGAAGTTATCGTCAAGTACGGCGTTATCTGGATCAATACCTGCTGTAGTCAGTATTTGTTCATTGTCCGTCGTTCTGTGGAGCTTAAGACACGAAAGATCGCTATGCTCACTGCGAAAAATGTTATTTATTTGCGGAAACATGCTCGGGTTGTTAGATCTTATTGTTCCAATGCATGTTGACAGAAATTCTGTAATTCTGGACAATTAATGTTTGTATGTTTTTAATGAGCGATTTCAGTGCCTTAATTTCCTCATCTCGTCTGTCAGCAAACCGCCTGTACAAGGTTCTTAATCTTGACAGGAGTCTATATTTCCGTTGATGTAGTGCGTCAATAGTCACATTGCGGTGCAAGTTTTCGTTATTGGTTCGTGTATACCGTGGTATCGTACTGTCCATCGTTCGGTTTATTGTCTCGTCCAATTGTATTAGATACATGGCAATCTCCTCGTATAACAAGTTTCTATTACAAATGACATTTTCCCCAATAGTCACCATATTCCGGAGATCTAACAACTTTGCCCAGATACACTACTCCTGAATCAATTCAATGGTATAATCGACATCGACAACAACGAGATGAAACTAAGCGGAACCCTCGTGATTCGATTCCATAACTCTATAATAAGGATCGAAGGGCACACCTACACTTCAGAAGAAATCTCTGGCACAAAACCTTTACCAGCCATTTTACAAATTCATAATGGGCCTATGGACATCCAGCAACACCTGTCCTTAGAAATGGTAAAAGAATTAAATGTCAACAACACGAAAATCATCAAATCCCTAAAGGAACAAGAAAAATATTTCAGAAAAACAGGGTTTTTGTTAACATCAATCGCTATTATTCTTTTCACCATATTTGCATTCAAGTGGTACAGAGTAACACACGCAGAAACGATACCAACCAATCCAGAAGAACTTCAAAATATTGCAAATGCTGATGTTCATCAAAACGAAGCACCACGTCTAGAACAACCATCAACTCCCCAAAATTCACCAACCAGAGTTTCACGTGTCAGTCAGATCTCATTCTTCTAATTATTCGCAGACGAGGACGAGTCGCATTTAAAGGGGGAGGAGTTAAAGACAAACACGCTGATTTGGAATAACATCAACTCATACGCCGGATGCAGAACGATTCCAAGTAATATTTCTCCTCATCCAATAAACAATCGTTTCACTCCGCAACCCAATGACCAACATCTCGATCTGAAATCAACACCCAGATATTTCTCGGAATTACTTCGACCAGCAATAGCACACATCATCATCGAAATAATTCGCTGATGCAGCAAAATGACCAATGGCAGAAGGTCATAGAATTAAGTCATAGAAATTGTTTAAGTTCAGTTCATTTTTGACGATCAATAAAGGAAGAGGCTTATAATTAAAACTAAAAAATATTGTTTTAATAAAACTCAACACTTTAGTTTTAGCTTGTCTAACTGCAACCGACTCTTTCCAACTCCTTCCGACGCCCGTGGACATACAAAACCGTATGACACACCCGGCTGTGTTGGGTGTATGTTTGAGTATAATTTGTCTTGACACAAGGGTTAATTGTCCGAATACTGGGCTGTTGTGATTACAACATATTTGACGATTTCTGTCACAGAAATTGTCATTTTTCATTTTTAATTAATTTTCATTAACATAAAATTATAACATAACTTAAATACTAGACAAAAATGCTTAAAACTAGTTCAACGAACTGTGTTAGTACTTCTAACTTACTGGCCCTAGGCGGGCACTCTAAGCTAAACTTAATCTTAAACTATGTCTTTCGAATTAACCTAACAATGCATATGTTTAAAATTAGAATGAGAAAATTTCAAATTAAGATAAGACCTTAAAATAACTTAAACTACCTTAAACTAAACATACATACATATATACATGTATATATAGTGCTATACGCACACATATATATCTATATATATATATACTTATATGCATACTTATCTACACATAAGTACACACAGTTGTACAAATGTATTTATATATATAATTTTTTTTTTTTTATACATATATACAGCTTACAAAACTACCTTAAAAACTACCTAAGATACGTAGGTCGGCCATAGGTTGCAGCTGAACTAATCCGCTTCAAGACAGAGACCGACTGCGCCCCATAAGGGGATCTGTACTACCCTTGGCCTAAACAGGGTCTAAGGGGTTCGATGATGGAGTTCCCTCGCTACACAGCCACCAGAATTTTCGGTGTTGCATTGCAACATCCCGGACATCTCGCCTTGATACCGCCGTACTGAACCGGAAGAGAAGCGGTACCGCATTCTTGTCTTGTATCAGACCGTGCTTATCAAAATGGAGGAATGCTTCTGGGGGACGAAGCCGTTATGACGTACCCTTTCGTGGTACTGAGGATTGGGTAAGTAAGCCCCTGAGATCAAGTTATTGATCAAGTCATACTGCCAGACTTCGAATCATCTTCACCAGGAAATTGTCCACTCGTATCAGGTTCGCCCCGTTGTATAATACCTCATTGGAGTAGAATTTTCTCTACTGGGACTCTGGTGTTCTGTAAAGGCGAAGGCAAGCCCTAAGACAAGCATTCTCAAACACCCGAATCTTTTCCATCAAGCTTGCACTCACGTTGAACCACACGGGACAGCCATAGGTGAGCATTGGCCGGATGAGGGCCATGTAGCAGATTACCTTCACCCTCGCATCGAGTTGGCTGTTATAAAACATTCTCTTTGTAAGAGCGAAAGCGCCTCCGGCTCGGACC